>JAKIJQ010000180.1:0-334420 GCA_023373905.1 Rhizoglyphus robini
CCAATAACCATAACAATGCAACTAAAACAATAGTTTTGGTCTGATTGATCAGCCAAATGGTGTATTTGCCAGTGTCGCGCAACAAGTCGACTATCTTGGGTTGGGTTCACTTGACAACACAATTATTATATATTGCATCTTTGGACAAGCGCAAACAAAAAAGTGCACCACTTATTTGATAAAGCAAACATTTGGTTAAGTTTGGCTTTGAGTGGCAACTTGATTGATTGATTTTGATGGGATGTGATGATTGTCGCTTGAGTTACTGTTTAGGTTGGACTGAAGCTGCTTATTTAATATTGCAAATTGGAAATACTAGATTTGCGACAATGGTAAATATAAAGTTGACAACATTGCTTTAGTAAGAATGGGCCCATAATTGCTCACTTGTTCACAAATTCGTTAACAAAAAAAATTGAATTTAATATTAAACATTTAGAAATATAAATCTGAATTGAAGTGAAAATTATTTGATAAAACAAATTATTAATTAATGGTTTGAATAAATTATCATTGATATAAATCGCGAATAGTATCGAAATTACTCTTCAAAATAACTTGACCATTTTCAAGGGCAAACTTCATTTTACCAATGTAAACAGTGTTCAATTTGGTGTTTAGACCATTCAACATTTCGACCAGCAGTTGATTGCATTGGGTGACTTGAGTGAGATTATATTGGTCAAGTTGAGCAATTCCACATTTGCAAATGGAACACAGAGAAAACATTTCCGAGTGGCAGTTTATTTTCAACACTTGCAGATTGGGGAAAACCCAGTTGATGTACAGAAAGGCAATGTCAGTGTGGGACTGGACGGATAGATCGAGTTCCATAATTTCAATTGATGGCAGCCGGATAATTGGGCCTGGTTCAGGGTGGGAATATTTAAATTGTTCATCTACGTACTTTTTCAAATTGACATTCATTTTGAGATAGACCAATTGAGACTGCAGTCGAAGACCCATCAACAAGGTATGAAATGAGGCTCGATTGGCAATTTGAACATCTTTAACACGAAGCACAATCATTGAAGGCAAATAGACAGGAAAAAGTTTCGAGTTCATTTGCAGAAATAGTATAATTCAGCAGATTAGAGAAACGATCGCGCAATTCGGCAGTGCAACCATACAAGACAGGCAACTCCTCGTTCAAACGTTCATTGCCAATGCCAATTCGTACTTGACTTTTGGTGGCATATTTCTTCAGTAATTCGGTGATAATGTTCAAAGAGTCCTGTGAGTAAAAGTTGAATTGTTCCAACTGACCAATGATTGGCAAATCAATTTGAGTGAGTGCTTCAGGTTGGAGCAAACGAACGCTGGGATTGCGTAGAAATGTATTGAAGTGAACAGTCAAATGCTTGAGTGAGACCATCGAATTGATCGTGTCGATTAGTTGCAAAGTTATATCAAATGGATGCACTTGCAATTGGTAACCGCTGAATTTACAGTACAATTTGAGTGTGACCAATTGGGGCCATAATTGGGCGAGCAGAGTAATCACTGGCTCGAACTGTAATGCCACCAGTGACTCGTGATGAATGACCAAGTTGCAAATGTTTGGGAATACTTTCAAAAGCATTTCTACGATGTGACCGCTGATTGAGGCCATCTTGACACTATCCCATTTGTCTGGACTGGTTTTGCAAATTGAACCATCATTATTTTGAAAATCGGCAATTAGAGGAATAGCGAATAAATCAACACACGGTAATTTAAGATAATTTTCACTGACCACCAGAGTGAGTGAACACTTGTCGGCACCAACCGCAAGTTGAATTGATCGCCATCGTTCTGAGTGGGGACAAACAGTGTCAAGGCCAAACAGATCCGACAGGGGGAGACGTGAAAAGATGAGCCGCATACAGTGGTCAGAAATATCAGTGATGTAAACCATGGTGAGTGGGTAGAGTGAAGTGATTGAAGAGAAAAGTTTTGAAAACAGATAGACAAAATAGAAATGCCAAAAATAAGTGTCAGTGCGGCGCACGATGTGCTTGCTAGATTTGCCCATAGACTACACTGTCACTGCACCAAGCATGTATGCATAACAACAATGTCTGACTGGCAGTTGTCTTTGCAAATCAACTTTGACAATGAGTCATTTGTCAATGAGTCCTATCATATGTGACATTTGACCAATGGTGTAGAAATAGATAATGGAAATAGGCGGCCTATTTAAAAGGCATTCTTTTCCTCGAATGAAGAATGCTGAAATATGAAATATCAATTGTTCATCATCACCGAATATTACAAGACAGCAAGCAAACAATCTATTAGACGTCTAATAACATTTTTTTAATTGACAAAACAAATTACACACAATTTGGAAAATGAAAATCCACAACAGAAGGATTGTTCAATTTTTAACCAAAATATCTCGCGGCAACTGGAACAATACTATTCAGGATTTTTCCAGTCAGGTCGAGGCCTTTTTCCACGCTGTCGAGAATTTCATCAGTCGAAGCGCCCAACTGTCCCTTGTGGAGCACCTTCTGGATGAGGGCCTTGGCCTCCTGGTACTCGGGCGAGGCTTCAATCTCTTCGGCCTTGATCTTTCCATCGGCGACGCCCTTCTTGATGAGCTCAATGCTGGCGTTGTAGATCTTCTTGAATTCATTCAGAACGCCCTGCAGTTTGGGGTTTTCTGCCACTTTAGCCTCCAACGATGCCACTGCCTGCTTGAAGCCCTGGTCGAGCAGATCCAATTGAGCCTGCACATCATCGGGGATCACTCCAGCCTGGGCCAGCGAAGCAACAGCCAACACGGCAACCATCAAAAGTGCGACTGGAAAGAGAATAATAAAACAAATTAATAATCAAATCACAACAGGCGAACAATCATCAACCACTTACTTTTAGTCATTTTGGTTTGTTTTGAGTTTGATCTCTGAATTGAATAGTATTCAATGAATATAGTCCAATAGTCGAATCGATCAGTTTATATACACAAATTCGATGTACCTTCAACAAGTCAGCAAACGCTAACTCCACTTTTATTATCTTATCTATAACTAATTAGTTATGCATCATTGCTCACGACATTAATAATTATGATTCGTATTATCTGTCAATATATATCGTATATGTGACAGAAAGATGTTCGCAAAGATAGTAGAATTTCGAGATTCGTCCGAAAGAAAAAAAACATTATCTACTTTAACAATGTCCATTAAATTAATGATTAATTGCAATATTTGTAAATGTCAATGTTCATTACGCCAGCAAGTTGAGTTATGTTGCAATACCGTATTTGTAGAAATATTCGGAAAATAATTTTAACCGAATCGACAAAATGAATCAATCTTATTAAATGTTGAATAAATTAGACAAAACAGACAACAACAAATAAACAAAGAAAGATTTACTTTGCAATCTTAATATTGTACAAAGTAAATCATTTAACAATTCAGGTTTAATTCATTCTGCCATTCAAACTAAATCATAAATCTCAATGAAAACGTGCGGAATCTTATCGACACTCGCTCTCAACAATTGTGCCTCATTGTCGCGCACCAATTCAAAATTGGCAACCAAACTCATGAGTATTGCTAACTTTCTGGCCGCTATTCGTCGGTTGGCGTATTTGTGTTCGAGATAGCGTCGAAGCAAACGAGAGTAGAACATGTAGTGATATCGCACATATTCGGCACTCGATGTAGCTTTAAATGGTTTGAATAGTAATTGTAGTGACAACTAGTGTAGAATCAAATGGGCAAATTAGACATATTAGCAATCAAAACCCAATTAAATCAAACTTACCAAATCCCTAATAGTGGCATCGTTGTCCATTTCTGTATGCAACGAAATAATACAATTTCTATTGAACTCAAAAGCAGACTGCAATTGTTCTTCTTGTCCATAGTCGAATTTGTGTAACCAGGCCCAACTTTCGGTCACGTTATTGGCAACGAGAAATGCATTCCTTTCAACATCAAAAGTGAATGCACATCGAATGGCCAAAAAGGAGAAACAAAACGATTTAAACATTTGACATCGATCGTTGACATTCATTTGATTGTACGCTTCAATTGTGGGACAAAATTTGGCTATTCTTTCTATGTAAAGTTGGTACGAATTTGAAAAGTTATCGTCGAAATTTTGTACTTCTTTGATTGTCTTGATTTTGGTTTCCTCAACAAAAATTGATCGTAGCTTTTGGACTTCGGAATTGATTTGTACCATTTCGTACTGGCTTAGAGCTGGTCCGGAGGCTTTGGGCCTTTTCTGAATTGAACACACATTTTTACAATCATCTATTCGTTCTTCATTAGTAAAATTTTGAAGACTTTTCAAAATGTTCAATTCCAAAATGAGATCAATTCCGAAGTGGGTGTCTTTATTTTCTTGTTGTTGAGATTTCTGTGCGTCACAAAGCGAGTCGGAAAATGTTGATTTAGTTGATTCAATTTTAGTAACATTTGCATTAGAACTATATTCCTTGGTCATGCCAATTTGAATGCATTTCTCCATTCGACATTTCATACAGCGTCGTTTGTTTGACTTCTTGTTGTGTATCTTCATTGGACAATTTCCATTTCCATTTCGACAGAAAAAATTCTACAAATAAAAGTGAATCAATTAAAAGTGGCCAACTTCAAAGGTAAAACTTAACACAAAATAAAATACCTCACGTCGATGTGCATTGCGATAAAAGAACACTTTGCATGATTCGCAGGTCAACACTTGATAGTTGAAACCTGTCGGGACAAAATTGAACAATCAAAAGTAAAAACCAAAAGTAAAAATTAATCAAATTAATTGTCAAAAAGTAAATATCAATACATTACCCGAAGCTTCATCTCCACAAATTCGGCATATTTTAGTCAAACTCATATTGATTGAATGTTTTGATCAGGTTTATGTCAAAATTCAAAGCACTTGAAATGAACTTGAAAGTCACAGAAGCCATTGCCTCTTTATATATTAGCGACCTCAGACACAAATGAACGAAATGACACAAATGTTTCAAATGTGGTTTATTTACACATGTCTCGGTCTTCTCGGGCATGCACTATCCAATCATCAATAGAGATTAAAAGTAGAGTAATGTGATGTCAACTATGCGTGCCTAATCGCTTTGATATGTTAGCTAATATATTAACTGATTGTCCTACACTTCAGAAGTGAGCAAATGTTGTTGTTATCTTGTGGCACACGATAAGATGTGTAATAGTGTGAGTGGGCGAACAGGAAAGCCACAATAACAACATCACTTTGGTTTGATCATGCCTTCAACGAATGGACGCACTAGTGCTCAATGCGTGCTCAATGCGTGCTCGCAAAACAAGTCAAAACAAATGTTTCTTTCGCAAAAGCAATTAAAAATGAGTCTTTTTGTGAGTCAATAAATAGATTTGCTAATTTTGATTTAAAGAATTGAAGGTTCAATAAACTGGGTTTAAAATTTGAACTTCAAATGCAATTTGCATTATGCAAAATAGTTTCAATCAAAATGGTGGCAAATCATTTCAATTCAAACATTCAATTATTGAATTTCGATACATCTCTTCGATGCATTTCTCTGATTAGAACCAATCAATCAATCAGATTAAGTGATTTGCATTGTAATTGATACGAATTGCAATTAATTCAAAATTTCGATTGTTTCAAGCAAATATTTTGCAACTGTATGTCATTTATGAACAACTCATATTGGTTTAGTTTCTCGTTGATTGATTTGAATTTTTCAATTTATATGTTGTATCTACAAACTTTTAATAATAAAATTGGGTTTTTGATTTACCATTTTGAATATCTCGATCTACCAGATGCAATGATTGCACTAACAAGCCTCACTCCAGTGACTATCATCATAGCAACGATGGTAGTGCTGCCATTTCTGCTGCCATTTATTGTATTTGGTATTGCGGCAATATGGATATTTGCACTCATTCTGAAGGTTATTCTACTCGAGTTAGTGTACGCAATCATTTTTCCAGTGCTGTCGCCCATTGTATCTACTCTTTACAACTCGGTCGTCGAATTCCAATGAGCAAATTTCAGATTGTAAATTTGATTTACTGTAACGACTATTGTATACATTAACCGTAGTTAACACAAGGTCTAAAAAGCACTTTTTTCACAAGGTGAGTCAATATGACTCAATGGGCCAAAGGCAGAGACAGAGCGCACTTGCGATTTGATTTGACAACTTTGATCGGTTCTATCTCAGTGACCCGAAGTCGTAGGAAAATGAGAATTGCCAATATAAAAACTAGAGATTTTCAGTTGTCTATCTAAATTGTCACCTGATAATTTCATTAATCAGTTCATATCACTATCTTCATCTGAAAAGGTCGTGTTTTTACTGAGTTAGGCCCCTCCTGCGAAAGCACAAGTCGAGCTGCTGGCCCGCTCAGGCAATGGGACAAACCGGTTCTAGTCTGTGTGTGCGGGTCGCGCTGGAGGAGACTACGAATGCACTGTAAAAGGTACGCTGAGTGCTTTTTGCGATGGACAACGGTTCACTTTTTTGGATCTTCTGACTGAACCATTTTTCGTACAATGGTGAAATTTTGCAGACTTACTCAGAACATTCTAGGGGAAGCATTCATAGAAGGAATTTTATTAGATCATAACGACTGGCGAGATATCAATGCTCAAAGTCAAAAGTGAGTCATTATGACTCACCTTGTGTTAACTACGGTTAATATATGTCATATATTATATGACACAATTGTGCATTTCAAATTTTGATAATAAAACAAATTAATGAATACAAATTCAAATTTAACTTTAGTAAAATTGCCATCTCAATCCAAAATAGCAATAAATTGTGTTGTACCAACGACAAATTGTCCTTAAATTCTATTGATGCATTTGCTTGCCAACGAGTTCAATTGACCAATTGCGCGCACTGTAGCTGCCAACGTTTTTGCGGGATTAGTTTTTGTCACTATATTCAGGTTTGAACCAATGAGCAGACTTAACCATTTGGTTAATTAATTAATTGAAAATGAATACAAACCAGAACGGTTTCATTCTCTTGGAAGACTTACTCGATGTATTGAGAATATCGATTGAACAATTTGTTTGAAACTGTCTCATTTGTGTATCATTTATCTTGTGTGTCCAATTGTGTTTGTCTATATATTTTGTCCCAACTTGGTGCAATTGCACTCACCCTTCGCCAGGTGAAAGTCTACCTGTCTACTCTATACAATTCGTTCATCAACGATTGTATCATCAATGATGCATGTTACATCACTTACTTTGTGAACAGGTCAACAAGTTGTTGTGCGGTCTTTCCTCTTTCCATTTCAATTTGTTTGCTTTGTCTCATTCTCGTTCAATTTAGTTGTACAATAATACAACAGTCTACACTGCCTACATCACTTGCTACCTGTCCACTTCATTTGTTCCCATCACCTCAATCACAATTGCTAATTGCCAACTTGCCGAACTTCTCCACCATCGACTGACGAATGACTCATTCGGAATGAGAGACCGACTGACTGACCAAGTGGTCACTATGGGACAATTGATTTTTTTAAAATGAAGTTTATATTATATTATGGTATGTAAACTATCTCGAGAATAGTTCGCTAACTAATTTTGGTGTGCCAGTTCTTTCTAGGGTCAAAGGTACAAAACTTCAAAAGTGTGAGTACTTAATCGACGATACCGAGCATCAAGATAACGCTGCCCGGGACGACACCAAACACAGACACTTCCATTTGGCCTCTATCTCTGACTGCAATTTATGTTCTCTGACAAAAACTGCGTGCTTGTGTATAATCAATTAAAGTGTGTAATGTTAATTAGTGATGATACTCAATGGACCGAAAATCAATGGCGTGATGACTTGCCCAACTGAAACATTCCATTGGGCGAGATAAGCGAACAGACAGAAGACGACAGTCTACAGTAGAGTAGGACAAATGGGCTTGCTGAGAGACATAACCAGATTTGGTCCGAAGTGCATCAATGACTTGACGGTTGACCAGAAACCTGACCAGATGCCTCCAACAGCATAGATCACGCGATCATGATATCAATTCTGATGAAACTATCTTGAGGACTTGAATGATTCCTTCTCACACCTGGCACATTAGATCTTGTGTTTTTTTAATCCCGAACTTTTGTTTCCCGCTATCTCAACTCGGTGAATTTATAAATTTCAATTTCTTGAATCATTGAATTGATTTGAATCGACCCCTGTCAGACCTCACCAATTCATCTCGACCGTATTTTTTTCCTCGTATTATTTATTTTATTCTCGCAATGTTACTACTCACCATTCTGTGATGGAACGCTCTCTTTCTCGATTGATCGTCACAGATCGATCGATTGCGCATCTGTCCACATATCAACATCCCGAATGAACATGAACGACCACACTCTTCACCACCAACCAATCCGTCTGTATTATTTTTCCTTGGTGGGATACACTGATCATCACTAAGTCTCGGTGCGTTACTCTCCCAGTGTGATCAACTTATTTAATTGCTAATGTCACATCATCATTGAACGCTAATTCTCTATTTCAAGCGAAAGCCATATCGAAACCTGAGTGAACAACTTGCCAAGTTAGTAGTAAATATTGGTTTGAATTAACAGTTCAACTGCAATGCTGTTCGACTTCAGAGAAACTCAGTATCAAATGGCTCATCTGCCTCGCTTGGTGCATCGTCTCGATAGAAGACCGAACTTTGTCGCAGTTTTTAGGAAGTTATCTCGTGTACGAATGAATCGGTATGCATGAAAATCATGCATTTGCAAACATATTTTGTGACAAGTGTCATTTTGCACATGGTGAGGAATTGTTACTCAGTGTCGCGACATCCCAAATTCAAAACTGAGAATTGCATGAATTCGCTCAACCTGTCCATACGGTCCTCGATCTCACTAATACGATCTCGATCGCAATTTTTTTCTCATCCAGTTTTTATGTATCCATATAGTTTTTTTTCCACTGAAAACGCTGGTAATCTCAGTTTTGCTCAAAGACCAGTCGTTCTCGAGTTATAAATGTCCTTATCGATGTCACTTTATTCACAACAACAAAGAACAAAAGACCCTGAACAAGAATGCATTCAATAATGTTCCATCCACTCCTTCAGTCATTGGTCAAAGAATGTTCAGCAGTCAAATATCCTGTAATCTTTTTTCTGGTCAAAGCAAAACCAGTCTCTACCGGACCGACTATGTTCTCTCCATCACAGCCACCTTTTCCAATCAAGTAACAATCCGAATCTGGTGCGACCAAAGGCACTTTGCTCTTTGCTGCTACAGTTTGGGCTCCTCCAAGGAAATCTCCTCACCCAGCAGCCAAAGCAAAAGTCCCAACAGTCCAAACAGCTTCTTCACTCTCCACCATTATCGAACGGACCCAGCTCGGCGGTCTCTACCGCAATGAACGACTTCTCGAGCAGTACCTTCTCGTTTCCCCTGAATGCGCACAACAAATAAGAAAATTAAACAGAATTTGATCAAAAAGAATGAATCTATTCTGTTCATTGAGAAACAAACCAGGGGAAAATCACTGCTGTGAAAATATGATTCTTCAGTTGAAGATGAAGGCAAATAGGAAAATATCAATTATTGATAATCAATAGTAAGCTTGGCGCCATACAGTACTTACGCTTGCAGTACTTGACGAAAGTACTATTTTAATTAAATTTTTAAGTTTTTTTATTTTAGTAAGTATTTCATAATTCTGAACTCTATTTTTATTGTGTTTTCTTGTGTAAATCAACTAGAAAAAGGATAAACTACATAAAAACAAGCAAAACCAACGTTCAAACCCTACAACAAAACAGAACAGAACACGAGCTTCAAGTCAGTAGTCAAAAGACAAACCTTGCTTTCTTCCTGCTGTCATAACTCGGTCCTATGAACGTTTTTTTTTTGGTCGAGTGGGGGCGTTTTTGAAGCATGTTTTAAATACTATTAATGAGACCCTATGAGAAGCAACTTTTCGCCAACGTGTTCAACGTGAGCGCTTTTGTCTCCTTCAATGGCGTCACTAACGGAAGCAGTTTCATAACTTTTCTTCGGTAGCAACTATAAAAAGTGTTTTTTCGGTTGATCAAAGTCAACTCTCGCTTCTCAACAGAACCAGTGAACAACTCTCAGGAAAAGAAGCAGTGTCTTATTCTCCTTGTTCAGTGGTTCGCCCATAAACAGCCCAGCTTTGTGTAGCTGACGATACACTTTGACTTTTTTTCAATCTATGTCTCCAATGTCCAAGTCCCAGCCACTGATGATGTATCCAACTTCGCCTGAATCACCTTTTAACAGTGTTACATCCGCGGATTTTTTTTGTCAAATCGAGTCTCTTAAGTTGGGAGAGCAACCGCCAAGTTCCATCTCTTCTTCATTCTCCACTTCTTCTCTCTCGACCTCGTCTTCTCCCCCGAACGGCATGGTCGACCTGGACACGGCTTTTATCTACCTTACCCATGATACCATCGTCTCTAATTATTGTGGAAACCGCCTACGAATGAATGAATTTTATCTCGCCATGGCGCCACTCATCGTTAGCGAGGGCAGTTTATAAAGCCTTCCAACAAGATCGATTAGTTAGCATTTAATTTAACTCACTTTAACAAAACTGTCTTCTGTGCACATCAACAACGAAATTCGCAAGCCAAAGTGTCAACACAAGTCGTTTGGGACCAAATCGATCAGTCTTCCGGTCAGTCGAGACCCTGTTGCACTCGGACTATTATAGGTTCCTATTGATATTATTTGTTTATTGACTAATACTATTAGTATTGTGATATTATTTATATTTATTAGATTGTAAACCAATCTTTATCATAGCACCAATATATTTATTAATACATTTTACCTAATTACTTTATTTATATTTTTGTATCATACTCTTGTTTGTTTGTCTTCTCTTCCATTGCCTTCTTTTCCGGTTTGGTTGGTGCATTCGTTTATTGGCTAATGAGATTGACTATATTTATCTACCTTATTTATATATTTTTCAAATGCAAAGTTTTATTAGAAAAAATTTGAATATACACAAATAAAAAATAAGGCCAACAATCAAATAAGGCGTTCACAAATTAATGATCTCGTTTCACTGCCATCAAGGCATAGTTGACCAATTGATTCTGTGTCCATGACCACTGCATTGTGAGTGGATTGAACAGCATTCCGTGCACCTGCACTACATCACACTTGAAATCGTTGAGCACCAAACTGAGCGCTTTTGGAGGAACGAACTTGTCGTACTGATGAGTGCCTTTCGGTACCAGACCGAGAATGTCCTCACCGGCACAGATCACACTCAAATAGGCCAGTGCAGACTGGTTTATGGTGGTGAGGAAGAAGAAGCCACCAGGTCGAAGGCAGTCGAGGGTGCACTTGAGAAAGTGACCAATGTTGTCCACATGTTCGAGTACCTCACTGGCAACGATACCGTCAAATGAGCCTAAATTGGCCTGGTCAGCACTGAGTTGTTCAATGGTGCACGACTTGTATTGGGGCATACGTTCGGGAGTGGCTCGAAAGATGACTTGCGAGTGCAGCGAAGCGACTGACACATTCTCCTCCACAGGATCAATTCCGGTCACAGTAGCGCCAAGTCGGGCAAGTGCCTCAGATAGGATGCCTCCACCAGAACCGATGTCGAGCAGCTTTACGCCGTCCAGTGGCACAGACTGTTTGTTTCCCTCATTGCACTCGTCAGTTGGCGATAATTTCGATTGAAATGCGTTCGTAATGAATGGAACTCGAAGCGAATTCAGTGTGCGAAGTGGACCAAATTCTGGACCAGTCCACCATTTCGAGGAAAGTGACCGAAAATGAGCCAACTCAGACTCGTTCAGTGTTGAGGCATTGGCACTGAAGGCATTTTGATTCAAATTGTACAGAGGAGAAATTGATGATGACTTTAATGTGCGGCGAATGAAGTAGTGGTGATGGTGTGACAGGCTAAACAGCCGTCGGGACAGTCCGTTTGGAAAGTTCATTCTCGGTGCTGAATTGTGCTTGTTGTGCCAATATTGAAGACACGAGAAAAGCGAGATAAGACAAAGGCAGATTAGAAGTGATGGGACACAGAGGTTGGGATGTAGGTGATGGAACACTAATTGTCGATATGTTTTCCTTTCAGAGAAATTCAGACGGCAATTGAATCGATGCGATGTTGCCGTTTTGTGTTTAGGCAGTGATCACTGATCAGCTGCTGACTTGTTTGTTTACTTCTCCACAATGCAATGGGCACACTAGCTAATAACAACTGAATGACGGCAGAGTGAGTGAGTGGCAGAGTCACTCACTGGCAGTGCACAAATCTGCAAACACACTAGTGACTATATATCGAAAGTGCAAATAATCAATTCCATTTGGCTATTCTCCACTTTAGGCCGCATTAGCTTCTGAAAATTGCACATTATTTTATTTTATCATAATTAGCACAACGACAATAGTTTTGGTGTAATTGGTAATATTTAATTAGGTAAATTGCTTTACAGGTGCAGTTCCTCATGACTTCCTTGGTGGTTATTTCTTGTTGATCCGATCTCCCTCTGGCACTGGCGGGTCTTTGTTGGTGCACTTTTGAACCGCCGACTCTGGCACACTGACCAACTCTTTCTTCTGACTGTTGAACGCGGTGCCACCAGCCTTGACCACTGTTGCATCCTTTTGAATGGCTCGATAGATGAACAAATAGCCATAATCGTGCAGTTGTTCGTGTGCACCTTTGTTGGTCATATGTTTGGTGATGGTCGAATCGTCGAGCCAGACCCACTGATTGTCCCGCTCTCGGTACAGTGTGTAGTAGTGGCCAACAGCTTCGGTGCCTGCATGACAGACAGCACTGCTCAGCAGGAAGGTCTGACCCGCTAGTTCGAGTCTTTCCTCGATTGAAACGGGACTGTGGATTTTGGTGCCATCGTAGGCGAAACGTTTGAGGTGCACAATCAAATAGTGGGCCAGACGGTTGATGGATTGACGCTTGGTGGCTGGTTGACGAGATTGGCATCGTGAACACAGTGGGGCACAGTCGCCAGTTAGGGTCTAAGGAATGGAGCGGTCAAAGTTTGTTGTTAAAGATATCAACTCACCTCTTCCGCAGTGTACTCTTTGAGGCATTCCTTCAGTGTGAAAGTGTGACTAAGATTGACTGTGTTGCACACACTCGACAGTGATTCCTCCGTTTCGAGTTGTGCTTGCAACTGCCACACGCACATCCACGTTCGAGATGCATTGCCACACGCGACACAGCTCAATATGTTCTCAAGCTGACCCATCAACAGTCGGGACAAGTGACTGTCGTCAATGTGGCGCACATGATAGTTCCATGCTTCGAGAGCAGTTTGTGGCACCTCAGACACTTGCTTTGGGTCTGCCTTTTTCGCTTGGTTTGTCTCTTGATGAATGAGCTCAATCAGAATGGCGAGAAATTCTTGTGCATCGTGCATTTGGTATGGTCCAAACATTGGCTTCGCCTCGCGAAATTTGTTGATAAAATCTTGTGGATTCAGTGAAACAGATGGAATGGTCCAACTTGAAGTACGTGACGATTCGGTTTCCATGCGCAGGAACAGTTTCGATAGAATGGCGTGAAATGGCCCAAAGGTGGGATGCTCAATGAGATACTGACGGATTCGTGTGCTCGTGTACAGGGCCTGTAGGGTTGCGTTCACATAACAAGTTAGGCCAAGATTGTCCAGTCCACAGTAACCGTACGGTTCGGGTTTGAAGTCTGGCGGGGCAGAAATGGTAGTTTCGCCATTTTGAGTTGGAGGTCCGATGGGACCTGAGCTTCCAGCCAGTCCAAACACTCCCGCTTTGCCCCACCATTCGCCAAATTGATCGTCCACGTTTGGATTTGGTTCTGGTCCGTACATGACCAGTTGACCTGTTAAGGAGAGTCACAACATAATCATAATCACCAAATCTTAATTAACCAATTCTTGTTAATTTACCTGTTGCTTTGTCGTTTGCCTGTGGTCGCCCACTTGGTTGCTCTTTCTGTCGATAAATGAGCACACACCCAAAATATGCGAGCAATTGTTTAGCGTGATCATTCTGATAGCCATGACCAATTCGTTCATCGTCGCACAGCACCCACTGATCACTGCCCTCTCGTATCAAAGTGGAGTAATGTCCAGTCTTGAGAGACGAGCCCTGATGGAGAATGGCACCAGACAGAGCGTACTGCTTGCTCGATATCTCCATTTCTTCTTCGATCAACACTGGACAGTACAACACTTTTTTCCCTTCTGGTGTGAAGCGTTTCAGGTAAAGTAAAAACAACTGAGAGGAACGTTGAATCGATTTGGTGATTGTTTGTGGTTTAGCACAGGACAGACATGCACCAGTTGGCTATTAGAGAAACAATATTAATTATGTGAATAGTAAATAGATTAGACATACCACTGCAATCTTGGACTGTCCCATCAGATCTGCCAAAGTGTACTCGTTCTCGTCAATCTTTTTAGCCTCACTGGGCAAGTCCAGACACCATAACCACTCAGTGCTGTATGACTTTTGTTGAGTGCACTGTTTGCAGATAACAATCGACTCAACCTGAATGGCCAACTGTCGCGCCACGTAACCATTCGACTCTTGGTGTACTCCGTGCAGAAGGCAACTCAACAGACTCTGCACATTGTTGTCTGGCGCACACTTTAGCTTTAGCTCGGACTCGCACTCAGGACTGTCCAAAGTGTCCTCAGATGGAGAGGCGGAACTGCGGCCACTTTGCGAAATGTCAATCATCTCCTGCAGTGTGCATCCAATCACTTGGTGGAACTGTCCGTTGGTTTGATGCTTTCGGTTGATGAAGTACTTTCGTAGTTCGGTGCTGGTACAAAAGATGAGCTGCATTATCGAGTTCCAAGCATCGAAGGGATGGTCCGAATCAGCACTGCTTGATAGTCCACAGTATGATGGCTTGCTGCTGATTGGGTCATTAGTCTTGACACTGCCACTGGCATACTTTGACTCTGAGGGAGAGATTGGCCGTTTCGGGGGATAGGAACATGGCGGAGTCTTGAAATCCACGTCAATAGACTTTGGCTCAGATGGTTGAGACGAGTTAGTCTCAGTGGCTTTGTTCGGCTGTTCGGACATGTTCACGTTTTCTGCCACCGACAGAAAAGTCCGTCTATAAAGTTGAGTCAATCAAGGAATAGAAACACTTTCGAGTGGAAGAAATTGGAGAGAACGAACAAACTGCAACTGTGAGTGAGTGCATTTGTACTAAAACGAATGTCTCGAATTGTTTCATTTGATTGAGGTGTTCGATTCACCAAAAGGCTATTCGTCAATTGATGCCTTTTGTGCAACGATAGCAGTGATGCAAAGTAAGTAAAATCGGCCTCTGTTCGAACGCAATGCAACTTCAATGAGTTTGCATTCATTTTGCTCCTTTTACATTTTCCAATAAATTCAGTTTAGTCGGGCAATTTGATAAAAGTCGTGTTTAATTGCTAATACAATGTTGAGCTAATTGTCACAGTTGTGCTATAGTGACATGGCACACTTTACATTGTAAAGTTTACAAGTATGGATCAGGGCTGCCTGGTGGTGGAAAGTGGTCCGAATTCGGTGGCGGTGCTTTGAACTTGCCGCCTCCTTTAGGTGGAGGAGTGCCAATCGGGTCGAAACGAGCGCTCGGTGGAGCGCCACCAGGAGGCAATGGATGGTTGGGATCAGCAATCGGAGCACGCGGTACAGGGCGGAAAGGATCGTACAACATTCCAGTGCCATTGCCACGGTTCAACGGATCGAGGTCGGCAGCACCAATGCTCGGGTACAATCGCTCACCAGGATTGGGTGCTGAGGGTGATTGTGATGATGATGATAATGGTGATGGTGGCTGTGGTGCAGACGGTCCAGAATTGTTTGAGCCTTCCAACACATTCAACGATACTCCACGAGGAACTGGTGGCTGGTTTTGTTGTTGCCATTCTTGTCGAGACATTGTTCGAGGTGTCGGGACTGGACTCGCTGAAGCATAGCCACCGAAACCGCTGCCATAGTTCGAGCCACAACCAGAACCTTGAGATGGACCTTGGCTTGAGGAGGCAAATTGCCAAGTTGAATTGTCCTGCTGGTTCGGTTGATACTGACCATAAATAGGAGCTTGCCAACCATTCTGCGGCGGATCGTCCCAATTTTCATAGAAAGGGCCACTGGCAGAAGGGACAGTAGCACAACTAGGATGCCAAGTGGAGAAGGGTGAAATGCCCATTGAATTGCACGCACTGGCTTCACCTTGGACAGTGTCTGGTTTAGACGGCGGCTGGACTTGTGGTACAGGACTTGAAGACGTAGTGACATCACTGGTCCCAGTCGGCGGCACTTGGTTCGACACTGGCGCAGAGTCTTTCACTGGAACTGACGACGGTGATCCATCACTTTTGCCTGCCTTGTTAGAGTCATCAGCCATAGCGTTGTGTGTGCTTGGTAATGCGGCCAACAGACTGATTGAATTGAACTCAAACAAACAAACAAACAATACAAACAACAAACCTAAACTGCTCGTTTTTATATAAAGCGAACAAAGTTCGTATTTTTGCACTAGTAGCAATTTGTCCATTAACAAATCAAATCAAATTAATTATTAAACAGAAAAGCGCACATGTCACAGCAAGTCTTGAATCACCTCGAGATAATCCTTCGGTTCATTAGAATGTCTTTCACCACTGGTTTGGCACTTGTTCAGCCGAGCCAAATGAGCCCCAATGTGTTGCATGGCATTGTTGCGAGAGGCACTGCTATAGTCACACTGGGCCAATTTACACCGAAAAGGATGTATTCCGAGATGGCTTCGTTGGTGTTCCTTCAGTGAGTACGCATCCCCAAAGTGCTGTTCACAGCCAACAATCGAACAAACCAATCGCTGTCGGTGACTTCGATTGTGCAGGTACATTTTGCTGCGGATTTCACTGGTGAACTGACAGCCCGGGAATGAACACTGAAATTGGCCCAATTGATGGTACACATAGTTGTGCTTTCGAAGTGATTCCTTTGAGGATAAATGACGAGTACAGTGACCACAGGGCCATTGGCTCGTGTTGGGGTGACATTTGACTGAGTGGTCATTTAGTAATTGACTAAAATAGTTTGCGTTATTTTGATTCTAACAAAGAGAAACCAAACTTACCTGCAACTGAACGATTGATTGCAGTCTTTGTAGAAACATTGAAATTTGCGAATGGAATGTTTCACTTTCATGTGCACATCGAGTTGATCTTTGGTAGTAAACATTTTGGTACATTTCGCTTGGGGACATTGGAGGCCAATGGTAATGAGTTGTTCTCTGTTATTGTTGTCGAATTGTTCATTGGCTTGGTCAGTTCGCTGCCTTTTCGCTGGTCTCGAAGTTCCTTCGCCAGGATCATCATCTCCACGATAGTCAATATTCTCGACATGTTCAATCAATTCCACACTGTCACTGTCATCATCGTCGAATGTATCTTCCTCTTTAATGTCTATTCCATTGACACATTCTTCACAATCACAATCCTCTTCGTCTTCACAGTAGAATTCTTGGTTCTCGCTGTTTGATAAATTGTTGAACTGTTCTGAATTTATTGGCGCAAACAACGATGGCGCCATTGAAGAGTTTGCTGATGAGTTCGCGTGCACTTGAACACTTTCCTCAATTTCGGCTTTCACTTGTGATCCAGAATATGTTGCTGTGCTAATGTCCAGAGAATTATCTCTCAAAGAAGGTTGCCCAAATTGGTTAAAATCTGCTAGCAGGAGAGGTATATTCAACGATGCTTGCTTGGCCCCAGAAGTCAATTGAGGAAACGTATGAGGTTGAAAGAAATTTTGTGAGTCAATTGAACTAACTGACTGGCCACTAGAGTCACGGTCGCCGCTCTCCAAACAATTCACGAATTTGGTCTTGAGTTGGATAAACATTGTGGTGACCAGTGAGTCCATCTCACCTCGTAACCATCGCATCGTATCATCCTTTTCACGGTCAAAAAATTGTTCCACAAAAGCACTGGACACTTGAGACTGCATGTGTGGGATAGTGAACATGGTTGGGACAGAAGCGAGAAATATGAAATGAAAAAATGAAATATGAGATGCTTCAGTGGCAAATAATAAAATGTAAAGTTTTTGCGTTAGGCAAGTGGTTCGGTTCTGTATGTGTAGATCGATCGATTACGGTCAATATAAATGCCTGTTGAGAGTGATAATAATGACGAGGGTAACAAGTCTTTTCAAAGTTTGAATTTCAAATCAATCAACATTTGATAATCAAATCGAGTTTCAATTTGAGCATTCCACAGAAGTAAACACAACTCAACTGCATGGCACAACACACAGCTGACATCGTTAGCCCACTGCAGTTGAGGGGCAAACTTTGCCCGGCAAAGTGGACTCTTCCAGTCACGAATGCAAGCAGCACTGTTGGCTATAGCCAATATACACTGTACATTTGACAGTTAGCTTATTTGTTTACGTGCACGATCATGATTGCAAGGCACTGGTTGTTCAGTCAAACGATCGTCTTTAAATTAAAGTTTAATGCTTCAATAGATATTTGCAAGCGGTTTATGTTTATGCCCCAAAATGGTCAAACTCAACGAATTGCCAGAGGAACTGATTCGATGCATTCTGGAGCGTGTGCCCACTCAGAATCTTCTCATTGACCGCGGTGTGTGTCGCAAATGGAAAGGCCAACAAGAACTGATTTGTCGTCACCGAAAAACGCTCATTCTTCTGCATACATTGGATAGCAATGTCGCTGACTTTCAAAGCGAACATTTAATCTATAAATCTGTATTTGAACGACCTTTTATTAGCCATCAGATTGATCAGCGCACTAATTGTCCGGTGAAGTATTATCGGCTTTACTATGAACGATATCAAGTTAAGTTGGCTGTTTTCACAGAAAGACAAATTGAATTTATTGTGCAAACTTTTCCATCTGTGCAAACGTTCATTCTGGCTCATCGGACTACGTACATTAGTGACTACATTCTTCTGTTTATGGACATTTTGGAGCACTATTCCTCGCAATTGATCACATTGAAACTGTACTTGGACTATAGAGCACCATTTCAAATTGGTCCATCTGCCATTCCCTCAGTGCAAATTAATATAACTAATAGTGCACTGCATATGCTCAAATTGATTCGTCAAATCAACTCTTTCACTGCACTGCGACATTTAACTTTCGAGTACCACACACCCACCTATAACCAACAAATGTTACAAGTGCCAATGAGTGATTTTATGTTTTTGACCAGACTTGACGAATTCTATTGCTTTCAACACACACTGCACAGTCGATGGATCGATGCGTTGAGACACTACAATGAATTGGGACAACTGGACAAGCTGTTACGCTTTGGCTTGGACGGATACGTATGTCCTCACCATCGTGCAATACACATGACAATTGGCTGGAATATTCGCGAAATGGACAATCTTTTGGATTTACTAAGAAAAGCACGAAATAATGGTCAGGTAGAGTCTTGGGTTCATGTGAAGAATTGGCCCAAACAGGAATGCATCACTCATTTGCCATCGAATGCGAATTCCAATGTGAACGCAATCTCATCCATAAAAACCACCAACTACTCAGCTCTATCGACAATCGGCCTCAACACACGCTTCATTCCTGCCACGATAGCCGATCTGGCCAAATGTTTATCACCACTTGCCCAGTTGGTGCATCTAACTTTTATGATATCAGACAAACGATTCAAAGATTTTGAACAAATTCCCCAAAGGGACAAACTCAATTCGGTAAAAGCAATAGATATTGTATTTCAAAACGAGATTGATTCGACATTCAAATTGGACGACTTTTTGCCAATACTGCGAACATTGGCATCGTTGCTGCCCAATGTAGGCTCAATTGTAGTTGTCAAAATAGGCATTACAGCAACTAAACCCGCGTCCACTTCTGCTTGGGATTGTGCACTTGTTTGTAAGATTATGACCAATCTCCGAGAGCTGTTCACTCACAAACCACTGTTCATCAAATTTGACACTTGGACACTGTTGGAGTTTACACGAGAATTTAATGTTATTTATGAATAATAAAATTAAAATTAAATTTCATTTATAGATTTGTATAGGTTAGATTCATATTGAGAATATAGGTTGAAGTACGAATTAATTTTGCACATATGCACAGATTACTCCACAACCTCGAGATATTGTCTCACTTGTTCAACAGAGAGGCTTCTTTTTTTAGGATCATAATCCAAATGTGATTTTCGGATGTGATTCATGGCGTTAGAACGGGCTGCATTGGAATAGCCACAGTCGGGCCACTTGCATCGGTAGGGCGCAATGCCTAGATGGCTACGTTCGTGTGCCTTCAATCGGGTCACAGTCTTCAGTTTCTTTTGACAGCCAGGAAAAGAGCAAACCAGATCTTTACGTTTGTGTTGGGTCTTCTGATGAAGGTCAACTTCTCCCTTACATTTCGCCACGAATGTACACTCGGAAAAGGCACATTGATATTGACCGAGGTGGTGGAAATTAGCGGTGTGGTCGTATAGACGTTTATAGGATGTGTAGTACTTGGGACAGTGATCACATTGCCACTGGGTCGTGTTTGCATGGTCTGTATTGAAATGGTTCTTTAAACTATAAAAAAATAATGGGTTAATATATATTACTGGAACAAAAAGCAAATAGACTTACGACTGAGCAAAGGAACGATGACAATTCTTGACGACACATCGATACCTTTGAATGTCATGATTTTTCAACAAATGCTCATTGAGTTGATCTTTGGTGGAAAAGGTTTGTTCACATTCCGGCGAGGTACATTCTAGATACAAAGTGATCATATTGCCATTAGTTGGAGAATTGTCTCCTTTGTCGATTCGTTGCCTCTTCTTTGTCGGTGGCCAAGTATCCTCATCGCTGTCTTTATCTTCAATGTCTTCACTGTCAATCATTGTTCCCTCGTCTTCGTCATCATATTCTTCTTTAATGTCAATTCCCCCATTGACACATCTGTCACAGTCGCAATCCTCGTCATCGTCGACGTGATCTTTGATTGGCGCATACAGTGCCATTTGAGGTATTTGTGTTGAACCTGAGGGCATTGAGCATTGAGCCCAGTTGTTATCACTTTCGTCCATTTCCTCTTCTTTAATTAGAACCTGAGGTTCAAGGTAATTGGCTTGATCTTGATTTAAATTGGCTTGTTCAGTTGGTGGGAGAAGGTATTGATTGGCCGTTTGATACATTTCGGTATTAAATGGCTGGTAGTTCGAGTCAATTGCACAATTCGGCTGTCCAGTAGATTCACCACACTCCACAAAATTAACGAATTTGTTTTTGAGTTGAGCAAACATATTGTCCACCAGCAAGTCCATCTCGCCGCGCAACCATTGACGCGTGTCTTCCTTTTCACGGTCAAAGAATTGTTCCACTAAGGCACCGGACACTAGGTAGTGCATGGTAGACATTATCGGGTGAGAGAGTTGAAACAAAATGAAATAGAACAAATCACAAATATTGTCGATGTATTCACTTGAATGCAAACATGCAAACTGCCAGTTGCTGCTCAGCTGGCTTGTACCAAAACAGATCAAAACATTGTTATAATGTCATAAATATTATTCCCCCTAGATGGCGCTACTGTGGTCGTTAAGTTTCAAGAACATTCAAGAAAAGTCCAGTCAATTCAATTCAATTCCAGATACAATTAAAATTTCGTGAATATTATAGATAAATAAATTAAGTCAGAATTATTAATGTGTCATGCAAAAAGTATGAATTTATTATGATATCTTTCATTGAACTGTGATACCCGTGAAAAAGCTAATGGAACGCATTGTGAATGATAACAATTTGCGATCGATTTTCATGAAAAGCAATATACATTGCACTCGTGATTCGAAAGTTACTTTTGTGAGAAATACCAAGAACAGCATATTATGAATGTCAAGGCGAATAATGAAATAGAGGCCTGCGTCCGGATTGGTTTGCATTGTTGTTCAATACTCGCGCCGAATGACATTTAGTGTAAATCATTTGCAAAACTTTCCACCATTATAATTCATTTGCAATTGGCAATTCAGTGTCAAGATCGCTACGTCTTACGTTTTAGTCAACAATTGATTGCTCAAAAACTCGAAAACCAGAATTGTGGGCTCAAATATGCAGTGAAAATGTATTGTCATTTAGATTGACATTCGTTATAACTTATAAAGTATTTTAAATGGTAGCTAATTAAGTAGTCATTATAAATTAGGATATTTAATAATAAGATAAATCTAGTTAATAGTTCATGTCAATTCACAAAAGATGATGCATCACCTCGAGATAGTCCTTGAGGTCACAGAATCGTTTCCTCGAATTGGCAAAATGCACTCTCTGAATGTGTTTGAGTGCATACTCTCGGGCCGAACTGGTAAAGCCGCAACCAATCCACTTGCATCGGAATGGCTCAATTCCCAAATGAGCCCGTTGGTGATCCTTCAGTTTGGTGATATTAGTGTTGCGATGTCCGCAGCCGGGCACTGGACAAACAAATTCCTGACGCTTGTGTTGATACTTCACGTGACTCAATACTTTGCCTTTGTACTCTCCAGTGAAGCCACAGTCGGCAAAGGAACATTGATACTGGCCCTCTTGGTGGTAGGTGGCAAAGTGGGTGTGGAGTAATTTATGCGTTCGGTAGTGTTTGTCACATTGACTACAGTTCCACTTGGAGCTGTGCGAATGATACTTCTTGAGGTGGTCGCTTAGGTTGACACTGAAATAAAAATAATCAATTAATAATTATTAATTAAAGAATTAAGAATACACCAAACCTGTCAGCGAATGAAACATTGCAATCCTTCACAATACATCGATACTTCTCAATGGAATGTACCAGTAACAGATGCTGGTCCAGTTGGGTTTTGGTAGTAAACATTTGTTCACAATTTGACTGACTACATTTGAGACTCAGTGTGGACACATTGTTGTTGTTAGGACATTGCTGTTCAAGTCGTGGTCGTTTTGCAGTGTTTGTATTATCATTCTCCATTTGGTCTCCAGTTTCAATATTCACTTGGCCACTGGCACTGTCTTCATCCATAATAAAATCATCATCGTCGTCGTTGTCTTCTTCCTTTTTAATAATACCGCCATTGATGCAATCATCACAATCACAGTCCTCCTCGTCTTCATCAAACAAACTCGAATTTGATTCTTCATTTGGTAAATATTGTGAAGTAGTTGTAGTCTCGTTACTTTCCTCCTTGACTATAATTGGTTCTTCTTCGGTGGTATCGACTTGTGAATTGGCGACTAAAGAATTGGGCGAAATATTCGACGATGGTTGTTGTTGATTGTGAGCGAAAATGTTATCAAAATGCATTGGTCCCCGTTGACTGAAAGAACATCGCCCGAGTGGATTCGTCAAAGTAGCAGATTTATCAAATGAAGTTGCCTGAATGTTTGTTATTTGTTGATGATTTGAATTATCTTTTCGTGGCACTTGTCCAGAATTTGCAGGACTATTGTGATAATAATAATTTCCATTACCATTTGATTGATTGTCAAACAACAAGGCAGTGGTCAAGTCACGTTTGAGTTTGTGGAACAACTCATTCACTAGTGGATCAACCAGTGAGACCATTGAACCGCGCAACCATTGACAAGTGCTTCCCCTTTCGCGTTCTAAAAGTTGATCTAACAAAATAGCAGGTAGAGTTGGCAATGAGTCCATTGTGAAGACACAAAAATAAAACGAGAGAATTAATAGAAAAGCAAGTGCAAAATGTTCAGATCAATTTCCTTGGACGATCGTGGCTAACAGACCGAGAAAAACAATAACAAAGCCATGCGTGCGCCTTTGTTGCTCACACATAGATGGCGATAGGTTTTATGCAATTAAATTGCAGCAATGGCCAAATAGCAATCAAAATCATTTATTGAAAATCAAACATCAAACAAAATTAACGAATCAATCGATCAATCTCCATACTCCTCATACCTTGCACCGTGACATTGACCATTTCTGTGCACACTCACTTCATCCAGTGCCACCAAATGTTCGTTCATTTGAAGATCAACAGTCTTCCTGTAGAAACTTACTTCAAACACAAACGACATTTCTCTCTTCATCTCATCTCGGCCACATTCAGTGAAATTCAACACGAACGTTTCGATATTCCAGTTTCCACTCAAACAACGCTGATAGTAACTGCCAAACAATTCCTTTTGAGTGTATCGAGTTGTGTTGCCATTCTCGGACACATGTTTGGTCACCTCGCTGACACGTAGATGCACCTGTTCAGTGGAGAGGAAATAGCCAAATGAGACACAAAAGTGGAAGCTGCTTTCGTTCTTTTGACACGACATTGGAAACCATATTGTTCGTAGCTGATGATTGTCCCAATTGGCGAGTGCTTGCGACACATTCAAACTCAACACAGTGCCCGTAATGTCACCAAAGGTGAGATCTCGTTTTATGTTCAAAACAGGCAACGAATAGACTGGAGTCACTTTCCAGTAATTTGAACCAATGAAGTGGCACTCACTCATTCCCTCAAAGTTGCAATAATTCAAATTTCCTATGACAAGCTCGTTTGAATCGACACATTTTGCTTCAACACCCGTCCAACTGCCTCCATACAGACACTGACGGGTGATACTGCCAAGCAGGATTGTTTGATTCGGACAACTTTGAGTCACCTTTGATCCAGGAACAAAAGTGGCCGTCGAGTTGTCATTTGGATCTGCACAGTAGAGCTCTTCACAAATGTACGCCTTGTTCAGTTTGATTACATCCAATTCAGTCATCACTCGACGAGTGCCAATTTTGTCAAGTTCAATTGCTTCTCCATTAGTGACCACAATGGTCGATACATTGAGTTCATCAGCAAATGCATTCAACTCGTAGTGCATAATCGAGTAGTAGTCATATTCGTCCACATTGTTCAGCACTTTTGAGTGGAATTTACGGAAATTTCGTTGCTCCCCAGCCACAATTCGATCAAATCTCACCATCACGAATTCATCTCTATCGGCTCGTTGATGTTCGTGCACAAAGCCCAGCACATGCATCAATTCGTGTACCATCGAGCCAGCAATATGACCACTTTCGCTCGGTGCCAAACAGTTTGAGTGCAATCGAACAAAGTGCTCACCGCCATTGTAGCCACCAGTGCCAGTGCACACGTCCAACTCAGATTTGGTTATGTTCACAAACGAAGATGTACCAATGACTTTAGGGTCCAAACTCACCAACTTCACACAAGACAACGTATTGAAGTGGTCTATTGTGCGACCAATCATCAGTCTCTCCTGTTCACTAAAGTTTCCACTCACAATGTAGGGTATTTTGCTCGATCGCAGTGTTGGCCATTTTGTTGGTATTTTGCGAATGTTTGGACAAAACAGGCCAAATGGCGATTCACACAGAAGCAATGGCCAATCAAGGGCGATCACGTGATTGAAGTGAAGTGTTGTGAAGAGTGAGACCATCATTAGAAGAAGGTTGAGAACACGAAATGGATTCATTGAACTGGTCGATTAGCCAAATGAACAGACGATATGACAATTAGGCAAATGTGATCGGTCAAGCCATGTGGCCACCGATTGGACACATCTTTTATACAGCCAAATGTATGCTCCATAAATTTGTGCTGACAATACATTCGCGCCGACACAATGTGTTTGATTATTTATAAACAATATCACTTTTGTTTTAGTTCAATATTTATATTTCGTCTAACTAAAATATATTCAAACAACATCTACAGTGTAGTTCGTTTGACAGTTTGTAACATTTCAGGATTCTTAGATTTTAAAACTATTTTTTTGTCTTTGTTCAATTTGATTTATTTTTGGTATTAGTCTCTCTTTGTACCAAATGACTACACACGTTTGGCTCATCAAAGGATGTTAATGCATTGATCGATTGATACGCTCAATATGGACATTTGTTGTGACAATACAAAAGGCGATGATGATTCAGTGGGTGACTCACTGTCAGATGAGTCATTTCGAAATGGTAAATAAATGACACAAATGTTTCGGGTTGGAGTGTGTGTGAAGAATTCTCGATAACTTGAATAGTCTGGTTTGAAGAACAATAACATTTTTGTAGTAATTTTGTATTTCATGTGGCCAAATGTGCCTTATTGTTGAGGTTTGTACTTCAGTTACTGTTTGTGCTTTATATCGAGATTGTGATCTTTGTGAGTTTTACCTTTCACCCTTTTGATTTTCTACCCTTCGAGATTATAATAAACATTATTTCCGTTAATATATTTCTACATTGTACTTACCAGGTACATTAGTGAGCAACTCGTTCAATATTACTTTCTGCTTGTTGGTCTTTCTAATCCTGTTTGAAATCGACCTCATTTCTTGCCGACTACAGTTCATTTGTATTAAAAGTCACTTCAAGTCCCTTCTCATACAACTTAAAAGCGTCGTTGGTTCAGTGGTAGAATGCTCGCCTGCCACGCGGGCGGCCCGGGTTCGATTCCCGGACGACGCAATGTTTCTTTTTTTATATTTTTAAAATTATTCTTTCTATCTACGGTTACTATTTGAATCAATTTATAAACAAAAACAACAATTTTTTTACATATTCGGTTATGATAAAAATGTCTTACAGGAAAGTTGTCTTTGTAAAATATTTATGTTCAAAATGTTAGCCATAATGACATTCATACACATTCGAATTAGATGTCAGTCTACACTTGTGTTTGGGTCACTTTATAATGCCATTGGCCAATTAAATGAAATTGTGCACCAATTCACAATGACCATGTCGATGCTGAATTTTGCGCCCGGAGTTGACCAAATTCAACATTCAAATGTAGATGGAGCAAATAAGTAAATTCATTTTTAGGCTTCTTTGCAAAATATTGTTCATTTCCAATTTGTGGTTTTATAGATTAAAATGGCAATTGTAGGCCGAGTCTAAATCCACAATCGTGTATCAGGCAAAAAGGTAAATAGTGTTGTTGTTTTGTTAGATTATTAGTTTGGGTCGATTTGAAATTCAAATTTTGAATTTCAAGAATTCTTGACGATACAATCGATTGTACTCCTCCATCACAATATTGCGTTGTATTTTGTTTCAACGGTCCTTTCCATTTTTGAGAGTGTTTGTTGTCGTTCCGAGTGCACTTGAAATCGTTATCTTCATCTAGCACTATCTTGTCTATTTGCATTAGTGAGGACACTCATAAACACTCCCCTGCCTTTTTTCCTCGCGAAAATGTTCACTAAACTCAAACCGAAAGTGCCACTTTCTAGTCATCTGGATGGATCTCACTTTGTGGATCTGATCATCGCTGAACGTATAATCTCCGGCAAGGAATATTACGTAAGTGGCTTCTTCTTGTAGTGCGCCTAATTAGGTTAATCTATTCTATTTCACATTCAGGTAAAATGGGGTAACAAGAATCAGTGTACCTGGATACCTGAAGCTGAGGCCACAAACAGTCATCGCCTACTCCAACTACACCACAATCATCAACGTCAATTCCGTCAATGGAAGGCGAGCCTTTCCAACCGTACCCTTCAGGAGCTATTCGCCTGGTGCACTGAAAAGTACACTGCCCACTGTGTGAAACTGGGTCTAATTTATGAGACATTCAAACAATATAGTCTACATGAATCATTCAATGATCTTGAGTTGTACTTTTTGTACAATTTCTATTTGTTCCTTCTGTGGCGTATTCGTGCGCACCAGAATCAACACGGACTGGTAGCGGAAAAGGACAATTACACTCTACTACAGTACAAGTGGTTGCTCAAGTTTGCCTGGAAGTTGGCATGTATCGATAACAAGTGAGCACATTTGTTGACCTTTTGATTATATATTTTATATATTTGTTATCTTATTTCATATCTTGTATATAATACTCGTGTTGTTTATATCGATTCAATTCTGTTCGATTTTAATTATATTTTAATTTAGCGTTATTTAGTTATATTTAAAATAAAAGACTGTCGGTCACTCAAGTTGATTTGATTGCCATTCACTTCATTTCGTTACATACAATGCAAAATTATGGTCCTTTGCCCAAAGATCGCAATGAGCCAACCGACTTGCAGTTAGGGTATGGTCGTTTTACTGGTGGACAGGATGAGACGAATAGTCGAGAGGTAAGTTCAATTGTTTGGTTTATCGTTTTAGATTGTTATCATATTATTATTTAAATTTTACTTTTAGGTTGTTGTGCCATTCGGGGATTGCATTGCTGCACTGGTCATTTGTGTGGAACATCACAGAATGGCACTATCTTTCCAAGAGAACGACTTACTCTGGTTCCCGATTGTTTCACTCCGCACTGGACAGACTTGTGCCCATTCGATCAAGACTTTACTGTCGAGGACATTTCCTAGGGTCACCTTTAAAGAGCCGGCTCGAGTGATTCAGAGAAGACGTTTTCGAGTGCAGAACGAGTATGTCAACCTGACACTGTACAAAGCAGAACTTGGCAATCAGAACCAGACCGCAGAAACTTGTGACTGTTCTTCACCATCAAACAGTACAATCACTTGGAAATTGTATGACGAGATCAAAACAATGGCAGACTCACTTGTCGGACCTGAGCCAATATTCCTCGCCAAACTTTTACTAGAGAACAATCAAAATTATGATCTTTTGGTTGAGTACAGCCTCAAGCCTGTTCAGTCATGGTACGCCTCGTCTGCCAGTGAAATGGTTCGAAAATGTGCCGGACTTGAGCACGTTCCATTTGAGTCTTTTGTCCTTCTCTACGAGGACTATGTCAAGCACTGCTTTCCATCAATCTACATGACATTGAACAAATTCACAAGTTACATTGCCGGTCTGCCACTTTATGTTGAATTTAATGAACAGTTCATTTTCAATGCTTTCGACGTGGACAAACGGCGATACATTGACTTCTACCAGCTGGTGACAGGACTGGCACTGATGGACCCTAATCCTGAGACGCTCAAACAGTTTGGCGATATTCGGTTGGAATACATTCACCGACTCTATAATCGACAGTTGGCCACCGCGGACAGTAGAGAAGATGATATCAGTGGTGACGATTTTGCTACTATGGAAAATGACCGAACAATGGTGCAATTATTCTATGACGAGTTGCAAGTGATCGGGCCATATCCGTTTGATTTCAGTCGATATGCCGAAATTCGGCCCGAATTGATCGACAATCAAAACTTTGAACCTGCAAACGAATCGCAAGTCCACTCTTCAATGTCATTTGAAGCGCTGACTGAATATGCCAAGCAAAATCCTGGCTTTGATCTGCTGTTTCGTTCAGGCGTTCGATCGATTCGTCAAATCATTTCAAGTTTGAGTTCCAACAAAGTGTCTGACCAGCCTGTTGCATTCAAGTTGGACCCGCAGTACATCAAAATATCGTCCAATTCGGGCGTGCAAGTCGATTCTGAATTTATTCCTTACCAAATTGAGTCTGTTTCTCAGCAACCGAATGTGTTTTGGAGAAAATCTTCAACTTCAACCCAACCTACTGAGTCTGTGTTTGATCAATTGCCTTCGAGTGAGGAGCACGACAAAGTGTACGAGTTTCTGTTGGAATTGGTTCGTTACCTAGTGTTCACTCATCACTTATTTACTGAATGGTCTTTTGACGTGTCCATTCGACTCAAGACGGTGCCATACATTTTGCGCCTGTGCGAAGATGTCAAACGAATATTCTCGAGAGAACGTCGCATTTTGCGCATCTCCTCTCCCTGCTATGTGTTTGGCGACATCCACGGAAGTTCCCACGACCTGAACTACTATGACGCAATCTTGTGGCGAATGGGCCCGGGCTCACTGACCGACAACTTTCTACTGCTCGGTGACTATGTGGACAGGGGCAGAGACTCGGTGGAGTGCATCATGTATCTGTTTGTGCACAAAGTGCTCGCACCTGAACACTTCTTTATGATTCGTGGAAATCATGAAGACTTTCGTGTCAACAAGCGATTCGGTTTCATTGCAGAATGTCATCGCAAATTTGGTGCCGAGACTGGTCAACAGGTTTGGAAGGCAATCAACAAGACGTTCTTTGCGATGCCACTTGCAGCCGTGATTGATGAACAGATATTCTGTGCACACGGTGGCATTCCCGGTCCTGTGCACAAGTTGCATCAAATTGAAGCATCCATTCCGTGTCCTCTCAAGCACACTATGTTCACTCTGACCGAGCAGCTGCTTTGGAACGATCCACTCAGTAGTGCCAAGTACCTGGAAGAAGTTGCATTCAAGTTCGGATCAAGGCACAAGTATAATTACCATGAGTGTTTTCATGTTTACTTCGAGCACATGCCCGAGCACTATTTGTTCAACAATGTTCGTAAAGCGCCAACCGGGCGATACTATACCGAACAGGCAGTCACTCGTTTTCTTGAACTCAATCGACTGTCACACGTCATTCGGGCTCACGAATATTGCTTTGATGGCTTCAAGTGCGATTTCGGCGGTCGTGTCATCACTGTGTTTGGTTCGAGCAACTATAGTGGCCCGAATAGCGCCGCCTTGGCACTGGTTGGTCGCGACAAACGCATTCAAATTGTGCAGTTCAGCCATAGACGTTTCAATACACTCGACACTCGATACTTTCAAATTGGTCACAATTAAATTTATTTTGAACACTAATTCTGTTGTGCAATTAGCGCGCGGCCTTCGTCTACTTTGCTTCCAGGTATATACTCAATATCGAGGTCTTTTCCCTCTTGCAATCAGTCGGAAGTGCACCTTTCCGGCGGAATATGTCTTTGTTTGTTATGATGTGCCACCTAAATGATAGCGGAATGTTTGGCCAATTGACAAAGTGTCACTGATTATCAGTGATGGTATCATCATCCTCGGCACTGTCATCAGCATCAAGTGATCACAACCATCATCATCACCTCAGTGAGTCACTACTTATTCCTGCATATGCAAAGCATATACCTCACTCTCGTGATAATAACCAATGGCAATCACCAATACCGAGAAGGTTACTGGCAAATGGCAATCAGCAGTCATTTGATAAGTCACTCACCAAATGTAGCCTCCAGCTGTGTTGCCTATTTATTTGTCACTCAACTAATAGCAAAAATAGCAAATACTACTTAGCAGCACTAAAAACAAGTGTCTCTCGTTTTAGTCACACAAATTGCCAAGTCATCTTAATAGTCATCATATCCCAATATAAGAATATTCCCTCGAATATGCCTCGCAGTCGAAAGCCGAAATTTGTGTTGGACGAAGAAGAATTGGACCGTCAGTCGTTTCCGCCACCTTCGTACGAGGACATTTACCCCGAAGGACCACCGAAACGGTTCAGTGGCATCTCATCGTCCTCAAGTTCACTCACATCCTACACTCCATCTGTAACTAGTCAACAACAAGCAGCACCATCAGCACAATCACCAACACAATCACCCAGCACCACTAATTCACCGCAATTAATTGCACAAGCATCATCATCTACCTCATCCATTCGCCATCACGACGACAGTGGCGTCATTGATGAACAGCCCCAAAGTAGTGCATCAAATAGACGACCACTAGAACATCGAACATCTCAAAGATCTTATCAACAACCACAACAAGCCCAGCCACAACAACAACAACAACAACCAAGGCCACGACCGAATCGCAACAATAGTCGTGCATCGAGACGAAATGTTAGTCGGGAAATATCGTCAAGAGATGATGATCACTTTTGTTGTTGCTTCTCGTGTTGTACATTCTGCTGTGGTCAGTGCTTTCGAATGCTCAAAAGGTGACAAAAGTGATGATAATTAGTATTAATGATGATTAACACATAGTACAAATGAACAATGTGATTCCTAATGCCTTTTGATAATATTCTTTATGTTCTTTTTTTGTTTTATAATAAAATGTTTATGTTTTGCTTTATTTAATAATTGAGCTGATTTATTTATGAAATTCTTTATGAATTCAGTTGTCAATTGTGAAACTTGGTTGGTTACTTGAACAAAGGTTTGCTCAAAATTGATATAATTCAATCAATCAATTCATATTCATGCGCATAATTGCAATTAGCCATTGTCATTTGTACTTTGTATACATGTACATGGATTGTCTCCTTTGGAAACGAATGTGTTATTTGCTGATAATCAAACCACGTCTGTGGATAACTCTTTTTTGTGATATGATTAAACAATTTTTAAGATCAAAGATGGCGCCGCAGTTTATGCTTTTAGATTTATGTTTGGTTTGGTTATTAACAAAGGAGGAAAGAGTTGCACAATCAATTTCGAATGCAAATCTCTCTTTCCATCTTCATCTGCTCTAACTCGGCGACCGCTTTGAGTGTGTTTGTTTGTGTTTGTGGGCGAGAAAGTTGACTCAATCCGATCAATTTGCTAAAGCAAACATTGAGTGCATTTGAGTGTGTGTGTGTTGATTCGCATTTGGTTGGCGATTGCGTTGGTCGAGATTTGCACATTTGAAAGTACACTCTAAACAAACATTCTACATTGTATTTAACTCGTCATTTGCATACGAAATGTCTCACTTTTATTAGTAATAGACCATATGGTCAAAGTACCTTTCCAATTGGAATTGGATTTACTCACACAAACCATTAGAAATGCGAACATTTTATAATTGGGATAGTAAGTAACGATCATTGTTTGGTGCAGCGCAGGCATTGTAGATCTCTTTAATGGCCATCTTACAACTGATCGTGTTAGTGCCATTCGATTGCGATTGCCAACGAACTGACTAAACGCGATGGCCCTCGAATTAGCCCGGTACCGGTGGCATCAAGTGTCAGCCTAATCGATTTGAACGCATATTGACTTGTGACAATATATTATGATATTATATAGTCGCTTTGTCGCGCTAATTCACGGTTGAAGTTTCGCCTGTCCGTTCCCTAGCTATCTGGTTTATTGGACAATTTGAAAAGTTCATTAATGACAATTGTTCAAGTGAAGCACTGATAAGACACATTGGCCACTCTCAATGTATTTTAAATTTAAAAAACACTCAATGAATGCACTCACTTCTCTAGCATCACTATTACCGATATATTTCTTATCAGGTGTATGACGGTCAAATATCCACTCTACAGTTTGGCAAGCTTCACCTCTGGGTTACTAAGAATATCGACTAATGTATGCGTCTGTGGAGTCACTGGAGCGTGGTGAAAAGTATAAGTCGGGTTGGAGTACCGAAATAGATGTGGCGTAACGGTGCGCTTACAATGTCAAGTTCACTGTCCCACTAATCTCGCAATACCTTGCTTTCACCGATCGGTAATCAACCCAGCCACGAATCAGCCAATTCTGCCACTGTGCCAATGGAGCTGATTAGGTCTGTATGGCAGTAATTGAATTTAACCGAAAAGCCTTGACTTTGTAATAGTTGAATGATCAAGTCGGTAAATAAACACAAAGTGTCCCTCCATAGCTTGATTCCTGTTCCGATCGGCAGTTGTAGTCCATTTGCATCTCTGTGTCCGAGGTTTCCTCGAGGTAATGTCCTTGCTGGTTCTCGGCATTATACAAGACTATGCTTTAATACAAACTATTCAATCGTTGGCCGTGTTAAAGCACCGATTGACCATTAAGCCTATTATTCGATATTGCTATTCTATACCTCACAGCTCGAAAGTTCTTTAGAAAGAAGCTACACTTCCTAAGCATCAAGTTAATTAAGTCATGCACTTTGCATATATTTAGTCTGTCACAGAATCGCACTTGGTCAATCAACAACCGAATCTAAACTGGCATGCTGGTTGCAACCTTGTGGACCTCTTTGGAGCGATTGGTTGTGTTTGCCATCGCCATTGCCTGTTCAATCCAGTCCTCGGACAAACCATTTCCTGTCAGCTGAACCACATCCAAGTGCCCACTATTAGCCTCAATGTAAATCGACACATCGCACTTGAATGGCACTGATCTTCCCATAAGTGGTCGCAATCACCGAATGTCTAACCTTACAAATTGATTGTCACTTATCATGGAGTGCCATTCTTTGTTAGGCCAAACGGTGGCATTCGCTCAAAATGCGCTCTTCATTCAAACGAATGGCAACTGTTCATTGCTGACACTGGCTTATTGGTGGTAACCACACAATTCAGCACAAATCCAAATGATGCAACAAATCATTGATTCATCGACTAACCCAGTGACGAACCCAATGACGAAATATCCAACTCACACATATCCGTTCATGCACTAATTGCCACCCGACAACTCACTACCCAAAGCAGGAACTAATAATTACTAATAGTCACTAATTGCTTTACAATTACGTGCATCGATAAGAGTGCTTAGCTTATTTCGCCAAGTGCATTACGCGATTTCACACTTTGGTGTAACGCCATTCACTGGTGCAATGGTTTGTCAGGTCCAACAGTGCCATCGTTCCCAATGAGTCACGCATACAGTCAGGGGCATTTTGTAGTACAACATCACACACTCAATATATTGGTTATATAATCATACTCAGACGGAGACGATTGTCGAGCACAAGATAATGAACATTGTACACTTATACTCCATCACAGGCCATTGGTAGTACCCAAAGCCAATACAATTACTGTTATTGTTCCTAAGTAAATTTGGTGCTATAAAGTGCAATCACTTGTGAGCTATACTCTAATATATATTGTAAATGTTCATAAACAACAACATTAGTACACCAAAATTTTGTGCGCGCGCGTTATCTCGTGATAAGTGCAAATGTGGTAGACTGGTGTCGTTTGTGGACTGCATTCCAAAAGTAACTCTCTCAATTGACGGAATGACCAATTGCGGTAGCTACTGCTTCAAACATTCAAACATAACGGTCATCAGTCATTTCTCCATTTGTCCACACCAAATCCAAACAGCAATTGCCATCATATTTATCATCGTCGATTACTTATCAATGGTTGCCTATGGCGTGTGTTAGTCATCGGCGATTGTATTGACTAAATAGGATCTGCCTCAAGTGGAAGCATTAAAGTGCACTGCACAAATTGAGAGTAAAGCCTTGTTTTGCTCAAAATGTGGTTGTTGTCACACACAATCAAACCAGCCAGTTCAATAAGTTTTACATTAACATGAACAGAAATGTAACTGAATTGCTATCAAGATTATTTAAATATTTGCATCATTTGGAACTTCAAATTCCAATCGCAATAGTAACACTCAATTGCACTGAATTGAATTGCAATGCATTGTAAACGCACTGATGTATTGAGCAATTGCTAAAATGTTAAAGCAATGTATTAGTTGAGTCTCGAAACATTGTGCATTACCTATTTGTGGATCACCTTATCAACACGAATGTATCTCATGACAGTGTGTGTGTGTGTGTGTGTGTACTGCTACCAGTGACAACAACTCCCATCTTCTGATAAATGATTACTCATTGTAGTCGCATTACACAGTCGATGAGACATTGGTTTGGTTAGAAACACTTGAGTACCGGTGCATACATAGAGAGAGATCATATCTCGACCACTAGCACCACCATCACCACCACCACCGCCACCAGTTGATATGGCGCTCACTCCATCTCGAGTCGAGCAGAACACACGGCAACCAAACCAAACCAAAGCTCGCTCTTCACCGACGTCGAGATCATAACGAACTGTACACCACACAATAAAAGCACACCTTCACTCAAGCATTAAATAAGGTTACTACGTACTGTACAGAGCCGTACATTATATCCAACGAGCTCAATACTCATCCGCGGAATTACTAATTCTACAAGTGTTTCAGTCCAAAAACTCACAAGTCAACCATGTCGAGTAAGTCTTCTATTCGATATTTTTAATTCTGCAAATTGGCATTACTTTTCTCGATTCTTCAATTCAATCTTTGCTTTTTCTTTATGCTTTCTTTCTTGTTCCTGTGCAGACGCTTCTCAACTCTAAAAGCACTTTCTAAAACTACTTTCTCTTTGATCGAAACATTCTTTTCTTATTTATCTTTTTCAACACTATTTTTATCTACTCAATCTGTGTGCTTCTCTCTCACAATGAATTCCACATATACTAACCAGCCTTACTACACTTACGGAGCAGACCAGGCCTACTATCCACAGTCGCAAGGACCCTACAACCCACCACCGCCCTCGTACGGTCAGCCACAATTCACCGGTCCGTACAATCCACCCCCACCCGCATACGGTCAGCCCACCTTCACCGGACCCTATGACCAGCAACAGGCGCCCACTGTGATCGTACAACAACCGGCCCAGCCTCAGTACGTGGTGGTGGAAGAGCGTCGTGACACGGGACTGTCCGGCTCGGAGTGCTGCTGCATTGCTCTGTGTGCATTCTGCTGTGGTCTGTGTCTGAGCAATTAATCCATCAAGCCAAACCAACCAACCCGGAAAGCTACCAACTCTGTGTCAAAGTCTGTCATCTTGCTTATCTAGTCTCGCCATCATCACGATCAGGTTGGTGTTGCGCTGTCAAACGCCAAACCTAATTCCAAAAAACAAATCTGCCTTAAGCATCGCCTTGTCATTGTGCACTTACTGAAGCATTCCAACTAAATTCAATCCTTAAACACCCGAAACCTTGAGCCACCAACCTGATCAAGCAGAAGCAGAAGTGACCTTGCATTGCTCACCCTCGCCAATATATTGTCGTGATCGTCACACGAATGCATCCTCATCAGTAATAGTAGTAATTGTCATTTGTCATCGTTATTATCGTTATTATTCATCACCGAACAATTCTTTGCTATATATAAATGTTATTGTAAATGCATTACGCTTTGTCCAATGTACTGCACTGCACTGCGGACCAACAATAAAAAGATGGCAATTACAATGTAGATACTATACTATCACGGCTATATTTACCATTCTCACCTACCTGACCATAAACAGGACAATACACTACACTACACTACCTGATTGGTGGTGGGGGGTGTTTCGCCTAATGATTTAAGATTTCCGAGGTAATTAAGTAATTAGCAATAGTGAGTGCGCGATCACACGATGATGTGATGGCGGAAAAGTCCGTAATAATTGCACAGTTTACAGTGGTAGCATGACAACGGACAATTCAAATTGGCGCCAATTTGTAATTCATAAATAGTTTACCAATCAATCAGAAATCAACCAATTTGAGCAATTGAACTCTGACTCATTCACGATTGGCTAACCCAACAACAACAGCAGTGCCACATCACCAATTTGCTAACACCTTAGTAGTATTATCATTGACAAATGCACTTCCCAATAACTCCTCTCGCTTTGGGCTTATTTGATTTGTGTGTGCAAGCTGATAAATTATCAGTGATAATCGACCTGACTAGACTCACTAGAGTGAGTAATCAAGCTTAGCTTGTAAATCATCAAAACAAATATGTTTTATCACACTCGTACTCGTTCGATTGGGTTACAAAGTGCGATGCAGTGGTCAATGGTCATATGGTCATATGCGTGCAGAGAATGTTGATCATTAATTGGCCAATGTCCAGAACAACTAAAAGCTGAAATTAAACGGAAACAAATATTTTCAATAGATCATTACCATCATAAAGCAATTCTATGAATAATCTCAGGAGGATTATATTTCCCACCCCAGAAATCTTGCAATAAGCAACAGATGTACATTTGGTACATTTCGGCTAAATCTTAATTTCAATCGAAAGGCACTGCACTCAATGTCAACTGTAAATCTCAATTACTTCAATCAACTAATGTTCAGATTAATGGCGCCTCATCCTCCGCCGCCGGTCGCGACTCTTCCCAACGGAAACTCGGGCGTCAGAAAGATATGACAACAATTTGGCAATTTCACCATCATCACAGGTATGAATGATAGTATGATTACATATGCAAACATAATTATGATTTCATTGGCTCCATCAATCGATCTATCAGTCGGCGAGAGGAAAGCTTTTTTGGCTTATCAATGCGAAATATTTAGTGTAACTACAAACATTCATGATCATATACAGGTTGGATGCTAAAGGCTTTTCAAAGTTTTGCAATCATCGGCGGTGACTGATGTTGTGAATGAATGTTGTGGAACATTGAACATTGTCCTGGTAACGTCCAAATTGTATTCAGAGTGGCATTGAAAATGCACATTGGTAGTAGTGCACATTGGACTGAGTGACATTGAATCTGGTTGAGTCTATTTGAATGGACAAATGTAATATCGAGTCGAGTGTGTACAGTCGATTGCCACTTACCAACCAAAATGGTGTTCCATAACACAAACAACAAGCAGATTGATTCAATACTCAAAGTAGATGTAGTGCCTACACAATGTGGCAAATACAAGGGACATTCATTACATGGGACAAAGCAATAGCAATCGGTTGATTGTGATTGGTTCCAGCGGTGTGTCGCGTCAGCCTCATGAATGTGCGTTCAATCCCAATGGATTACATTATCCATTGGAATTTAGTAATATCGATACAAATTGCACACGACAAATGCAGCGGCGGGACTGTGTGGTGTGAGAGTTGATTGACTATGAGTGGTGTAGTGATGATGATAATTTGTTAGTGACAACCACGGGGTAGATGTGCAGACTGTGTTTGCATGCTCTGGTAAGTGGTGACTGATCGAGTGTTCGATTGGAGCAATACTCAACACACACACACACCGTATGGCTAGTGATGATTATTGCCATGAACGTCGATTACAGGACAACACCAACACGCCACCGCTCACTTCTTAGCACACAGTCACCGAGCATCGAGTCATCATCATCGAAATCAAACTGGTAACCCTGTTTGCGTTGTGGACACAAACAGACGAGAAAAGAAACGAGAAATTGAAAGAAGACCACAGAAGAAAGCACAGTCAAAGTGCACAGCGAGCGCACATTACTGCCACTGGCAATCGAGTTTGTCTGCCTGTCTTGGCAATACATTTTAGTGCCTGTGACACACTCGTCGCATTGAGGGCATTGAGCATCGATGCATGTACGGCAATCGGTTGACTACTACTGACAGAGCAGCACATAAATACCTGTCCAGTGATTGGTGGTCTAGTTACAGGCACGATCGATATATCTGTGCCCGGTCTAGAGGAGGCATTGCCAAGCCATCATCAAGCAACCAACCAGGCGCTAGTCGTGTCCCGCAAGCATCTCACCACCAGTGCATTCCAAGTCACCAATCTGTCAGCCTGTGCACATCAACTCGAATCTACTTCTAACCAACCAATTCAACACATCTACCAAGTTAATCATGAGTAAGTGAATATATATTTTTGTTTTGCATGTTTTTTGGTTTATTGTTCACCTAAAAGAAGGTTTCCATTATTGATCGAAAAGCTATGTGTCATATGTTTTAACCAATTAGTATTTTTTTGCAGTGACCGGTTTGTGTAACCGGTTTATGTGTTCGCATGACTTACTTGACTAATGTATCTTATGTTGCCATTCTCAGGTTACGACGATTCATACGATCCACCGGAACCGTCATACGGTCAGCCGACCTTTACCACTTCGTACGACAATCCGCCTGAGCCCTCGTACGGTCAGCCAACTTTCACCAGCTCGTACGATGCTCCACCGGAACCGTCCTACGGTCAGCCCACTTTCACTACTTCGTATGACAATGGACCACCGGAGCCATCGTACGGTCAACCGACCTTCACTTCGCCCACTACTGTGATTGTGAACGAGGGCCCACCAGAGCCCAGCTATGGACAGCCGACTTTTGTATCGCCCACCACTGTCATCGTGAACGATCGAATTCCGGAGCCAAGTTATGGACAGCCCACATTCATTGGCGGTGGCACCGAAGTGATCCACACTCACTCTACTCACAACACCGCCTATGTCACTCCAACTCCAGTGATCCAAGAGAACCGATACTACAACAACACTCAGTACAGGACCAACAACAACGATGACTGCTGCTGCACAATCATCTAAAGTCTCAGTCCACAGTAGACCAGCCAGTACCTAAATATCTTTAATTTCAAAATATCAGGTCACGTGACTATAAAGTCGAGTTATTATTTGTTTTATGAAGAAAAGGTTGATGATGAAGAAAGACCAAGACATCTATTTACTGATTTTCCCTTGTACCTCAATAATGTGTGAATTTATCATTATTTATAATTTATATTCAAAATATTTATTGAAGCCAAAAAGGCGTTCATGTTGATGTTCCCAAATAAATATTTGCCATAAATGCAACCTAATTTGACTATCAGACCAAACTGATTGTGCTGGCCGGCTCATTGCCCTCTCAAGAGAAGTCTCCTTTTAAGGTTCGTTCAAAGCTCGTACACAAAGCGATCGCGTCAGTGACGAACAGAAAGAGAGAGAATGAATAGACAGACATTGTGTGTCTTATGCAATCGATTTATTAGCATCAATTCATTGAGACAGTCATAATTATGCATTCTCAACAGTAGCAAAGAGAGGAAGCATTCACACAGAAAACGATCGTTAAGGAATAAGTTATTCCGAATAACGTTCGTTCGTAATAATAAAAAGATAATAATTCAAATAATAAAATCATCATCGCTTAATAATAACAATTCATACAATAGCAGCTAGTAATAGGAGTGTTGATTCGAGTGTTGGATTGTTGTGTGCTTGACACGTGGGAGTGGTCAAAATTATAAAAATAAAACTATAAACCAATAAGAATAATAAAGAATCACGTGGTGTGGGCGAATGTGTGTGTTTGTGTGTTAATGTGTGTGTGGTCTGATACAAAAAGATACAAGATCAAAATAGATTAGATCACGATTGAGGAGAGAGCTCACTTGGGTTCAAATAGGTGGATTAATAAACCAAATTGGATATTATTTACATTAGGTAGGTTCGGTTTGATTCGGTACTGGATGGAAGCAAGTTGACACGGATGATGATCAATATAGTAATAATAGAGTAATCAATCTATAAAGTGTATTGAAAATATTAATAACAAACAGATCAAAACAAAACAGATTCGATTGGACTTACATGCACAATGGCAATTACTCAATGCTGCTTGTTATAACCATCGATCGGTGTGTAAAGAGATAATAACACATTTGGGTATTTGGTCAATCAATAATAGGTTGGTGCTCTGTGGCTCATGCGAGAGAAGCATGATTCGCCAATAATTAATAAAATAAATAATAAAATCGCAACATCATTTGTGAATATGACATTAGAGAGAAGATAAGATCAGTCAGTTGATAATCATAATAATAAAAGCAGTGAGCAGGGTAGGGTTGTGTCGGCGTGTCTGTGTGTCAGGTGTGTGTCGCAGTAGTTAGTGGTAGGTTGCGGGAAAAGTTTCTCACTTCTTATCTTTAGGATTGAACATTAAGAGATTCACTTTTTGCCTATAAAATAGAGGGTAAAAATGGTTAGACAACTGCTTGGTGCAAATAGACAAATAGAGAGCGCGCCAAAATATTTCAAAACACTATTTGCACACAGTTGGATGCAGTCTTCCTCTCTTCTTCCTCCTCCTCATGGAACTGTTCCACAAACAAAGAAACCTAACACCTACCTTTGTGTGACCTGATCCTGTGAAAGTTGTGGATAAAGTGCAGCTGTATCTGAAAATGGCTATTTCAACACACACACCCCAAAACAAACAAAAGCGCGCCAAATTAAGAAAAATGGTCAAAAGTGCGTTATCAATTTGTTATAATTTATAAAAATAGAGCTACAGAGTAGATTCGAATAATAATAATGTCACCAGATGATGAATCAACATAAAATTGTGTGGCAAAGCGAGACAGAGTGAATTTGCATCGATTCGCAGAGAGATATGAACAGATACACTAGCAGTGGTGTTTAATATAATTAAAATATCATTTAAAAATCAGTCGTGTGCGGGGTTGAGAGAGGTTAAAAAATGCATGTGGATGAAAGGAGGAGAGGAATTGAGAGAGGAAGAACTTTACCTTCCCTAAAAGTGAATAATAGCTGCAGTGTAGCTAGGCCCTAACACTGGTTCGCCTCACTGTTGCTTGCATTCTGGGGGCACCTCTTTTTTGCCACCCTTGCCACCTTTACCTCGAGAGCCGGCAGACTTGGACTTGGAGGCAGGAGACTTCTTGGAAGCTGGCGCAGTGTTCTCGCCGTCAGCCTCTTCCTCTTCTTCATCGTCCTCATCGAGGTCGTCATCGTCTTCGTCGAATTCGTCAAAATCCTCCTCATCCATGTCCTCATCATACTCGTCGTCATCTTCGATGCCCTCGCCAGTGAAATAAATGATGGCACGAGGAATAACCGAGTGACGCAACGTTTCGCCAATGTCAAAGTCGGCCACCAACAATTCTCGATCGTCCTCGCTGAGGGCGTCAAGAGTTTCTATAAAAGAAAATTACGGTCACAAATAAAACAAAAAATAAAGTTAAAAACACTTACCAGTTGCGGGACTGAAAAAATTGAAAAACGAATCAGCCTTCTCCAGCTTCTCGACAGTCTTGACCTGATTGTCCGACTTGTGCTTCATCTTCTTAGTCACCTTCTTGTGGGTGATGTCTTTCTCGGGCTTCCAGTCAATCTTGCAGCCGACAGCACGGTTCAGAATGAGACCTTCGTGTTGCAGTGGTTCGAAGGGGTCCACCTTGTCAGAGTAATAGTACTCCTTGGTCAGCACCTTGTTGGTGAAAAATTCATTTTCCGAGAATTCAAATTCCAATTTGAAACCCTATAAAAATATAAACGATTAGAAATAATCAAGATATAAAATGTTGTTTTTAAATGTTAAATATTAACATAACTTATGCTTCTGAGAAAAGCTATGCTATGAAACACATGCTATTCGAAACAAAGGGAAGACTTACCCGAGGTTCTTTCAAGACAACGTATCGCACGTCAACCAAGTGGTTGATGATTGGTTCGTCAGCTAGCGAGATCATCTCACTGATGAGATCCAAATTGTGAAAGATGATGGGCCAAAAGTGGGGAATGCCCTTTTCCTTAGGTTCGCCGGGTTCGGGAAAAGCGGGATCAATAAATTCATATTTGCACTCCTCCTCGGTAGGAACAACAGCACCGGAGACGATAGCTTTTCGTTTCGCGTCGAACTCGGACAAACTGCCGTCAAATTCGGCTTGCAAATCATGGATTTTCTGGTGCAGTTCGATTTCCTTTCGGATACGGTTCAGCTGCAGCTGCTTGAGAGCGTGCACCAGCTTCGAGTTGATGACGTCGAGGTCGACTAAAGCATCTAGCAAAGGTAAGTTGAAGGGAACGATGACAAAAGGAAGTAGAATACATACCGAGTTCCTTGGGAATCATATCAGCTTCCATGGCCATTGCGGATGTGGTTGGTTGCTTGGTGGCGCGTAAAAGAGGCAGAAGTAGTAATAAAAAACCTAAAACGAGCCGAAATGAGTAATCATTAGTGGAGGCAGAGGCAAATAGTGACCGGCGAATAGAATTTGGCCAGTTCGAAAGCTGCCAATTCGATGCCGGCGACAAAGGAAACGTGACACTCGTTACTTACCTAAGTGGAGAACCTAGTTGTGATGGTAGTTGGAAGTCGATTGGATGGAGTGTCGTCGTCGATGGGCTCGATTGGCTGGTCTTCACAGGACTCAGGGCCTCAAAGGAGTGTGGCTCGAAGGTACAAGTCCGGTGACAACTGTGCACACGAGGCTGAGGACTGAGAGCGGTGTGGCTGGTGCTGATGGGGCAAGGTGATGCTGATCCGGCTAGAGACAACGTGCTTTTGAGGTTTCGAGTCGAACACGACACAAACTAAAGAAGACAGACGGACAGATGAACAATGCAAGTGCACTGGCAAGTGAGAGCGAACACGCCGCTTTGTGGTGACGAGACTGCACACACCGCGATCGACCTGACACCGCACACCAACGAACAGCCACCAGTGGACAAACTCACAGACCGACGCGCGCGCCTTAACGGCATGGCCGTGGTCGGTGTGGGCTAGTGGTCCCACGCAGAGATTGAGGTGTCGACACAGCCTGTGCACTATGTCGACACGGGCGGTCGACACACTGTAGGCATTATGTCGGAAAACAGGCCTGTGACGACTATATGTCTATTGCGTGTCGACATATCTTTGTACAGTCGAACTGCAGTCGACACACTATCGGACAGCTTTGTATATATTCTCGGGTCCCCTTCCCTAGCTGCTGCCCGTACTGGTTCTAGAATATACGCTATTCAATTTAAATTATACAATAATTTAATAATCATAAGAGTTAGAATAAATAAATACAAAGATAAATGAAAATATATCACAAAATATACATGTATCACAGTAAAATGAAAATAATAATACAAAATCACAAGTCGAATACAAAGGACATGTAAACTTCTAATTTTCGGTATCTGGATTAGGAATAGCTGGTTCAGGAAGTGTTTTCTTGCTTTTAAAGTTGTGTCGAGCTTCTTAAAGTTATGGGCTTTTCCCAAATATCGAGATTTTCTTCCAAAGGGATTAAGTTCACTCGTCAAATCGACCTAATATTCAATCTTCGGTTTGAACATACTAGGATTAAAAATATAGTTTAAGCAAAAGAATTTTATAATAAATTATTAGAGTAATACCTAGAGATATAATTAGAGTCAAGAATCCAGACATTTTCATCGTTATCATTCTTGTTTGCACGCGAAATTGGCCATAAGGGAAAATTGTAAACCAGAAACAAATTTGTTGTTAATATAGAGTGATTTTGATTATCAAATAATGAGGAAATAATGTTTCAAGTCGACTTGATGTAGCTTTTGTGCCAAAAAACGCTGATTAGATAGAAAATTCTTGGAAGATTTCGAGCCTATGTTGATAATTCAGTTGTGGACAGTCACACACACACAATAAAATAAATCTCCCAGTTGTGACCAGATTTGCAGATATCAGTACATCAGTGGGTTAAAAACAGAATTCAGAAGATCAATTGGAACCAAGAAAACAAGCAAAAAAGTTCAGAGCACTACATGCAGCAACGGACGCGAGCTGTTTACTAACGGCTGCAACCGGCGAGGCAGCAGTGAGTACTGTGCTGTGTGTGGAGGAGGAGGAGGAGGAGGAGGAACGCATGCGCAGTGCGTCACCAGTTCAAATATGACATCGATTGTATTACAATTTGTAACAATCGATGTTTTAAACATTGCAGTAGAAAATCCTAGGACCGTATGATCCTATTCTCAATTGGGTTGATAGATCACCAGTTCTGGGAAGGGATTCAATAGCCCAATTGTAGAATCTCCCAGGTCAATCAATTTAGGGATAAGATCCAACGGCCAAATTGTAGATTCAATAATGTTACAATTAATCTGACTCGCCCACCAATTTGGGGATAAGACTCATTAACCAAATCGGAAATATGATTCATCATCACAATTGGAATAGAATACTTTATATGTTTGTATATCAAATCAAATAAGAAAATTATACAAGTCCGCACACATGCGCAAACAATCAAGCTAAGATGCCGTGTCGACACTAAAACGATACTCATTCCCGCGTTCACTTCACAGTATAGACACGCTGTCGGGCACATCGTGGCGACACTGTGCACAGATCGTGTCTATACCTCAATTTCCACATGGGGGGTCTACCGAGTTGACACACAGTCGGCCCACTACCTCACACCGCATCACCCACCACAGAAGCATGCTTTCATGTGCGTGTTATGTGCCCGCTTTCGGTGCGCTACCACCCTCACCATGCTCTATAGGGACGAGCAATCTTTCCTGCAGAGCGCCAAGTGGCAATCTTCCTGCAACCAATTGGGGGAGTCGTGTGCATGCTTTTGACGGAAAAACATTGTAAAACTGTGACATTTGTTGATATATCTCAAGATATTTTGACTTCTGTTCCTAAAGAATGGGTTCTTGCCTAAGCTGATACATGTGTGGATATAATAGAATCTATTCCAACACTATTCCGAAGGTTTCTGCTTACATATTTCCCAACAGAAGAGAGTAAACCAATGGCACTGTAGTGACCATGGTTGGATAGGTACGAAAACTTGTTTGGTTTACAAATTCTCTAATTAGACTATGTTTATTTTATCAGATGAGTATCTAGATCATACAACCAACCAATTCTGACCAACATGTCATTTGTGAGATACAATTTTGGAAGTCCTCAACAATCGCTACCTGGCCACTCAAGTTAATTTATATTGTCCACCAATGTAAAGATTGGAGCATCCACGCCTAGTTGTTTCAAGGCTCAATAACTGTTCGTGTCTTTGATAGTTAGTTAGTCCGGACAATTTATGTTCTAAGACCATCGTTTTGGATTATTGGTCATGTGCCATTTGTGTCAATTCAAAATTAGTGCCAAAATCGGCACGTGGCACGTTGGCACGCGGAAACCACTGATCTACAGAAACCAATCATAAATTCACTGACGCCACACCATGGATCACACTTATCGAGCTATTTGATGACACTACGTTACTTGTGGACCAGAATGCGATTTCGATGACCACAAGAACAATGAAGACGAAGAACAAATGGAGGTTTACCAAATACATTGAAGATGAAACAAATGACTATTTTTTTGTTTAAGTGTAAATTATTCATTTCTATCATATTGCACTTTCTTTCCCTTTTCCATTTTCATAAATGGGCAATCACTCGACTTCAATAATCGTTCAATGAGATGAAGTTTAGATTGGTGATTGAATTGTTTGTATATTGGCGCAAGGCACAAACATTGTTTACCTTCTGCCTGTAGCCTACAGCATTGTGCAATTGCGCCATCTAGTGACTTGTTGTGTAGTCGAGTTTTGGCCTCCTGCTTACATATCTGGCCACCGCAGCGCTGCGGCTGGTCTATTGCTCGTCCCTATTGACATTGAACGTTACTAATGCAGCCAAATCAGTACATCAATCCATGCAGGGGGCAGTACCGCCCAGAACGGATTTAAACCTCAAAAGCAATCACGACTACCGCCGTCTGGAGTTTTGAATTTGAGATGTGTCTGTATGTCTTGGTGATTGGCAATCGCATTGTGAGTGCATCCGGATGGATGGACTGACTCGCTGACTCGGCGTGACACTGCCAGACTCAACTTTACGTTACTAAAGGATTGCACGAACGTGAGTGAGATTGAACTAACCAACAGACATGACGCCCGGCGGCGTGAGATTGGCCACTGCGAGACTGTCACTACAGTCTGTCACACTGACTGAGACACAGACAGTTGAGATGCCAACGATGCGGACGAACATACCGAAATGAACGATGACTTACCCTTGGACGATATGCACAAAACACTACTATTCAAATGTATATACACGAACGTTCAAACGATCGACCACGTACTCGGAAACGTTGCACCGACGAATGAATGAACTATTTTGGGTGAGAATGGCGTAATAATGTTAGTCGCAATGTAATTACGATGTCTGGCTGACTGGTTGGTTGGCTTATTGCACAACAGACCCACCGAATTAGTTCCACTAATCGAGTGACGAACTAATTAGACCGGTTGTGGTGTGAGGCAATGTTCGGTTGCGAATGTAAAATAGAATATTCAGTGACCAACATTCTTGCTCGCGCGTGTGCACGATTGACGAGTTCATTTATATAAAGTGAACCATTCCATTTAATTGATGACAGCTAATACTGTGGAAATGCTAATTCATTGGAAATGGTATTGTATTATTATGATCAACACAGACAGACAGTTGTCATATATGCAAAATGGCAATTCTACTATATTGAAATAAATCGTCAATTGCACAGGGCACAGTAAGAACGGTCTTTTAGCTAAATTATTTAGTAAATAGCTATTTGTCTCAAATGGTTTCGCGAACAGACGGAAGATTACATACAAAAGTTGTAGTCGATTGTTGATTGGATTGAGGCAAGCCTTCTTCTTCACACAATATATACAGATGAAGATACTAAATGAGTGCTGATTGATCGATCGATCGAGTGAGAGGACACAATATACGCGATTGGTTCGATTCGATATTGTGCTGACTAGGCGATTTGTGTCCAGTGCTGTAGTATACTCTAGACCCGTACAGGATGATCATCAAGTAGATGTACTGTTCATTGTATGATATGTACAGTTTGATATACAGAGTTATAAATAGTGTTTGGACTTTGAGAACAGAAGAGGATTCTTTTGTAATGCGCAATATTGTAAATATGCATTTGCAACTGACAACTCGAGTATGGCATGTATTTCGTTGTTGACAACATGATTCATTGTTGATGCAATACATTGTACTACTCATGTCCAATTGGGAATTCTTGTGTCAATTGCACATTGAGGAATAGTAAAGTAACACTCTGTGGAATTGTATATATTACATTGTACCTGCACTTGAGTACCAGTCTGTAGTGGTAGTGCTTATCGGGTGCCGAAGGTCATGCTTGACTGGATGTGATTGTTACTTGAATTAATGTGATCGATTCGAAATGGTTTCACTCTCTCAATCGGACTCAATCACAAACACACTTCCGATCGAGACACCCGACGAGCTCGTGTGTGCCACTTGCCAGATGGTGACCGTCACACTAATGATTGTGCAATAATACAAGGGACACAAGTTGTATCGCTACTACTGCTAATAAAGGGGTTGCCATAAGTTACCGCAACGGAGGAGGCATGACATTTCTGCCGCAATGTAATTCGTGCTAGGCAATGATAATTGCGATATCGATCAGAGTGCAATCGACTTTGAAATGATCAAAAGTGGAGAAATGAACCAAATATTAATAAACCAAAACGGAGTACAATTTTATTTGGCTGAGATTGTATTATTTGATAATTGAAAATAATGGTAGCTGCTTCTTATATTCATCTAAATGTTTGAATTATCGCAATAATTGATGAATTACTTGGAGAATGTGTAGTTCCGGATTTTTCATGGCTTAATCAGTATTGGCCACAGAAAAAAACATTCCGCATGTATTGCTTCAATGCTGCTTTATTGGCGACCATTGATTGAAAATGACTGACCATTTGTATTAATGCTGAGATGAATTCTTAGACGAGAGAGTACATAATTCACAAACAAACTCCATATAAAGTTCTTGTAGAGTATATTTTGGCATACTTTGCAATCGTGGAATAGACCATGGGAAGTAAAAGAGATAAAATAAAATTTGTTGTGAAATTGAAAGTGCTTCGGTTATTTGCAACATTACTATTGCATTTACATTGGAGTGAGATTTGAGAAGGTGATAACCTAAAGTAAAACCGAAACATATTATTGTTAGTAAAATAGGAAAAAGATTGCAAATAAACCAACCAGAATTGTATTCTTTGCACTTAGAAGACATCGAAACTTATCAATACGATTTAAATCGTATGGAATAAATCCATTGAAATTCCACATGTGATTGTTCGGAGCTGGGCTTTGGCAAACCTTTCTGGATAAATTGGTCAAAGACATTTCAGACAGCTATTTTCTTCTCGTTGTCTTTTCGTCGGCCTTGAATTTGCTATCATATCATGACAAGTTCATCATCCCATTTATTATTTTCAATACCTTCAAGGCATTAGGCACAATAGTTAGCAATCCATTTTAATTTCATTTCCAACGGCATTTCAATCATGATTCAGTTTCCTCGTCCCTTCCTGGAAAATAAAAAATAATCAAGAAATGGCTTCATCTCGAACCATAATTACAGTAGGAACTCGAATGAGCACTCTGGTCAGGACTGTTCCATAGGGTCACTAGACATACAAATTAAGAGTAGAAACCGTCTCGGGAGAGTTTGGGTGATGATAATCAAGATACTTTGATTTCACTTATGAAATCAAATAAAGTGCTCCCAAACAAACAGTATAAACAAACATACTAACACAACTACATCGAGAACGAACAGATGGCGTTGTGGCAGTAAATAATCATTTTCATTTGCCGGGCAAACTTGGTTGCGCACTAAATTATACAAAAGGGACTTGTGTACCAAGGTGAAATAAATTGAATGGAAAGTATTTGTTAAAGCAAATAGCCAACACTGATTGTCTTGGACTGTGAAGAATTTGAGCAAGGAACTCACTTGGATGAAGGAGACTAGTCCAGATGGCAATTGGTCGTTTCGTCGATCTATATGACCGTTATGACTCGCAGAGAAAGAGCAGGTTTGACGAATTGAGACTGTCACAAGGTGACCACAAATTTAAAGGTGCATGCACCTGTCCACACTGAGAGCATGCCACCAAAGACAAGTGTTGCCAATTAGGTTTACAGACGATGTGCACTAATAATTAGTATGCCACATTACGATCAGCTGCAATATTGCATTTAAACGGTGGAACTAGAGCGCGGGCACACTCGCATTGGCAGAGGCAACAATTTGTTTGGCCGAGATGAAAGGTTGCCGAGTGCGCGATTGGCTTTTCCGATGGTCGGTTGTGTTGTATCGGGTGCAGCTTATGCAAGAATTCGCTCTCTGCCGCTCATTGACTTGGCAATAGTTGTACCACCAGCTGGTTTCCATTGCCTAGCTCGACACGATTCATTTTGTCTATCAAATGAAACAATTTGCACTCGATTGATGCAGACCAGTGAAAGTGTTCACTTGTGAAGGAACGTTAACGATTTGTCTGTTTGTCCATTGGGGCAGCTCGCACTGAACCAATATTAGTCGGTCAAACGAGACAAAAGCCGTATTAGAAGGAGGGTTAGGCACCTAAAGCAAAAGGACCAAATCAACCAAAGCAAAATGTAATTGTGGCCTTACTTAGCCGTGCATATCGCCAGTAAATAAATGAATATAGTGAAATGGACCACCACGACCAGTGGCTCGGTGATGGCTGACGCGGACTGGCACAAAATGGATGTTAGGATGGATGGCACCAAGCTTGGAAAATAATTCAATGTGAGATAAATACAAATCCTACTGCATATGCAATAGACAGATGCAATTGCACTTTAGTCATCTTCTAAAGATGTCGTGAATGGTCAAGTAGAGTGTTTGCGTGCCATCGCACTGAGACTCGACTCTTCTTTACGATCACCAAGTCCTGCAGTGTGGTTCGGTGTTTCCACAATAACTTTAACATCCACCGGCGACGGTTCATTTCCAGAAGGACAGCGAAATTTAATTAAACGGTTCTAACCGTTGCAAATGCATCAAACATTTTATAAGGTAAACATTTAATCAAATCAACTTTTACAGGTGCACATCAATGTGACAATGTCCATTGAATAGCAATAGCAGCAACCTTCAGCACTCGATTATAGATGGTGTCACTGTTAGCAGACATTTTGCATTTGTTTACATGTGCACAAGTGGTTGACCATGTGTTGAATATATGCAGACTATGAACTCTTGTCAATGAAGTTTTGTAAATGATGTTTTGTTGACGTTTAGTTGTCAAGCATTTTTTTGCATTTCAAGTTAATTGCAATCAATTTTACGTTTACTTAATGAAATTTTCTGTCACATGTGACATCGCCTTAGTTCACTTACGCACATTGAAATCCATTTTATGTCTTCGCAAGAATTCGCAACATTTTTTTTATCGGTAACGATTTTAAAATAATAATGATTAATATAAATTAATTCTCGTGAATTTGCCACTAGCTAGATTAATTTAACAATTTCTTGGAAATAAATAACGATATCTCGCACTGCCTCAGGCATTCAACCGAATCGCTTAATTTACTGCTTCAATTAAACTTTGACTACAATCACGACACAATCTTCAATTGCAATTCAACATTTCTGTACTGTGGCACTTGTGTTTGTTTGCTCAATGATGAGGCTCTTTGTGATGTTATTTGGCGTTATAACGAAAAGGAAGGCGAACGAAAAAAAGAAACTATGCACCCAATTTTCATCATCATGACGTAACTGAGCATAAATTATGTAAGTTTAATCTCATTTTTATTATATTTAATTAACCTTAATATGTAATATAAACCAAATAGTCACCATTACACACATCATTACCACACTGCACACCGACGAGTCGGGTTCATTTTCGATGCCTCAGGACATTTGAATGCATCGGAAAAGTGCGCCGAATTGCTCAGCACCACATTCACTCGGTAACGATTTGGTGCGTGTGGATCGCCATTGATGGACTCGATCAGTTTCGGTTTAGTTATCGCGTTGCACCAATTCTACATTGTAAAATTATCATAATTTTCGTTTTACATTTAAATGTTGACCATTTACCATTGCATATGACACAAAGAATAGCTGATCAGAATTGAGTTGAATGTTAGGCAGAATTGACGATTTGCCATATTTGGCTTCGTGTCTTTGGAATGCAGCCAACGCTGTCTTAAGTCCACCATTGTCGGCAATGTTTTCCTCTAGTGTTTGTTCGCCGTTAATCTAATATTGCAATACAAATAATAACATTTGTTATACTGCTTAATATGAGAATAATAAATCAATTACGTTCATCGCTGCCACTCGATCATACTGTCCGCTATATTGCTCTTCAAAGCATTTAGTCTTTTCATTGAACTTTTCAACCGTCTCCGGTGTCCACCAGTCCTTTGCCTGTCCATGCAAATCGAAATGATAACCAAAATTATCGAATCCATGTGTGAATTCATGACCAATGATTGCACCAATTGCGCCATAGTTCATTGCGAAGGGCCGATTCGGATCGAAGAAGGGCGGTTGAAGGATGGTGGCTGGAATTGCTGAATCGGTGGAGAAATTAATTAATTAATTAATCGATTTAATAGAGCAACTTACTGATTGAGTTTTTGTAATGATTGTAGAAGGCATTCGCTTCTAGGAGGGAGCCTTGCCAACTATGGAATTGATTGAATTACGTAACATTATCAGTTGAGTGATCTAATCAAAGACAACATTAGCGAGAACATACCTCAAAGTGTGATAATCACGCGCCAATTTCTTGAAATCGTCTAACTTCATCAAAGCGTGCACTCGAGCCATCGTTTCCATGAACTTTCCCTTCTCAACCTTGACCCCTTTCAAATAGTCATAATACTCGTCAAGTGCCTGATCTGACCTAATCCACTGTGGATAACCAACATTCTCCTCAATGGCATCCAGTTTTTCCAAAGCATACTTCCTGGTGGTCTCATCCAGCCACACCGCGTTTTGCATTGTTTGCCCAAAAGCACTCTTAATTTCACTGACAATAATTTCCACTTTTCGTTTGTCCTCCGGCGAGAATCGTAAATCGACAAACAGCTTGCCCAACACCCATGGCCAGTAGTACTTGGCATAGCTGGAGCATCTCAGCTGATTGTTCACTTCATAATAATCAGCCGAGTATCGATTGTAGATGACTTTGTTGTGCCGGAATGATCGTGTACTGTACCCGCCATAATTCATTGCAATCAACCAGGCCAACAGATTCTGTACCACGTCCACTGGAGTATCGTCGAGTAGATCAACGGCCGCTTCAAGATAATCAAAATTTCCTGCAGCCAATTTATCGGTAATTTGAAATTTGTCCACTCTAGAGCCAAGTTTGTGCAGTATTGAATTGATCACCTCCAGCCAGTCAACTCGATTGCCAGTGGCCAAATTCATAGCTTCGAAGCTGCCAATCTGAATGAACGATTTGTGTGATTTGAATTTGTCTTCCAATTTGGCTAATCTGCTTTCGAGCTCAATCATTTGTTCAATATCGTGTGCTAGTTTGTGGTCATTTGGGGCACCGAGTAGGACTGCTGTACTGTGAATGTACTCTCGGTACGAATCAATCTGCTTTTGATTGGCGGACGGCTGCAGTAAAGTGCTGTGATCGATGCCTGTTTCGCCTGGTTTGATCTAAAAATTGCAAAATTAATCCTGAAAGGTATTCATTCTATTTTGCATTGACTTACCACAATATAGTTTGTATTGTAATAATTTTGAACATTAACCGAAAATATTGGACTCAATTCAGTGTTTGAGTAGATTTGAGTGAACATTTGTGACCAGGATGACTTGTGATTTGAAATGTTGTTACGCAACATTGGCCAACCGCCTAAAATTGAGTCGATTAGCTCGATCAGTGGTGTCACACCACGAGAATTCCATTGATCTATTAGAAGCAATAAGTAATAACAAAAGGACGATTAATAATTCATGCTAATGACGATCGATTTAGATTGAATCAGAACTTACCAATTGCAACACATTCATCATAGAATTGATTGACAAACTGAACTGCATGTGATTTATTGGCGAACTGCTTAGTATTATCCTCCAGTGCTCCAAAGACCACCTTCTCAGTGGATTCTTTCAATAATACAAAATTATTGATTTCTTGTCGTTTGTCGGTTGTGTGACTGTTTGGCCAATTGCCACAAACGAACTCGTAAAAATCATCACACGCACTCACTGACTGGTTCATTGAGTGGGCCAAAAGGTCCTCACTAATCGATTGACATTTTGGCGTTCGACATGTTTCTAGTAGTGTTTGAAGAGGAAATTAATTGCTACATAAATTGCAAAATTATTACCTTCCGAAGCAAACGCATGAACAATCCACAGCACTGACAAATAGCAGTAAACATTTATTTTCATCGATTTAGTCCTCATTTTGGAAGCATCACACAAAGTACGTTTGTTGTGTAAGAAGAACAAAGAACTTGTGATTATTTATATTTAATAAATATAAAATGTTAGTTAAGTGTATCGATCTCAATTGATTGCTCAAGTACCCCGGATATATATTGTACCTAAATTAATAAGATTGTGCGCTTTTGGTTGATTTATCAATTTGATTTGATTTGATTGTTGACTTCAATTGAACTCAAAATGCTTTATTACGTAATTCAATTGATAGTGTCTGATTGATGTACTATGTATATTGTACATTTGAAGAATCTGTGAATTACTCATGAGCCATGGTCGTACTAGTGCCCTAGTGACTTTAATTTTACATTCTGTGGCAGTGCAAATTATTGTAATCTTAATGTATTAAATACTAAGTTCAAGTTCATTTTGTCTACAAAATTTCTGTTCGTGTTAGTACTAAACAGGTTTTACATTTGATTTGTAAAGTTGTTCCCCCATGTAGGTGCAAAGCATCTCGCAATATGATTTAATTTTTATTTATTTATCAATTCGGCAGTGATAATTAGAGTACATCTAGATGCATTCGCTATACAGAGGTGTAGTTGTGATTGTGATTAGATGATCGGTGGTTGAGAGGTGATTGAGTGCTCATTTGTGATACTTTCAGGTGCATCAGAATTATCAAAACTCTAGGAAAACCCAATTAACCCAATACAAATGACGCAAATGGTCTGTGTACCTGTGCCATTGAAGAACTGGTAAATGTCCAGTTCTAATGCAGAACAGGCCAAGAAGAGCTGTTGAATTGAATTAATCAAATAGTTAACATACAACTTGAAGAGTGACAGACCTCCAAAATGAGTGCATAGGTGACTGTCTTGCCTGGTCCGATCGAAGTTCCGATTGCGGTCTGTCCTTCGGTGAGTCGACTGTACCAGAACTCCAACTTGAGCTTCAATTGGAGCTGATCTGCTTTCAACATTGCAATGACCTGTGGAAGGTAGTTGTGGGTCTTGCGGAAAGCCGCCTCGAATCGAGCCATTGGAAGCAGTGTGAATCCAACGCCAATCATCTGGTACACTGAAAGGAGTATGTGACTAGTCTTGTCCCAAAAGTTCAGACTGTAATAGGCGACACGGAAATTGAAGACCAAGTTGACAGGAAAGTGGGTGAGCACTAGTGTGAGAATGACTCGTGAGGCGAATGTTCGATTGAGCTTCTGAGTCAAGACAGCAAACTTGGTGTGCTGTTGCATGAAGTATCGTACTTTGCATAAATCCCAAGTTGATAGTCGCACTGTCGGATTGACATTCTTTTTCACCAATCTTGCCAACATTTCATTGCCCTCGCTGATGTGAATCCGCAGCGTCTCAGACGAGAGGGTGGTAAAGTGGTACAGGTAAAAGATGTCTCGATACATCACCCAATAGGACACAAGCAAGAAAAAATAATCGTAAACTACGGGGATGCAATTACGCCACGGTAATGAGTCGACCAGTTGTGGGACATGGGTGAGGTAGATTACTGTTGGAAAAACTACAAAGAGCACATTAGCTCATTTGCTCAAACACGAACCGAATGGAGCACTCACCGACGAGATAGCTGCCCAACTCAAAAATGTAGTTGGCCACATTCACGATGATCATTAATCGAACGCGCAACTTCGAGGACAGAGTTGGGAACATTTTGATTTTTTTCCGAAACATCTTTGTCTTGTTCACATTGTCCAATTTGACAAAGATGGAAGCATTGACAAACGCGTCCACCAAACGTTCATAACCTGGAATTCTGTTTGCCACCTTGAAAGGACCCATTTTGTCGATCTTCTTCTTCAGCATCTTAGTCCGTCTCTGTCTGAGCACAGTCACCTTACGTGCACTCAGTAGACTCTTCCTGTATTTATCGGTACCATCCACCACCAAAGCGTGATGAATCTCAGCCTGTAGTTGACTGCACGGGTGAAAGTGCAACCAAAAGTGCACAAACAGGTTGCCAACCTCAATCGAGAGCAAGCACATGAAGAAATACTGGTCATACTGATGGGTGGTCATGGTCAATCGAATGAAACGCGCCAGCGGTTCCCATTTCCATTGGTTACTACAGATAGAATGAAATGATAGTATCAAATTGAATACTCGCAACAAACTCAGAAGGAGTAGGGCAATCTCATTTGAGTAAGCCAATTTATACAAACGACAGTTTCGGCCTCTGGCCAAATATTTCACAGTGAAATAAAAGAAATTGTTGTGCCAATTGAACATTTTGGCTGTTTTGCTCAGCACAATCAAACGTATATGACCAGATACTGTCTAATGGCACTGACTCTAACCTGAGTAACTTGCTTAATTAATTTTATAAAATATATTCAATAATATCTACTTTTAGCCAAGTTCTCGGTAAAGTTTGTGTGTTTGTGTGACAGTACACTAATGAGACTTTAATCACTTTCAGTGGAGCGCACTGGTGAAATCAGGAAATTCCGGCAACAATCGGAAAAGCACTTTCCCCTTTCGGGAACTAATGACTTTGTTTTGCAAAATTTTAAAATTTCAAATGAAATTATATTAATATTAATATTAGCAAACAAAGTCATTCGAAAGACATTAACTCATTTGGTGATACATTTGCTGCTACGTGACTTTTCCAAAAGTACTAAATTAATTATTACTGTTTTTATGTTTATTTTGATTATTGAACATTGCAAATTTCAGGTGCACACTTTATCAGATTGTGCGAACATTTGTATTTATTGTTTGTAGGAAAATGGCAAAATTGAATTTTGAATTGGCGTTGCAAGTTGATGCATATGCTTAAGCATTCAGTGACACATGTGACAGAGTCGTTTCGGCGTTAAAAATTAAATTGAATTTAATACTAAAAATTAAATGATTGGCAATATTAATGAGATTAGGCTTGATGCACGTAGTTGCATTAATTAGTCATATGATTAGTAATATGACTGTGTTAAAAACTTAGAGTCCCATTCATCCAAGGTTATGGTTACCGGTGTAGTATTTCCTCGATTCTTTGTGAGCCCAAACTTGATTCTAAGCCTGGCCTACACTAAATTATAATGGCTAAGAATTGAATGAATGTCACAGCCCAGCGTACAGTGTTCGAAGAGATATGTAGTTCTGCCCATTTGTTGATTCAAGTTCTGAGAAAGGGCGTCTCCCTAGGAATTCAGCCATGCCTCCGTAAATTCTTTCTTTAGCTGTATAAGTTGGCTGATACAAGCATGATAGGAAAACAAGGCGAAAGCAGGTAAACTTTCGAAATCATATTTAAACAAACTCAAATTGACATACAAATTTACTTTGACTTGAGAAAACATTTTGAAAAGTTAACATCTTCCCAAACTGAAATTGTAGCATGTCTAGACTGGTCGATTCTGCCAAGAATCATAAACTGTTCAATAGCAATGTGGTCATTAGTGGAATCGGTGGCCGCTATCCTGAGTCTTTGTCTGTGGATGAATTTGCCAAGAATTTGTACGATAATGTAGATCTGGTTACGGAAAATGACCGTCGCTGGCCCACTGGTAAGTGTTCATTTGTTGGGCTAATCTATGTGCGGTAACTGATTTGTTTTGCAGATTTGTACGACATGAATCATCGTATGGGCCAGTTGAAAGAGTTGGACAAATTCGACTGTGCATTCTTTAGTGTCGCTCATCGAATGAGTGATTTTATGGACCCACAAGGGCGAATTCTACTGGAGACCGCTTATGAAGCCATTTGTGACAGTGGCATCAATCCTCAGTCACTTCGGGGTTCACTTACGGGTGTGTACGTAGGAATGTCCAACATTGGAATGCCCGATGGACTGCCAAATACGCTCGATTACTATTCTCGAAGTTCGCTAACGGATGCAATGTCCTGGATTCAGGGCACAGCCAAGTGCGTGTACGCCAATAGAATTTCGTATTGCTTGGACTTTCACGGGCCTTCGATGGTGATTGACACTGCCTGTTCGGCCTCGATGGTTGCACTCGACATTGCGGTCACCGACATGCGCTTGGGAAAGTGCGATCAGGCAATTGTGGCAGGTGAGTGACAAAAAACAAACAAGTGCAAATAAACGACGAGATATTTGGTTATTTGTAAGTTAGGTCAAATTGATAGCTCTCCAGTAAAAATGCAGTAATAAATAGATGAGTGATGTGAGATAATTTGATTGGCAGAGGCAAGCTAAAATGGAAAGACCAGTTAGTGATCAGAGAAAAAGACAACACGAAAGAGGCTTACGATTAATTAATTAACTTTTCCCAACGAGGTCGATTCCATTCGACAGTCGACTCCATATGACATCGACGATCATATGTTTCTTTATTGCCAAACATTATACGATATTGCCATCTAGTGGAAATGATATTTCTGTCAAATAGCAAAACATTTATTTCTTTCTTTGGCAGGTGTTAACATCAATCTGCAGCCGTTTACAAATTTCTTTTACCAAAAACTTGGCCTAAACGCACCTGATGGCTATTCAAAGGTTTGGGACAACGATGCGGATGGTTTTGTTCGTGGTGAAACGGTGGCTTCACTTTTTCTGCAACACGAACCCGCTGCCAAGCGAATCTATGCTCGTGTAATCAATTCACGCACCAACATTGATGGCTACAAACAGACTGGAATGTTCTTTCCCTCCTCGGATGGTCAACGAAATTTGCTGATTGACACGCTGCGTGAAACGAATGTTCACCCAAATGACGTTACCTACTTTGAGGCTCACGGCACAGGCACAAAAGTGGGCGATTATCAAGAAGCGTTCGCCATTTACCGTGCATATTGCACTCAAGATCGCACTACGCCACTTCCCATTGGACTTTTGAAGAGTAACATTGGCCACAGTGAGGCAGCTTCTGGTGTGGCCTCAGTCACCAAAGTGGCAATTGCATACGAGAATGAATGCATTCCGGCTAATTTGCATATGAAAAAATTCAAAGATGAAATTGAACAGCTAAAATTGCTCAAGCCAATCGTGGAAAATATTTCATATCAACCAGGTTTGTTTAATCAATTAGTGTAATTTGTCCCTTTGAAAGTAAATCTTTATTTCTTTATTAATTAAGGTATTGTGGGCATCAATTCATTCGGAGTTGGCGGTGTGAATGCCCACGTTCTGCTGGAACCAAATACAAAAACAATTGGCAAAGAACAATTTGAGGTTGCTACTGTGAACATTCCTCGATTGGTGCTGCTTCATGGTCGAACTAAAGAAGCAGTTCAGCACTTGATGGACTTCTTTGAGCACAATGACACTAAAATTACAACTGACTTTTTGGCTTTAATTGCGGACGTTTTCAAGTTCAAACCGACGCTTTTCTCTTCTGGATTTCCATATCGTGCCTCAATCATGCTCAAAAAAGAAACCAACGATTCGGACCAACTGCTTAAAGTCAGAAGCGAAATTCATTCAACAAACATTCAATTTCGTGAAAAGCTCTGCTTCTTTTATTCGGGCATTGGAGGAAAGGATAAAAGTGCAATAGCTCAGCAGCTGTTGGTATTGGACGTTTTCGCTTCGAAGTTGTCCAAACTTTGTTCCATCATGAGTCCACATGGAATCGATCTTTATGGATTGTTGACCAGACCAATTAGTGAATCACTGGTTGACAAGTTTGTCACTACAACTGCACTTCAAATTATATTTACAGACATTCTCACTGATGATCTTGAGATTTTGCCGGACATTATTGTGGGCCATTCATTTGGGGAAATTGCCGCTGCCTATGCTCAAGGCTACCTTTCGGCTGAAGAGGCACTGCTCATGTCGTACCATCGTGGATTAGTTTTGAAAGAGTCGAGAAAGAGCATTCCTGTTGGACTGATGGCTGCGGTTGGTTTGTCGTTTGACGATGCCACTGCTTTGTGTCCAAAGAATGTTTATGTTGCCTGCAATAATGGACCTAAACTTGTGACTATTTCGGGTGAGGAAAAGTCAACAAGAAAATTTCTTGAAAAACTTCGAACTGATGGAGTGTTTGTGGTCGAACTGGACAGTGACGACTATCCACTGCACACGCCATACCTCAATGTGGTGAAGGATAAACTCAAAAAGCAATTCGACACAATCTTTGCTAACACTCGAAAGGACAAACAAAATTTCAGTTCTAAGGATGACGCTACTCTCAAATGGATTTCCACTGCTGAAACACAGGATTACATGGACATTCTGCACAGTTGTGCTAAAGACGACAATTTTTGCGACAAACTTTGTGAATACTTTTTGACGAATCTTCTCAAGCCAGTCGATTTTGCCGGCGTTCTGCGACAGCTGAATTCGGAAATTTTTCTCGAAATATCACATCAGGATTTGTTCAAAAACGTAATCGCCAATGCGAGGCCATCGTTGACTTACCTTTCTGCACTGAAAGCCAATTCGCGCACTCCTGAAACTTTTCTGCACACACTCGCGGCTTTGTATCATTGTGGCTTTAGTCCATCAGTGGAACGACTTTATCCCGAGGTGCAGTGGCCAGTTGCACGCGGCACCCAATCGATATCTTCTTTGATGAAGTGGGACCACACCAAAAGTTATCTAGTGAAGCTCTATCCTGAGTACTACTTCAAGGCCACTTCTGCCGACTTGTTGATTGACATTGATCCAGAGGAGTCGGAGAATGAGTTCTTTTATCATCACAGTATTGGGGGAAGTTGTATTCTGCCAGGCAGTGCTTTGTTGTTTTACGCTTGGAGACGATATTCGGAAAGTGCGGCAAAGCACTGGTCAAAACTGCCTGTTCAATTTGAAGATGTTCAACTGAGACGAGCGGTGTTTTTGGATAAAACTAAAACAACTACTTTGAAAGTTCGACTGCTCGATCCACTTGGTGACTTTGCCATCTTTGAGGGCGCAAACTTGATCTGCACTGGTGTAATCAAAGAGCTGCCACCAAACAGTTTGAAGCACCAAAAGATGCTCGAAATGGTCGATGCCATGAAGGGAGACATGCTTACGGTCACTTCTGAGGACATTTACAAAGACTTTCTCGTGCGTGGCTACGAATTTGGGGCCAAATTTCGAAACGTTCTCGACTATACAACTGACTTCAACAAGCACTCATTTGCAAACATTCGCTGGTCTGGCAATATTATCATCTTTCTGGACAGTCTTTTGCAAGTGTCCTTTCCAATATCACCAATCAAAGAATTGCTAGCGCCTGTTGTGTTTCCGTTAATTCGTTGTGATCCGAATATATTCTTCAAAGCTGTCAACGAACAAAATATTATGAACGACAAAGTGGAAACACTCAAGGTCAAAGAGTTGATTGGTGTACAATTGGAGGAGTCTGAATTTGGTACGACTATTGCTGACGAAATGCGAACTAAGATGGACAAAATAACCGGCGAGGCAGATAACATCAAAACGGCAAACTCGGTCATCACCACATATCACAACGCCGACTGTAAGGCTAGTGTCGCACCGGGCATTGAGGTGATGAACTTTCACGGTTTCACAATCACTCGAAAGATGGATCCAGTCACTGTTGAATCGTATGAATTTGTGCCCCATCACGAGTCTGCCATTGATTTGGAGGATAAACAGAACGAAATTGAAGCATACATCAAAGTTTGTCGCAGCGAATGTCGCCAGTTGCTCGACCAATTGAAACTGAATAGCAATCGAGAGTTTGAATTTGCCGAAATGGTCGAAGGACCCATCAAGGAAAAGTATATCAATTTGAAAGAAGGAAATTCGCTACTTAAGTTGGTGACACAGTCGAGAACTAATTTGGCTGCCAATCCAGACAAAAGTTTGGCAGCTCTTCTTCAACATTCGAGTCTACAACTTGGCAAAACTAAATCGGAAAATGCGACTAACGATTCACTGTCAAAGCGCAATTTTCTGAATTATCTACAAAGCGACATGATCGCAAATTTTGCTTGTGAAGAACGTTTCATTCGGCCATTGGTCGATCTGGTTGCAGAAAATTTTTCTTATTTAAACGATTTGTCCGTTTTGCAGTTGTCCCCAGTCCCATTTTGGTCACTCTCCATAATTGTGGACAAATTTATGGCTTCATCGTCTGTTTCAATGCTCAACATTAGCTACACTGTCGCTCATCCACCGAGTGAGCACAAACTTGAAATACCTTCCAACTTCACCAAGCACGAGTGGAACATTGAACAGGACAGTCTGTGGCCAGCCAATTTGCAACTCAAGCAGTCGCCTAATTTGATTGTACTGCACGACGAGCCGTTGCTTGGTGAACTGCTGCTGAACAGTGAACAGTTGTGGAACAAACTGAGTCAGTCAGTGCTTTCAACTGGATTTGTGCTTGTTTTGTTTCGCACGCAATTCGCCTCCTTTGAAAGACTAATTTGTGAGGCAATTCTCAACATACAAATACCAACGGATCGAGTGTTGCAGGAGCGAATGAATGAGACCATAAACAGCGCCCTAATGGCACAATTTGTGGTTGTCGCATCGAAGTGTAGCAGCTTTGGTCATTCTGCTGTGCTCTTTCGCAAGAATCAGCTGTCAATTGATGATAAGAGAATTTGCAATATTTTCCCTTTCGACCAAAATATTGACAATTGGTTGAAGAATGTACAAGACAAACAGAAATCGATTGTAGACAATAGTGAATCAAAAGAACTTGTGTGGCTTTTGGCTGACGGTAAAACACTGCCTGGCGCAATGGGCTTCTTCAATTGCTTTCGCAAAGAACCTGGCGGTCGACAATTTCGTTTGCTCTACTTATCAGAAGGTGACCAAACAAATGTAGTTGAATTGTTCGAAAAGCACAAAGAAACTTTGTTGAAACTTGATCTCATAGCTAATGTCTACAAAGACGGCGCCTTTGGCACTTATCGTCACTTTACTCGAAATTTATCAAGCGCCACTCGGCTCAGCAGTGAATATCATTTAAACATGGGCCAAAAGAGTTACATTAATAGTTTGACTTTGTACGACTCGACTCATTGCGAGCAGTTGCGTTTCATTCCACAACTCAACGAAGACGATTTGTTGGAAGCGCGCAAATATGCAATCTATTCGTCTTCACTCAATTTTCGAGATCTCATGATGTCCTTGGGGCGAATTCATCCAAGTGTTGAATTGCTCACTCATATCAATTATCTTGGCACAGAATTTGCTGGACGCGACTGTGCAACAGGCGAACGTGTTTTCGGTTTTTGTCTGGGTGGCAGTCTTGGCTCAACAGTTTACGTTAAGCCTGATTATGTGCGACCAATGCCACAGGACTGGACTTATGATGATGCTTCTGGGGCGGTGACCACATACTTCACCGTGTGGTACGGACTGGTCTACAAAGCTCACCTTCAACCGAATTCAACCGTTTTGATTCATTCCGCAGCTGGTGGTGTCGGTCAGGCAGCTCTTCACGTCTGTAAAGCCTATGGCTGTACAATCTTTGCAACAGTGGGAAGTGAGGAGAAACGTCACTTTTTACAGGAACATTTTCAAATTCCAGCAAGCCATATTTTCAGTTCTCGTGATTGTGAATTTGAGACTGGCGTTCGTGAACTCACAAATGGAAAGGGAGTGAAGTACATTTTGAACTCTTTGATTGGCGAAGCACTTGACGCGAGTTTGAGATTGATTGCCGACAATGGTCACTTTATTGAACTTGCCAAACTAGAGATGCAATTCAACAAAAAGATTGGCACTTTTGCATTTCTGCGCAATTTGTCATATCACGGAATTGCCATTGAGAATCCGATTGTATACGAGCTGCACATCATCAATGCTTTCTTGGACTGGTTCTTGGCTAATTGTAAGCCAAACCAGGCAGTTCGACCAATAACATGCAAAGTATTTGCCTTGGAGGATGCTCTTGCCGCTTTTAAGTATGATTCATTCATTCAAAGAATAGTATTTAATATATTTAATATGTTCTTTTATTAATTTGTAGATTCTTCATGTCTGGAACGAATATTGGCAAAATTGTACTTCAAACCCGAAAAGATGACACCAAATTGGGCGATGGAAAGCATATTGCGCCATGCAAGCCATTGCAAGTTCAAATGGAAACATTTTTTGATCCTCGCAAAACTTATATTGTGATTGGTGGTTGTGGCGGAGTTGGCATTGAATTGGCCCATTGGTTGGTGCGAAAAGGTGCCAAAAGGATTGTGCTCACTTCTCGATCTCCCAATCGAACGCCCTACCAAACAGCCTCTCTCGAAATTCTCCATGCCGCTGGTGAAATGTTTCCTTACTACACAAACTCCATTTCGGTGTACACTAAAGATATTTCCAACGAAGAAGGCATTCGCAATTTAATCATCGAAACGCAACAAAGCACAAACACTTGCATTGGAGGTGTGTTCCATTTGGCAGTTTCGTTGAATGACTGTATGTTTGAAAATATAAGTCCCGAGTTGTGGCATAAAACGGTCGACTCAAAGGCAAGCATTGCTACACTTTTGGACAAGGTCACTCGTGATATTTGTGGCAAAATGGACTATTTCGTATGCTTCTCTTCGATTGCCTCTGGCAGAGGAAACATTGGTCAAACCAACTATGGCTATGCAAATTCTGTGCTCGAACATATTTGTGAAGGTCGAAGGAAGGATGGTCTGCATGGACTGGCTCTCCAGTATGGCCCAATTGGAGACGTTGGAGTGTTCAGTGAAAGCGATCTTTTATCAGCATTTGCAAGTGTCCGTCCTCAACGAATCATTTCGTGTCTCGAAGTGCTCGACCTGGCAATGCAGTCCCAGTCGAGTGTCATTTCGTCGACTGTCTTTGTGGATCGGTCTAAGCAAGAGCACATTTCCAATGCAAATTATTTGTTGAAACATCTCTGGACAGCACTCGGTGTCGACCCAGAGACAATACCCGACCATGTGACACTCGACGAGCTGGGCATGGAGTCCATGTTTGCAGTGGAATTGCAACGTTCAATTGAACAGGAATATAACATTCGCTTGACAATTCAAGAAATCAAACAAGTCACTGTGGGCGAACTCAAGAATACCTCCAAGGAGAAGTGGCAAAATGAACTAAATCAAAACAAGGAATTCAAAAAATATTTAGAATCGATAAATCTGTCCCTGCCGGCAACTCTAACTGAATGTTTGAATTCGGCCACAGAAGGGGAACCGGTCTTTTTGCTTCCAACGGTGATTGGCATCTTTGGTCACATGCGTGTGCTTGCTCATAAAATCAACCGGCCAGTAGTTGCACTGAACATTACCCGAGAGATTAATAGAAAGCATGTTGACATCAAGTCCGCTGCCAAGTATTACATGCAAAGCCTTCAACAGAACTATCCTCACATTAAACGATTCGACTTGATTGGATTCGATTATGGTGCGCTGGTTGCACTTAAAATGGCCCGTAAAGGATTCCCGTGTCGTGTGGCAGTGATTGACGTGAGGCAATCTTCAAAAGTAAATCTCAATCTTAAAGAAAACAAGCTGTACGATCAATTGATTACTTTCCTTGTGGAAATTATGTTGGCAAGTGCATTTTCAGATGCAATCACTGACACAAAGACCAAAGAGCGAATTCTTCGAGAGCTGTACAAAGAAAAGGAATTGGATGGAAAGGTGAAGGCAATCTCACGGGAAATTCTCAAAGTGCGACTTGTCGAAAAGGATCAAACTAAAATTGACGAAATGGAAGAGTTGATTTTGGGTGGATTGGAAAGAACAAAGGCGCTCTTTGAGTATGACAAAAAGGTGTCCGAGAAAAAGGACAAACTCACCAATAGGTTGATGGTCAAGTTTGCCAAGGCAAAGGGTCAACTCTTGGTAATCAAAAATGAAACATCGGTTGGATTCGTTTCGAAATATTTACAAGATGATGACAATTCTAAGGTAAGCAAACAAATTATAATAAATATTAATGAATTAATTTTATTTCATGTTATTTTATCCATAGAATTTCAAAGCGAATTCTTCAATTAATCTACATCAACATGAGGGAACTTTAAATTCAACTGCTGATTTAATCAACAATTTTTTTGATTGAATGTTGTTTTCAAAATGTTGTTTTCAATTTGATCTCATCAATTTGAATACATTCCTTTGAGCAATTGAATGAATCAAATCATGATTAAAAAGCGATTTAAGAAACTATTTTCTAATAGCTATTCGTCTATTTTTACTGGTTTCTCGCTCGAACTTAGACTCTACCTGATATGGCTACGCAAACTAGGAAAAGTGCTATTCGCAATCTTCAATCTGGCCCTAGGTAAGTGTTCGCAATTGAAATCTATAAGCAGTTTAGCAGCTTTCAACGCATAACACAGAACTCAAGATAGCTTTGACTTCCAGATTCAAAATTGATATTAGTCTAGGCGCCTAGATATATAGTCTATGTATTGCGCACCAGAAAACACGTTCATATGTTAATATCTTCAACAGTTCATTCTCGCCTTGTGCACTTAAATTGTTGCACCACGATTAAGCGTTATTTAGAGTTTTTGGCATGCGTCATTTTAAATATATTATACAATCTCCTTTTAGTGATTCCGGTTACTGGCTATAGTTGTCTAATCTACTTGTACATCAAGCTATACCCGGGTGTCAATTGTATAATCATCATTCCTGATACGATTCTATTTTTGAGTTGTTTCTGGATCTTTGTTTCCGAACCATCTCTACATATTCTCATTTGCAATCCTGTTCTGTGAGGCATTTCGAGTGCACCTGAAGAATTGTGACAAAATGTTGTCGTACATCTACAAGAAGTACCAAATACTACCAATATGGCAACAGAGCATTCGATCCACTCGATCTCTGTCGGTTGCGTTATTACTTCAATCAGCACACTAACTACACACTATTCGTTCGGCTTGTAAACAGCGAATTTGCGTCTAAAGTGTGTTTGGCTCTCCTGTTGGTCCACATTCCTGTCAACATTGTGTTCATCTACCGGACCATTTTCTACAAATTGATCTGGTTTGAACGAGTATCACATCTACTCTTTATCCTGGTACAAGTGATTATAGCAAGTGCTCAATTACTTCCAATAGCTCGACTTTCGGCCCAGTTTCACAAAATAACCAACCGTCTTCCGTTTATAATTTTCCTGTTAAAGACCAATCAGAAGAACTCCCGAGTCCTCAAACACAAATTCGAAGACCTCTATGCTCGGCTCGTTTCATCACAAATCCCGATTGGCACATCTGTGGGACCTGGCAACACCGTGACCTACTTGTTGTGCATCCAGGTGAAAACATTGACCAATCATTAAATTAATGATTAATCATTTCATTTGTTAGATTGTCATAGGATACGTCGGCTACCTTATAAACTTTTTTTAATTTTTCCTGGGCAAATGTAGGTTCAATGGTAGGTTCTAACTCTGTGTCATGTCTAATTTTGATGTTTCTTTAGAGTTCTTATTTGGGATCGCAGAACAAGTAATGCTGAGATAAAACGTAGATCAGCCTAAATCGTACTCACTCGTGATCTAAACTTATCCGCCAATGCATTTTCAACTATTGTGACAAATTAATCATCAGATGGGAGGATGACGACACTCACTGGAGTTCAATTGATGTGCACTGCGAGCATTCTTTTTTGATTGAAATTGAATGCATATGCATGTGCAAATGGATGGAAGCAAAGTTTCTGTTGCATGATATGTAGGGAACTTGTTTGCAAATAATATTATATAATCTTGATTAAATAATAATAATAATTCAATGAATAAAGCACACATTTGAGTGTATTTCACCAAAGAGTGCACTTTTGTTTGGGATTCATGTTCGAGCCCAGCGGACAGTTGAATGCTTTGGCGAATTGAGCCGAGTTACGCATGACCACATTCACTCGATAACGATCGGGCGCATGTGAGGACAACTCGATTATTTGCACCAGTTTCGACTTGGTCAGTGTGTCACATTGGCCCTATTCAAAGTGAAATACAAAATGCATTGAACAATTGATTGACAAAGCAAAACAAAGTCATACCATGGCGTTTGACAGGAAAAACAATTGATCCGAGCTGAGCTTGAGGTACGGCAGAACCTGAGATTGGCCGTGTCGTTTGCTGTAGGCTCGGTATGCCCGAAATGCCTCATGCAGTCCGCCATTGTCGGCAATGTTCTCGTTCTCGGTGTATTTGCCATCCAGACTCATGTCCACAACTCGATCTCGAATCTGTCCGTACTCGTCTTCGAGACATTTAGTTTTGACATTGTATTGTCTGTTTGATATTTCACTCCACGAATATGACTCATGATCTACATGATACAATATATCGATTAATGGTAAATTGATTTGCACTCGAAAGTATGTTTCATACGCAACGAATCGAACGCATGAGTGAACTCGTGTCCAATGATCGTTCCAATACTTCCATAGTTCATCACAAATGGACGATTCGGATCAAAGAATGGCGGCAGGAGAATTGCTGCGGGAATTACTGTAATATTGAAATAAACAAATTGAATAGATTGAAACTCATAGACCAAACTTACTGATTGCATTTTGGTAATAATAAGCATTTACATCCATTACACTTGACATGCCCCAACTGGTTAATTGGTAGTGTCAATACCAAATTACACAATCAAACAAACTCAAACATACCCCGAAGTAACATCAATGCCCGAACCGCCAATCGAATAATCGATTTGTTTAAATTGATTGATTCTCGCCAATGCTTGTATATGAGTAAGTTTATCCAGGAATTGACCTTTCTTCGCCTTGACTCCACTCAAGTCGTACAAGCTGTCCAGTAAAGTGTCCGATTTGATCCATTCAGGAAAGGCAACATTCTGTTTGATTGAATGCAATTTTTCTCGAGTAAAATTTAGAGTTTGCTCATCCAACCAATTAGACTTTCTCAATATGTGGTCAAAAGTATTTTTGATTCGTTTGACCATCAATTCGGCTTCTTTCTTAATCTGGGGTGAGAGATGGCGATCGACAAAGACTCGGCCCAACACCCATGGATAATTGTCATTGATCAGTGACCGACATGCAAGTTCGGGAGACTGAATGGCTGTTTTGTTGTATTTGGCAATGTTCACTCGAAACTGTTCAGTGCTGTAGAGACCATACCTTTGGAAAATGTGCCAGCCAAACAAATTACGAACCACGCTCACTGGTGTAGAGTCAAGAATCTCAATTACACGGTTGAGATAATATTTGTCGTATATCACTGAATCAAATGAGTAAAATGGTGACAATTTGGAATTATTATGCTTAATCAAAATTGAATTGACCAATTTCAACCAGTCCAATCGACTATAATAGCTATTAGTATCGTCATTTAAAGTTTCAAAATCAAAAGTTGACCCACTAACTGAAGTTAGTTTGGCCAAACTAGTTTCTAGTTCAATCATTTCATTAATATCGTTGGTAAGTTGTTGATCATTTGGAGCGCCAAGCAGAAGTGCACTCTTTTGAATGTAGTCCCGATAGTCAGTTAAATCATTCATTGACGATGATCTATTTTTACCAATTTCATTCGTGATTGGTTCGATCTGTTTTTGATTTAAAACAAATTATTGTTAAATTGTAATTTGCACTTTTCATTGTATATTACCGTAAGATGTTTAGTGAACAAGCCTGTTACAGTAAATTGAAATATAATTCCAAGTCCAGTGCGGGAATAGACTCGAGTGTACAGTTGAGGCCAATCAAGTTCGTCAATGGCGCCTCTCGGATGACTTCGCAACATTGGCCAATCGCCAAGCATTGAATCGATCAGTTCAATCAGTGAGGCAACGCCGTTCAAATTGTCTTTAAATTAAATTAAATTAATTACATGTAGCCATTAAAATTAAATTTTAATCAGTAATCAATTACCAGTTTGAGAACATTCCCGATAAAAGTCCGTAATAAACTGTACTGCCTTGGACTTATGATGTCTTCCGGTTGGTGCTTTAATGATTGCATCAAAAGTTTGATTCTGAATCTTTCCGGCCAATTCTTCGTAAACATTCCATTCTTGAGTGCCCTCTGTGACAGGACGATGAGCAACAGACCATTTGCCACAGACAAATTCATAAAAGTTATCGCACGGGTCCACTGAAAGGTTCATTGACTTGTTCAGTAGTTCGAGTGCAATTGCTTTGCATGTCGGCGTTTCGCATGTTTCAATGTCGCTTGCAGTTGGAGTTGAATGAATTAATGCAAAAATAGTTATTAATACAACAACAAACGATTTAGAGTAAATCATTTTTGAAATTATTCAAATGTGACTAAACTCTAGACTCTAGAGTCTAGAGCCTGTATCGCTTGTGTGCCACTGGCTAAGTCTTACCCTAAAGCGGGCGCCATTTACCAAAAACCAGCAACCTAAATGCTGTCTAGACATCATTGTACAATATTATTGTACATGAATGTGTAACGTATTTGCATCGTTTTGTACGACACTGTACTGAAAGTGTATAGCACGTGTAGATGCCAAAATCCCCGACACAGAGTGTTTCGATAAAATTGCAATTCCATTAATTAATTCGTGATAATCATAATTGTCTTTATAAAAATATGTACAATTTATGACCGACCTGTAAGATAAATTAAGAAACCGCCGGTTTAGATAAAATATTTTTATTATGCACAAGACGTCAATTGATGTGTTTCACTCAAACCGACAGTCAAGGTGCAACATATCTTTTTTACCTGTACTTGTAGATTTTTGTAAATATCTTTTGTTTTGGTTACAAAGTGCGTACTGAAAGTAGTTAACCTATTAGTTTAATTTGAAATCATAATTACAATTATGCGATATACAGTTCATATTTATCAATTAATTAATTGAACATATTCATGTCAAACAATACACTAAAACACAATCACCAAAGAGTGCATTTATGTTTAGGATTCATATTCGAACCAACGGGACATTGGAAAGCATCGGCAAATTGAGCCGAATTGCCCAGCACCACATTGACTCGATATCGATCGGGCGAATGCTCCTGTGCCACTTCTTCCTCTTTGTAGGGAACATTGCTGCACCAATTCTGTTTGTGTAAATGTAATTGTATTAGAAAGTGATGACAATCGACCGATCATACCATTGCATAGGACACAAAGAACAGCTGATTTGAGTTGAGTTTCACATTGGACAGCACCGATGGTTTGCCAAACTTGTCATCATCAATTTGCAGACCTTGCAGTGCACCAAACGATTCGTGCATTCCGCCATTGTCCGCAATGTTATCGTCGAGTGTGTGTCGCCCGTCAATGTTGTCGCCACTCACTGGGTCCTCAATGGAACTGTACTCATACTCGATGCAGTCTGCTCGATTATTAAAATTACGGCTCGATATATTGCTCCAGGTAAACTCAAGGTCATGACCTAAATGACAATGGTATTATTTTGGTGCATTAAACAAATCGACGAATGTGTTAGCCTTACCGTAAGCATCGAATGCATGTGTAAACTCGTGTCCAATGATTGACCCAATCGAGCCAAAGTTCATTGCGAGTGGTCGATTCTTGTCGTAGAATGGTGGTTGGAAGATGGCTGCCGGAATTGTAATCGAATGTTGTGCATATTTATAGAATGCATTCACCTCCAGAATGTCCAATGGCCAGGTGAGCGCTATATTTGAGCCAGAGTCTTCATACATTTCTCGAAATTCTTTAATCTTCAATAGTGCTTGTTGTTTTGCGACTGTTTGCATTAGTTTGCCTTTCTCCACCTTGACTCCATCCAAGTAGTCATACAAACTGTCCAAAGCATCGTCAGACTTGATCCACTCTGGATAGCCAACATTCATCTTGATGGAATTCAATTTGTTCAAGGCACGCTCTTTGGTGCTCTCATCCAGCCAAGTTGTATTATGCACAATGTTGACATAGGAATTCTTGATTTCTTCCACAAATTCCTCTGCTTCCTTTTTGTCTTGTGGTGTAAAGTGTGCGTCCACAAACACTCGGCCACTTGCCCAAGGCCAATTGTCGTTGACCGTGTCGAGACATAGTGACCTCAAATCAACGTTTTCTTTGGGGTCAAACATTGCAATATTCGCTCGAAACTGGTCTGTGGTGTAGAGACCAAACATTTTGACAATATGCCACGCAAACAAATTGTGAACCACTTTCACAGGAGTATAATCGAGTGTCTTGATTAGCGCATTGAGATAGTCCTTGTCATAAATCACAGAAGAAGTCGAGTCAAAGTGTGCCAAATCAGAATCATTCTCAATCAAAATTGAATTGACCAACTTCAACCAGTCCACTCGATTGTGAGTGTCGTCATTCAGAGTTTCAAAATCAAATGCAGAGCCATCTGAAGACAGTTTGGCCAATTTAGCTTCAAGTTCAATCATTTGTTCAATATCTCGTGTCAGTTGTTGGTCATCTGGTGCGCCAAGCAGAAGTGCACTCTTTCGAATGTAATCACGATACTTATTGAGGTCATCTTCGTAATCAATCGAGTCATTTGCGCCAATTCCAAGGATGCCTTCTTGAATCTACATGAGAAATATAGAATGATTATAATCATTTGTGCATTCAGTCAAAATTAGAAATAGATACCTCTATTCGTTTACTGTCACCAAAAGTAAAACCAAACAATTTCTGAAACACAGACTGTTGAGTGGTGAATTGAAATATGACGCCAAGACCAGTGCGCGAGTAGACTCGACTGTACAGTTGTGGCCATTCAAGGTCGTTGTCAATGGCTCTCGAGAGACTTCTCAACATTGGCCATCCGCCAAGTATAGAATCGAGCAGGTCAACCAATGGGGCAACACCTTGACTGTGCAATTGATCTTTTAAATAACAAAAACAAGAATAAAATCAATTTGGTCGACCATTCAAAAGGCAATCAATTACCAGTTTGAGCACATTCTCTATAAAAGTCGGTGACATACTGAACTGCATGAGACTGATGCTGCCCACCAGTTGATGCAGGAGCAGCACTCAACAGTGTGTCAATAGTTTTATTCTTGGTCAAATAGTCGACCAAATAAAAATTGCCCCACTTTCGCAAACCCTCCCGCACAGGATGGTGATGCCGGGCCCAGGTGCCACACACAAACTGATAAAAGTCCTCACACGGATCGGCCCAAATGTTCATGTACGTTTTGAGCAGATCCAGGCCGGTGACTTTGCACGCTTCGGTGGCGCATTTGTCTTCTATTTGGGTCAAACAAAATTATTACTTATAATTTCATCATACAACCAAACAACCAAACAACCAAACAACCAAACAACCAAACAACCAAACAAACAAACGAACCTTCATCATACGGAACACTAATCACAAATGCCAGCAATAAGCTCAATATAATAAGCACACAAGCATAAAGTGGCCTATGAAGATTCATTTTGATATAAATTCAATTGACACAATTTCTTACAAAATTCCTATTAACCCACAAACAACAACAAAACAATATCACATATTTGGCAATGGCTCGAGGCGACCTGCACAAATTGAATGGCACTGTGCCATTGGTACACACACAAATACTACACACAGACAAATAATTGTGTTCCTATGTGCACGGAATGAGTCATTTGCGCAATTGGGTGATATGTCAAATTATTACATTTGAGATTAGATATATATTGTGTTGTGTGTATACCGGTTGTGCAGTTATTTATTGTGTGTTTATGTCACTCTGTCTGGCAGTCACCTGACTGGTCAAAGGAATAGATAGAGGCAGACATGGAAATTATATGAAAATATTAATTTATCAATTTGCCGGCGATATTCGTTAAACCGAGAACAATGGCACTTTGGCCTCTCGTTAATCTGCCTCTTCCGATTACAATACTATCTTCAGATTGTTACATAAATGGCATTTTTTGGTGGACCGAATGAATGTGTTTTCGGTGGGGCCTGTCTCTCAGTTGCAATCGGCAAGACTTGCCACAAAAGGACCATTCGTGGTGCACCATGGGCATGAACTCTTACCGATACCATGGACATTCGGTCTCATGCTTAGATGTAATGTCAAACTTGATTTTCAGAACAAAATGGCAAATGGCAAACTTGCTTTTATTATGGCAATGTTTGCCTTTCTTGGTTCGGGCAGTGCCAGTCATCGTCGATCGATGTTTAGCACGTTCGCAACACACAACATGCCAATTGCAACAGGCGAACACGAGAAGTAAGACAGGCACGCGATCATATAATCAAATAGGATTCCTATTTTACACAACTTCAAAGCATACTTTAGGGCCTACAGTTTAGGTGGTATTGGAATCAGCGGACTTGAAAGTGGTGTTTGCAAAGAAGTGGACACTGTGATGAAGGCAGCCAAGGACCATTCCGAGTTGCATTGGACATATGTGCCACTGCAATCCGTCCTTCGTGTGTCTATTTCAAATTGACTCGCGTTGATTGAGCATTGCTTACTTTAATTCTTTAATAAATAATACGCGTGTTTGTGTACAGAATGTGTGCTACAGATTTGGTGTGTGCATTGTGTTACATATAACGAGTGGAACTTGCGATATAGTTGACATTGAACATTAACCTATCAATTTGAGGCGATAAGGCGTTTGCGTAAGTCAGTGAATTGATATTTGCGCAAGTTAGTGAATCGATGCAAATGTTGAAGAATTGCGGCACAAACAATTGGATCATAAAGTCGCATGGTGAGCCGCTCTAGGCTGGGAAATATGATCGAAAACAGTCGGCAGAACAGGTCTCCGTCAAAGTGATCACACCCAGCCGGATGATCATCATCGTTAAGGTCGTCATCGTCAAGATCATCATCGTCAAGATAATCATCGTAAGAATCATCATAGCTTGAATTGAAACGAAAAAACGTAACATCCTTCATCTCGAGAATGCGCACCAAAGGGAGAACGGCCAAGTCCACTCGAGCCAGGGTGAAATCAATCGCGAAATTATTAATCGACAGCTGTGTAAGTTTGGTGAGTTTAGCAAACAATGCAATGCTCTCAGCATCGAATCCCTGTGTAAATGAAATAGTAAATTAGACACTAATTCATACATATTCACATGAAAGTAGTCTTACAGAACGGTCCTCAAAAGCAATGTCCAACATTTGAAGTGCAACAAAATTGGAACAAATAATCGAAAGACCATCAAATTGCTCAATGCGCACTTTCAAATGGGTGAGACCATTGACCAAAGCAGCATTGTCACTGAACATTCGAGTGATGGTACTTGAAAATGTCCGTCCAGTCAAGTGGAGACTTGTACAGCCAGGTCCAAGACGAGCAAATACAGTAGGTGCATTGTAATAATAAGTAAAGTGTTCCAATTGGGCTAGAGTTGTGGGCTCGAGACAATCATCGATCAAATGGACATCAAGCCGCTTGAGTGCACTCAATTTGGCAATCTGACCCACAAATGCAGCTCTATGAGAATCGCTAATGTACGGTAAGCGTAGTGAGGTGATAGTCGATGACCAGAGGGCGAGCAAAGCGAACAGACACTTTGCAGTGGTGCCGTCCAGAGATCCAATGATAGCCAGACATTCAACACGAGGAAATAGTTTAGCCAAAAGATGTGAGAAATTGTACGATAGTGCAAGCGGGTCAGACTCTGTCTTGAGGACTGCACAATTCTTGCTAAAGTTGACCAGTCCGTTGAATAGGTAAGACAATGGATTATTTCCAATTTGGTAAATTGAATCTTTCGACTGAAGCACAAGTGATGTTTTGCCTTTACAAATGTGTCCAATCACATTTAGCCACCGTCTCGATACACGACGAGCCAAAATCAACGGTTTCCCCTCCACATTGATCAACACAGCTCGAAGCATCTCAATTGGCAGTGAATCGATGGTCTTATTTTGGATCACCATTTTCTGTTCAAACAATGACACGAGTTCACTGGCCATTTGGATCGAGTGCTGAGGTTTGAGTGGAGAGACGATAGGTTCAGAGACAAGTGTTTTCTCAACAGAACAGTGCCGAACAGGGGGTGAACTAGAAAACAAAGGAAAATGTATATATTAGGTATATTACAATGACTGATGAAATATACCTGAATAACACTACAAACAGAAGGTGTGACACAAAAGGCGATATGACAACACGTGTGCTAGAGGTATCGCGTAACGAATGCAATGTATACACAAACTGGTCTAGATTGGTGAGTGAACGGATCGCGAGATTAAGAGCGCTAACAAGACATAACTTGACAACAACAATACGAACGTGAACGAATAGTAAAGTATGAGAAGACTGTTCTCATCATAATTAATTAGTAGAACAAAACTAGTGGGCCTGCGTCTACTGTGCTAATTTTCCGATTGATTTTGTTTGAATCGAATTGCATGTGTTTAGTTCTCGAGGCTCGGGCGCCCGAAATAAACTCTTTAGTTGTGCATGCATTCTATGTGTCGTTTTTCAGTGTTGTGATAGGTGACACATTCGATTGTCTTTTGACTGCATGTAGACTCGGTGACACCAGCCCAGACCAACACCAAGACTATAGTCAGCCACTCACAGAATGTCTTGCAGGAAAGCACTTCTCCAGTCATCACATGTCTTGGCAATATTGCCATAACTAGCCATTGGCTACTCCAACACAGTCATTCAATGTCAGTCCAGTTCTGATATATTAACTTTTGAGTTGTTTGTTTGTTTTCCTTGGCCTAGTACACTTACACTAGTAATTAATTATAATTAATTATAATGTAATTTAACAGTAGCTTTGGCAAATGTGTTCAATGCAATTTGGTGTTGAATCAAAAATAAAATGACTAAACAATAATCAATTAACTGACGCTTTCAATATTCAACTTGTCAGTTAGCCAAATCGACGTTGATTAAAATTCATTTCTTATATTATTACCACGATGGTTGCGTACTGAGCCAGGTCTGAACAGTATTATCTGCGCTGCCAGACTGGCCATTTCTATTAGTAATATAACTAATATGAAATGTAGCCGTAACTGCACTGCACAAAACATTCGCCATGGCAAGTCACCCAAAACTTGATCGTTTCAAAGCTACAAACACTCGGACTAGACTATTTTTGGTTGCACATTGCACAATCGAATGGTTCGACAAAGTAAACTGTCTCATGTCGAGTTTGTTTGTGACTTCATAAAAATATGGTCGATGTGCAAGCATTACATTGAATGGCAATTGCCAATTGACCAAGCCATTGCTCAAAATGCTGCTTTTCATTTTCGAAAGTTGTCATTTGTGTGTGTGTGAGTTCAGTTTGACCGCAATTGAATAAATCAACAGCGCTCTTTTCGCTCTCACTGACCTCAAGTCCCATTGGACTGAGCAAAACAGGACGAAACCATAAGTGCAGAGGCCAAGTTCAAAGCTAAGGCATAACTGTGCAGTGCACGATCTCAAATATTAATTGTATTGTAATAATATTGTTAACGTTGTTTATTTACAGATATATCTATTAAAGCAAAAAATACATGAACAGTAATATAATAATTTTGTAATATACAACAAGCAGCAACTATTGATTGTGATCATTATTTAATGAGCAATTCAGCTATGCCAAGTCGGGTGTTCGCTTTTGAGCTGAACAACTTTTCGCATAACTTCAGTCCTTCTGCAGGGATTTTTCTTTGAAAAGAACTGTTGAATATGTTTGGGCCATTTAGACATCTGTTGTCAATAATATATTAAACGCTTAATATGCTCAAAATATGACAACACTAATATTAATGTTAGCTAGTAGCCGCAGCATTGACACAAACTCACACACACACACATGCAAAATGGAATTGGCTTACTAGCATTCTGGCACAAGCCATTACACTCGAATTGACTATAACGCAATTGACCTATATAGGTCCTATAGGCAACGAGTGCACTGTCTCTATTTGTGCAATCGTTTTTATGCACACACACTTGCAGCAGCACATATTCATAATTATCGTCAATAGTCAAACCAAATTTACTGCCACGTATAAAATGGCCAGCGCTAGTGAAACAAATCAATCAAGTTCACTGTGGCATCTTCCAATTGACCTTTTTCACTGCCCTGCCATGCCTCAACAGTGATGACCATTGTCGGGTGATGTGATCAAGCAAGCCAACAAGACAAGCAAACAAAGCGCGCATCATTCGGTGCACATCTGTGTTGTATGCACATAGTGAGTCGGTCATTGGCAATGTTCGGCATGTTCGGTATAATCGATAGAGTGTCACTTGCACATGTGTGCACACTCATCGTTTCATTAGGCAATTAAACGATGCAGTTAACTAACGAACCTTTATTATTCAGAGAATACGAACCGATGTCAACATTCACTGCAAATTCCATAATGATGTACATATGGCGGTGGGCTCGGAAAATGTCATACGTTGACACTAGGTTTGGATGATCTGCTTCAACATGGGCGATTATTTCTCGAGGTAAGTTAATAATCTTTCTAGCCAACTTGACTAGAGAATATGCACCCTCGCCAAGTTTATCCATCATCTTGTAGCCCTTTTGATCCTCTTTTTTAATGGCTGCCAAGTTAATCAGCGGCATAATAAGCCTTGATCATTTTCACTTTAAATCCCAAAGACGCCTTGGCCCAACTTCTGCACCACACCGAAACCTTTGTGTTTCAGTATCGCCTTAGCGTTTGATTGACCATGTTATTTAGGGAGAGATTCACTTAGGCTTAGATCAACAAAAGTTATTTGAGTGCACTCACTGGTCTGGAGCTAGGCACAATAGTCCACACTGAGTCTCAAATTTTGCACTAATGTTTACCACCAAAACTGGGCTGCGTCAGAGCCCACTTTTGTGTACATTCCATTCAGAAGTATCGATGGATTGCAATGTTACAACACGCTGATAGGTTTGGTGCATTCTAGTTAAAAATAATAAATTATTAATTGGTTATTTTTGTTTCAGTGCCAAACTAAGCTACCACCTCAAGGTGTATCACTCGACTCATTGTTTGGTTCCTTCGAATACACCCCTAACAATTTATATATTCCCAAAACCCAAAACCCATATATTCAAGGATGAGTTCAAACAAAATAGCCAACTTCGTGTTGCATTGCAGTGTGACTTTGAATCCCACATGCTAAATAAGAGATCACTGACTCGGTCTCGGTCACAAACAATCTCAAATAGGGACTATCAATGTATTCTCATACCGAAGCAATTGTCCCCCATTGGACAAATTGAAACATTGCTTCTGGGGCCTTGCATTGTTTTGCTTTATTGGTTTATTCTAGTGTCTAGGTCCAAGGTGAACACATACAAAATTCATATGATTTTGGTCAAAGCTCAAAATCGAGCCAAACATGACCAAATTGTACGCTTACTAAGCGAAATTTAGTTTGTCGAATTGATAGAAAGAATATTGAAGAGAACAAAATATTGGCAGCACATGCTTACATGGTCATTTATACAAATTGGAATTGCATTTTATGCATTCTTTTGTGCAGGTCTAATTACACTTTAAATCCTTCACACAGGAGACGAATTGAGAAGGAATTCGCACTCGAGGTGGTGTGCATTCAAGCCTAGGTTTGCATCAACATTGCCTACCTTACCCTCTTCCAACACCGGCACAATGGTCTATTTGATTATGCACTTTGATTGAATCACAATGAATGATGCCAAATAGGCACTAACATGAATGCCTTGTGCAAAGAATACACGCTCGGCTGGACACAACAAACAGCCATGACACGTGTGGTACAAATGACATTTGTTGGATCGATCGACTCGAGTCGCGCGCGATCGCCAGACAAACATACTAAAAGATACAAGTTAAATTAATTTTAATAATAATAGGAATGGTCACATTAGAAATGTGCGCGCACTAGAAAGCGTCACCACCGGTTTCGTGTTGACTGCCACCTTTTAAGATGTATGCCTGATATGTACAGGAAGCTATGCCACAGATGGGCAGCACCACAAAGAGGACCACCACAATGGCCAACAGGAAGAAGACATAGTCGTCCATTTCGTGGTGCACACAGGTGACATGGTCGGGCTCGTTTGGGTGAGCGGGCGAGACACAGCCACAGACACCGTTGACACAGGCCTGTTGTTCATAGTACTGATTGAAGGGACAGCCCGTGCTCGCGTTGCAGTTGGCCACAATGCACGCGCCATCCTGGAGGAATTCTCCGACCTTGCAGTGACACTGTCCGTCAAATTCGGAACAGACTGCACCGACAAACTTGCAGTCGGACACAGTCTCGCACGGGTCCTTGATGTGATGACCGCGGGAGAAGTTGTCAGCTTTAGCACCACCAACCACCGGCACCACTTCACTTCGATGGCCTTTAACCAGCATCGATCGGGCGAGAACCACCAAAAGGAGTGAGGCCAACAGAAACGAACGACAATGCCAGATGCGAGTCATCGTGCAGAGAGATGCAAAGTCGATGCAAAGTGACGCGAAAAGGAAAATGAAGCACAGAACTAGAGTAAACGCGTTAAATAAAGAAGTCGATTTGGTTGAGAACAAAAACTTGGACACGCGAAATTTAGAAATGATTGTGCACTTGCTATAGCAATTCGATTGCGATTTATTCGAATTGACCGCGTTCGAGTGGCAAATGTGCACGGGCAATGCAAATAACTTCACTGCAATGATTTTAAATTAAAAACACGTTTAATTGTCTTTGTAGATTTTTTATTCTACACGATCATCTTTGTTGTTGTCTTTTCCACTGTTGCTGTCACTTTTTTCATTATCATCTCTTTCGTCTTTTTGCGTGTCTTTTTGTGGTGATGGCAGTGGTGGCTGGCCATGTTCAGGTGAAGTCGCATTACTGATCATGGGAAAGGATTTAGGCTCGGACTGATGTTCCAGTGAATGGTTTGGTGTGGCGTCTGACATCGGTGCAACTTGTGGACCATTTGTGGTAACATTGTCAGTGGTTGGAGGTGAGACACTTTTGTCGGATGCTTCCACTGTCGGGTCGATTATGGTTCGCTTGGTTTCCACTGCAAAAGGTGGTGTTGGTGCTTGGGGTTGAGGACTAAAAAGACTTGAAAGGGAATCTCTGATTGCGGACTGTTGAGCTTGAATGGCACCAGTTGAAGCGGGTTTCCCAACCGATTGAGTAGTGCTTGTAGTGGTGGGTGTCTGCGCAGGCTTGTTACCACCTTCTGGTGCTCCACCATCCGGCACGCCACCTTTTAGTATTTTTTCACTTTTAGCCACTTCATCACTCGATTTGCGACCTTCCGTCCCGCCACTTGGAGATGATGATAACCGTGACTTTCGCTTCAAAGCCTCACGATTCGCCTTACTCTGAAGCAGTATCTTGTTAATCTGTGCGGTCAACGATCCTTTTGGAACAGCTTTTCCTGTGGTCGTTTGCTTGTTGTTTGTCTTGTTCTGATTGACCAGTTGCTTGGCTTTGTCTTTGTTGTCCTTCGAAGTTGTTGGCCCTGGTGAGGTGTTGTTGTTGTCGGCAATGTTAATGTTCTTCTTCAACACGGACGATCGACGTTTTGGTGTCTTGTTGGGAGGAGACTTGCCCACAACAGTAGGATCGATCTTTGTTGCCAGTTTGGTGACGTTTTCCTGGTGCTCTTTTGCTTTGTTGTCGGCCACCTCCATCACCGGCGGTTGTTGCCTTTGGCCCACTTTAGGCACTGAAACTTTGAAAGTTTTTAAACTGACTACATTAGGCTTGGGGCTTGAAGGTTTGGTGGAGGAGGAGGCAGCGTTGCTTGGTGTTGATATGATCGATTTGGACATTCGTTCCATATTTTCGGGAGTGATCACCGAAGTGCAAGTCCACAAGTCCGAATTCTCCTGTTCGCTCTTGTCCGCGTTCGATTTGACCGTCAACGTTGGTGCCACCGGTGCAGTTGGTTTCGTCGAACGGGAAGCCACTCTTGGTCGGGCTGACTTGCTTGGTGACAAGGACGACTTTATGGAACGTGAACGTGTCCGTGGAGGTGATGGTGATGGCGGTGGAGGTGGTGGTGAAGTGGACTTGATGGGGACTTTCACTTGTGAGGGAGAAGGAGAGACAGGGCTGGATGCAGTGCTTCCAGGACTTGAAACCGAAATTCGAGAACCTTTGTTTGTCGTTCGCTTTGAGCTTTTCTTCGTGGCACGCTTCTTCTTGCCCCTTGCACGTTTGCCCTTTCCACCACACATGACAGTCACTGCTTGCACTAGAAAAAGATACACCACAAGAGAAATGAAGGGAAAACAAAGAAAGAACACAAATTGACATGACTTAAATGGAATGGAGAAATGTTCCAGAGATTCGATTCGATGAGACGTTCTAGAAGAGTAGAAAAGTAACTTAATCGAAAGCCAACTTCGATTTGCCGGCACAAGTATCATTCGAATTGCAGCAATATTTCAATTAATTCCATCTCAATTACGCCACTAACGTAATAATAAATAAATGAACATACAATCCACTTAAAAGTACAAATGTAATTGCGTATATAATAAAAACAGATTAATAATATATATTGAGTGTAAACAGGATCATTGTTTGTATATATAAACTCGTAATAATGCGAACCACATTCGAGACACAATCAAAATGTGTGCCATTTCACATTGCAATTAATTGCGCACAGCTCACAAATGGACTGCAATTGTTGGACCACTCACAGTGAAGTAAAGTGGTCAATTGCAAAATTGAAAAGCAAAATCAAAATGCGTTTGAATGTGACTTGTGTGTGTGGATGTGTTTGTGTGTATGGATAGATCGTTAATAAGGTTAAGTACAAGTGTGTGTGTGTGTTTGATTATCAATCGATATATATTGCATAGTACAAAACATGACCGTAGTAGAAAGTAAATATATACCTTACACTACAATGCAAGCTCCTAGATGTATTGCGCGTGTGGGGGACACAAAAAGGTTTACAAAACAAACTATATATCAAGTAGAGGGAGAGATGGTCCTAAAGGGGCAATTGGCCTATCAACAACAACACAGCAGCAGTAGTGGCTAGTTCCCTACAATATCAAGATCAGTCTTCAATTGATCAACAAAACTATATCACAGTTGAGTGGTAGATCTAGAGGTGAGACAACAACAACACACAAACACAGGTGGCTAATCAATCTGTCAGGTCAGTCAGTCTAAGGTCGCTGTCGTTTCATCATTACGGTGGAGTCCTTGTTGAGGAAGATGCACTGAAACGGCTCGGTGTGCACAATGCGCTCGTTGAAGGGACAGCTCTTGAGATGCTCTGCAATGGTGTTGTCCGAGTCCATGGTCCAGCCAGTGATGGGCTCAATTGCAGTGCTGAATGTCCATTTCTGCAACAAATCATTGGTCACACACAGACACACAAACACAAACAAACCAAACTGACCTTATAAGCAACACGCCATCTGTACTTGCCCTTTCCGGTTTCGTATCGTTTCCACTGCAGTTGGACATATCCTTTCTTCTTAAGGAAACTCTGCACTACCAAACGAAATCGTTGTGAGGTGAACGACAGATTGTTCAGTGAGTAACCGTCCAGGTAATTGCAGATGTGTTGCAGAATCTACTTGCAAATAATACTCAAGTTAACAATAAAGCACATGGAAGCAGCCAATAAGAATTGGCGCGCACTTGCCTCGAAAGGAAAATCATTCAAACAGTACTCGAGCAGTGGCGACGGTGGTGGAGCACCGGGCAAAACATGCCCTCGACACATTTTGGAAGAGCACGGCGAGGACACGGGCGAATAGCCCGATGAGCATGGCGAAGACAGTGGCGAGGAGAGGGCAGAGGAACAGTTGAAGGAGGACAGGAGAGACATGGTGGAGCAGTACTTCTTCGAACAGTAATTCCACTGTCCGGTGGTGCTGGTCATGGTGCCACTGAAACAAGTCATCGTCGAATTGCTACTTCGCCTCGAATAGCTAGAGTCCGGATCCATTGAAGTGGACGACGACGAACCACGCTTCCGACTGATCGATGGAGAATTGAGATAATTCGACAGCTGAGATGCACACTCGTCCTCCTCCTCTTCGCCACCTTCACCAGGCACCGAACTTGAGCAGGCAAATGCTTCCAGATTTTCATTGTAAACCAGTGTCTTTCTCACGCCACAAGTGGTCGGTGCCCATCGTCGATGAACAAAACTGCATCCATACTGAAACAGTGGACACCGATGCTCTATCCAACCATCGAGACCGCCATGAATGTCACTGTGAATGTCTCGATAGTGCGAGGCACACTCGTCCACCCTAAAGTCAAGTCCACACCGAAAAGTGTACATTGCACGAGGCTTGGGTTGATACGCGGCCAGTGAGCGAATTGAGATCTCCAGTGAGAGTGCATTGCACTTGGGCACAGGTGGAGGTGGTGGCGGTGCTTGCGGCCCAACAACCGACGTTCCAGAAGCACTTGCAGACGCGTCCAAGGAGGCTCCATTGGCGGCAGAGTCCAGTTCCAGTGCAGACTGAATGACCGAGTCACTGACAATTGGCAAATTGATCGAAGACGAACTTGGCATTGACGTGATCGTTGGCAAGAGAGTGGACAACATTCCATTGGCCGAACAGGAGCCTAAATTGGTGCCGTTCCCATTGGTGGTCACGTTCATCTGACAAATTGAGTTCGACTTTTGTCTTCCATGATATGGCCCGCTCTGACCCACACTGGTCATCATTTTCCTCTGATGGTCGTATGCTTTGCGGTAAATCGAGGCAGAACGTTTCAATATTTCCATCAGTGAATCGAGATATGCAGCTTCAACCAACTTGGCAGCAAACGCAATGTAACGCTCCTCATCACAGTGAATAATGACCTGAGTGGTGGCCTGGCCGCCATCTACGCCTTCGCCGAAACTACTGTTCGGATCTGATACGACCAAGTTGGTGTTGTAATCACGATACGTGCGGACACCAATGTACGGCTAGACATAATCAAACATTCAATCATTAATACACACCATATCACTTTCAGTACTTTCGGCAAAGTACAAACAACAATTAGCACACACCTTAATTGGAACAGCAGGATGAGTGGACAGACAGCCACGCATGATCCTCTTCATCTGTCGACTGGCACTCCACAATTGTTTGAGCATTCGTTGGTCGCGCAAGGCCAAGGCAACGTCCACATTGCGAATGTCCAGTGCCTGGGGTGGACAGTAGACCCTCGTCTGTGGACTCTTCTCAGTTGTGTGCAGTGGCCATCGATTCCACTCCATTGAACAGTGAACCACATTGGCAGGACAGTGCTTCAGGTGTGCAGCAATGTCCTTTCGCAGAATCGTGTACGGACAGCCATAGGTGTGATTGAGACATGAGACCTTCAAACATAGTGCAAACAAGTCGGTCAGAGTCCATTGTCTCAAAATGTGTGTATTCTTCTTCTAAATTGAATCGCCCTATAGAGAACATACCTTTTGATATTGACAGAGCAAGTAATGTTCGGGCAATTTGCAGTAATGCAGTATCACTGTGCAGCAATCGTTGGGACATCGAACCACGGGACACAACTCGAGATTGTCATTATCGTCGTTATAGTCGGCAGTGCTGTCACCACCGCCGCCACTTTCACCATTCCTAGCATGATGCAGCACAAATGCATTCTTGTAATAATTGACATTCAGTATTAGCGCATAGATTTCTTCATTCGAAAGTGTTGGGCAATTGCCGTTTGGATGACCATTGGCGGCATTGGAGGTCGAGTTCGGCGTGGCTAGGGCAAAGTTGGGCTTACGAATGCATCGTTGGGGTCGAATGCAGGAAGCACAGTGACTGTGAATTCGTCTAAAGGGAAAATTGGCCAGGACGGATGAGGATGATGCACTTGAGGAGTCAGATATTCTCTGAGATTCGGTGGTGGAGGGAGAAATGGTGGGCGAAGTTTGTTCGGGGTTGTTGTGGCCTGAGGGTAGTGGGTCGTAGTCGGCTGGCTGTGGCGAGTGCTGACCACCGTCAAAGTTGTGGTTGACATTGTTGGCACTGTCATCAATAGTCATAATCACGCGGCGAGTTGAGAACAAAGACAAAAGCGGGGTAAAACTGAATCAGAAAGACTAAGGCGAATGTCGGGAAGGGAAATAGAAAGAGAATTCGGTGCAATCGGCTGTAAAGGAGAGAATGGCTTCACAAGTAAACAACCAAAGCAAACCACCCAAGTGGAGGCAGCAAAAGAAGAGAAAAGTTCAAGAAACTTCGGTGTTACGCAAAGGTTTCCATGTAAATGCAACAAAGTGACAGAACAGGCCGCATCAATCAATCACGGTGTGTGCGGTGGTAGCATCAGCATCATCGGTAGTTAACTCGTGTTTCCACAAGGTCTTATCCCGAGTGAGATATCAAACCAACGATAAGGTCGCCTTCTTAGTTACCACACACAAACACACAATAAATAAGTAAATAATATAATATTTGCTTGTCGGCTTGTCGGTTTTTGGGCTAACATTATCTTCCCGAAGCATAATTAATAAGCAAAAATAAGTGAACGCGAGAACGAAAGTATAATGATGATGATATTTCTCATATAACACAAAGACTTCTCATTATATTTAGAGAGACTCGATGGTGATTGATTGATTGGTTTATTGATTTGTGTGTGAGTGTGTCTGTATGTCGAAATGTAGGATGAAATTGCAGAAAATGGATATATTGATTTCGATTGGTTTGATTGAAGTGCAAAGTGAAGTGAGGAAAGTGGTGAGGAAAGTATTGCCAATTTGGAACACAGCAGATATATCTTGTATCAAAGGTGAGAGATAGGTAACAACATCACAGAGATAACACACACACACACACACACACACCGAGGAGGACTGTTCGCAGTTACGTAATGTCTGCACAGGAATCCTGAATAATTAAATGCATAAACAAAACAGAGGTTAAATTCAATTACATTGTGAGAAAAGTATATACCTTCGAATGGGGGCCAAATGTGATCACATTTCATTTGGTCTGCTGTGCGAAGTGATGCAGACACGTTCCAGGAGTGGAGTGCAAACACAAAATAACAACAAAGAACGGTGGCGACGTTGGCCAGGATTGCGAAACATGACCAATTCCTTCAGTGGGATGGTTGAACAAGCCTAGGGCTTCCACTTCTGCAGAAAATGTACAAAAGTGCAGCACAGTGAACGTTACGATTTTTGTACAAAAAATTGCGAATGTGGCTGGCCTAAACAAGCCAAACAAGTCTCACAGGCAAACCACAATAACAACAAAATATACTGAACAGTGGCGTTGGTCAATGTTTGCCCAAGCGAGGGGCGGCACTGCCCTCTATTTTTCATTGGATTAGTAGTTTCTAATCACTAAATCTACTAAATGTATTTATGAATAATTGATTTGAGGGCAGTAGCGCACATACAACATTATTTTCTGAGTACGCCAATCCTAAGTTTACAACCTTATCGATAGTAATGAACGTATTTGGCTAGTAGTTAGGGAGTCGGCCGCCACCAACACATGTGTCATTGTTTGCGTTCAGTTCAGTTCAGTTTTGCCGTGACTGAAAAGTTTCAACAAAAAAGTCTTCACCTTTGCCTCTTTTTGTTCCTCATTTTTTGTATCATCAACTACCCACCACCGCCTCACACACACATACAATGGCATCTGTAGGCCTAACTCCTGTACCAAATTCCAAAGAATCGTCAGGCGTCGATTCCGAAGAAGTGACACTAGAAGATCAGAAACAGATCAATCGGTTTGCACGACTAAATGGCAAAGAAGAAGAGTTGGATTTGGTGTTGAAGGACCTGAAACGAAGGTTGGAAAATATCGAAGAAGCATCCAACGAAATGATGCTCGCCGACGATGATGATGACTTTGATGACTTGGGAGGCGATGAGGCCACTGCGCCGCCGAAAGACTATGCAAACATTCACTTTAAAATTGGTGAAACTTTCATTGCGGTCAACAAAGACGATGCCGAACTGTTGTTGGAGAAGAAGCGGGTCGAACTGGCAGCAGAAATCAAAGACGTCGAGATACGAATTGCTCCCATGAAGGAGGAAATGTCCAACATCAAGGCTAGCCTCTATGCCAAGTTCGGCAACAACATCAACCTCGACCACGAAGATGAAGAGGCTTGAGGCTCGTTTTCGGTTTGTTCTCCCGAGGTCATTAATTAATATTAATATTTATTATTATACACAAGCAAATCTGTAAATTGAAAAAAATAATAAAGTGGACATATTTCTACCAATCTGTAAGTTCTAGTATAAATATAGATTTCAAGCCCCAATCCCGCGCTATGATCAATTGTTGTCCACTTCTTCGCCACACTCAAACCGTACAAAATCCAGCACGTTAGCATTGGAATTGCGCAAAAACTGTTCCACTGTGATTTCGTCATTGAAAATAAATTTCTGTTTCAGTAAAGCAGTCGGTTCTTCATCTCCAACACCAGGTTCATGGTCCTCAGAGCAACACGGTTCAGGTGGAGCGACAGTGAGAGGAGTGAGGCCGATGATATGTTGTCCCAATTTGGCGCCAACTTCCTCAATGGAACTCAGTGCCACTACACCAATCATATCTTCGGAATCATCGGGAGTGACTGACTCTGCAGCTTGGCCAAGTGGTCCTGTAAAGGAATAGGTTTAATGATACCGTCCAGTGTCTTACTTCAATGTCTTACTTTTCTGAACGGCAATTATCGTTCCATATTTGCCAAGTATCACATTTGGATCTTTTGAGACAATCTTTCCGGCCACAGCATGAGTGTAGGGAAGCAACACAGGACATGTATCGTCGTCGGAACTTTTCGTTGATTTCTGAATTCGTAAAATGCAACCACGCACAAAGCGGATATTCTCGCCCAACTTGGAAATAGTCTCAGTGATGGCCTCGCCGGCAATTTCGTTCAACTTTTTCTCATCTACAATCCACAGTTTCTGAATGCAATCTCCAGTGTCTCGTGCATCGGCAGACTGATGGATCATGGGCGACTGACTAGAGAGACGTTCTGCCAGTTTGGTGACCAGTTCAATGAAGTGATCATTCTTGGCAACAAAGTCAGTTTCGCACTTCACCTCGACCATTGCTGCCTGATTTCGGTCTGGGCTGGTGAAGATTCCCACCAGGCCTTCGCCTGTAGCTCGAGACTGAACAAATAAATATTAGCCTAATAGCTTTGATAAATAAATGAAGAACATACCTTAACACGTTCCGCCTTTTCCCAGCCTTGTTTCATCGCCTCGGCCCGTAACCATTTTTCCGCTTTAGACAAATCCTGATTATGCAGTTCGAGTGCCTTTCGACATAATGCAAAAGCATATCTGACAAAAAATAACGAAACAAAATAAGAAACAACAACAAAATGCATTCAACAAGCAAACAAACCCGGTCTTTTTCCTTAGTTTGGCCAGTGCTGAATCGCATCTGATGCCTGTGGTGTGAAACGATCTGTGGCCATCCTGGCGCAATGAGCTCACCAATTGGGACAAATTGCGATATTGTTTGTGGCCAGTTGGACGCACGGTTGACCACAATTCTGCCCCGAATATCGGGCTAGTCTGCCTGGCGAATAATAAAGCAAAATGTCTGGCAATTGACATGATGATGATTGAGGATGTGTTCGGTGTTGGACGTTGATGGTGAAAGGTCAAAACAGTAGTCAGTAAATGGTCACAAGGTTAAAGTTCAATAGGAAGATGCGATGAAACGATTAATACAAAGTTAACTTCTCACAATAACATTGCCAAATAGCAAACACATTGAAAAGTTTACGAGGCAAAGTGGTTCACATTGGTGGGAAACTTGCCGACAACAAATCTGAGTACATTTGTTTTCAGTTGGCTACATTAGTTTGTGTCTTCTGTTACTTCGTGTCACAAATAAAACGATCAGGACATTTTAGTTACCTCGTTACCTCGACACCTGACCAGTCTCGAATCTCCGGAAGCATTTATTCATTTACCTAATCAACGTATCCAATCATCTCACCAATAATCACCAATCAAGATGCTTCGATCCTCTGTACTCGCGGCTAAACTGACCTCAAATGTACTCCGAACAGTAAGTTGAATCTTTTTTTTTGTCCGATGGTTCAATTGTATTTTTAATATTATTACAATCTTTTAGGGAGCAGTCCGACTTCAAAGCACACTGGTTATTGCCGATTCGAGCGATGAAAAGCTTCTGCCCATTACTCTGAACACAATAACAGCAGCCAAACAAATTGGCTATCCAATCACCTGTTTGGTCGCGGGCACTAAAGTCGGTCCCGCTGTGGAAACACTGTCCAAAGTTGATGGTGTTCAGAAGATATTGACTGTGGAGAATGAGGCACTTAAAGGTTCTCTGCCTGAAGTGCTCACCAACATTATTCTCGACGCTCAGAAACAGTTCAATTTTACGCACATTCTTTCGGGTGCTTCCTCAGTCGGAAAGGTACTTTTGCTTGTTTTGTTGTTTTGTTTTATTTTATAATTCATTTTATAATAATTTATTGTAGAACCTAATACCTCGAGTAGCTGCCTTATTGGATGTATCGCCAATTGCCGAAATTATTGGCGTGAAAGACGCTGAAACATTTATCCGAACCATCTATGCAGGTAACGCTCTGCAAACTCTCAAAGCACTTGACAAGATCAAGGTGATATCTGTTCGTGGTACATCATTCGAGGCGGCAGTGGTTGGCAGCGGTTCCGTCGCAGCTGAAGCCCTCAACACCACCGTTACCAAGCCTGATAACGTTGAATTTATTAGTCAAGAATTGACCAAATCTGAACGACCAGAACTGACCGCTGCTAGTCGGGTCATCTCCGGTGGTCGTGGCATGAAAAGTGGAGACAACTTTAAAATGCTTTATGACCTTGCGGACAAACTCAATGCCGCAGTGGGTGCTTCGAGAGCGGCCGTTGATGCCGGTTTTGTGCCTAATGACCTGCAGGTTGGTCAGACTGGAAAAATTGTTGCCCCTGTAAGTATATATAGTGCTTTACGTCAACAAAAAAGACATTCATAATCATAATAATATTTCAATAGGAACTTTACGTGGCGGTCGGCATTTCAGGCGCTATTCAACACTTGGCTGGCATGAAGGACTCGAAAACGATCGTTGCCATCAACAAAGACCCAGAGGCTCCAATCTTCCAGGTGGCAGACCTTGGCCTGGTGGCTGATCTCTTCAACGCAATCCCCGAAATCAACGAAAAGATCGATAAATATCAAAGTAAATAGATTTTTAAATATTTTATTTATGTTACCTTATAGTAGCAAGTGATTTTATTATGCAATTCGCGCCTAATCATCGTCCAAATCAATCTCTGCATGATGACAAATATATATTTTATTAGCTTTGTATTACAATTAAGTAAAATGTGTCTATATATTGAATGAATTGACACGAGTGTGGCATGTGTCTGTCTTTGAATGGCAATAATCACCATTTTTACTGTCTCTTCTTGAGACTCATCTTCTCGATGACGGACAGTCGTCGCTGAGCCTCGATGTGCATATTGCGAAAGTACATTTCTTCCGAGTCAGGCTCACTCGTCTGTATGTCCTCAAGTGGCTCTTTGAGATCGTCATTGCTGGCAGCATCGAGTAGTTGTCGATGCAACAGTGGAAACAGTTGTCCACGGTGGAGCATGTCGTACTGCAGAATGTCCACTACTTTGGCGTTGAGTCGTTCCACCAGTGAGCAGACCATGGTGTGCAGCTGATCAAGCTCGATCGAGTCCATTTGGCAGACATTGGCCATCATCTTCGCAATGTTGTCGCCCTCTTTTTCGACCAATTGGTCAAAGAAATAGGCGCAATAGTCGATTTGGTAGAGTCGACTGACCAGTGAGAGGTCGATCATCTGTGGATATACCACATCGAGACACTTGTTGAGGTGGTCAATCAGGCGGAGACCCCATTTGTCGATGCCCTTTTCGTGGTACACTTTGAGCAGAATTGCGCACTTTTCCAGCAGATGATGACTCGAGCCATAGACGATCGAGGAATACTTTTGAAAGTGTTTCTCGAGTTTGTCGATACGTTGCAATGACATCTGAGACGGATTGAAGGGTAACACTGTCTGGTGGAGTTCATTGGCGCTGATTGACTGCATAAGTCTCGAGTTATCGTCTTGCGAGCCTTTGAGCATTTCTTTGTCATGGCCAAAGATTCGGTTGAACAACTTGCGAAACCAACTGTCCTTCTTGTGCATCTTCGCTTCAGTTTGCATGAATTGGTCAGACGATTTGTTGGCCAATTGTTTCCATTTGCGAAGGGTCGGGGCATGTTGGCTAGCTGGGAGGGTGTAACCACACTTGAGACACGCCTCGAAATGGTTCAGCACCAGTGGACCCGAACACTGACCACCAGGTGAGATGCATCGAAGAGTGTCCGCGGCACTGGCCGAGTCTGTCATGCACGCCTCACATTGACAGTAGAAGCAATAGTCGGTGACCAGTCGTTCCTGTCTCTCGGAGAATTTCAAGGTCCAACTGGGACCGTAGCACAAGTTGAGTGGCTCGCCTGGCTTGATCGGTTGCAAAGCAGACAGTCGAAGAATGCCACCAGAAGTGATGTTCCAGTTGACATTAGGCACACAGCTGTGGTTGATCATTGAGCCCACAAAGCACACGCAACTGGCCACCTTTGCGACCGAGGTCACTCCGTCCACCGTTTCGCCATCTTGTGACCAGCAGAATCCATTGGTGCAGAAACGAAGCATGATCGTGGCCAAGTGTTCCACCAGTCGAGCCAACTCTTGCACATTGTCCATCAGGTCCTTCTTCACTAGACCTCGGTGGATGAGGCACTGGACAAGGCCTAATGCAAGCACCGTGTGATTCTCCTCACGAACGATCGACCGTTTGCCTCGGTGCGAGACCAGTGAACTCACAGCTCGGCCCACCACTGATTTGTCCTCTCGGTGCAACTTGCGGAATGGTTCGGTGCGAATTGCTTCTGACTCGAGATACTCGGCCATGTTGAACTGTTGGCCAGTCTTGTTGGCCGCATCCTGCATTTCTTCGTACCGAATGGTCTTGTCCACACCAAAAGTGGCACACCATCGAAAGGTATGCACCAGGGCGTAGAAGTTCTCCTGGCCCAGCAGAAAGCCGTACAGTCCACACTCGAAACGATGATACTCGGCATAGGCCAACATGGAACATCGAGCCGAGCAGTAGACAACCTCGCTACAGGTACCACACGGCCAGAAGGTGTCCACCGACCGGAGGCAGTAATTGCACACGTGCATCACATGGTCTCTGAAGACCACTCCCGCGAGGCATCGTTCCTGTAGAATGTCTTCGCCTTGTTCAATGTGCTCGGTGCTCTTAAAAGTGCGTCCACCGTGCGGAGTGTTGTCCACTCTCACCTTCTCTGTCAGTTGATAGTTCACCGAGCCGAGCAGTTTCCATTGGCCGGTTTGTTCAAGACGAATCGCTTCATCATAGGTCTCAAAGATTGAATCGACCATTTTGATCGTCTCCAGTGCAGCTTCCAATTCTTCACGGCTTTCGAAGCCCTGTTGTGGGTCAATGGGCGCCAGTTGGTGCCGACGGAGCACATCTTGAATCACATCGCCAGGACAGCGGTCGAGCTTTTCGAGTAACTTCATTTGAAGTGATACCATCGCGATGAGAAGGCCTTGATCCTGGTACTGGAAATGGTCTCGCATTTCACAGATTTGTTCGGGCTTCTGAACATAGACGAGCACTGAATTGGCATGACGCAGGTCAGAGACGGCTAGCGGAAAGGAGCCAAAGTCGTAGTGCACCGCGGCTCGATTGACATACAACTCAAAGATTGTGAGCAGCGAGGGCCAGTCTTGCCACTTGACGGGACTGTAACGAAGTGCACTGTTGCACACGGCCACCAGTTCGGCATACTCCTCCTCGCTGTACTCGTCCTCATCTTGTCGCCTCTTGTGATACTTGTCCAAGGCCAGTCTCGACATCATTTGGTGATACTGAGCAATTGCTTGTGGCTTGCCGTGCACTTGTTCGTACTGGACACATTGTTCGGTAATGCGAGTCGCGTAACGGGTGAGCTGCTTGTCGTAACGTGCCACCGCGTACTGCATCCACTCGAAACGGTCAAAGGTGGTGTACCAGTTTGGGTCACAAATCAACTTGTTCACAAGGTCACAACACTCGGCGTTGTTGTACATGGCCATGACGGACCACCGATCGTTCGATCGAATGCACAGGCAAAGTTGGTCGAGCAACAAGTCAAAAGAACTAAAAGCACAAAATCAATCGCCAAATTCCATTCATTCAAACACATTTTATACACACCGCACCCAAACAAATGGAACAATTAAATCTCTAAGCTCTAAGTCATTATAATTAATAAGTCAATTATTACACATAAATGGGCCAAACACATAGAATGTATATGAACAAATGAGAGCCCATCAGAAATGTACTTCACCAAAACGGGTGTGCATGTATCTCTGAGACCTGTCTCGATGGACAGCACACAGTTTTGCATATCTCGGCGAGTGGTCAAAGTAGCACTGTTCGTTGTTTCGGTCATAAATGAGTGTACTGGTCAACTGACCAAAGCGGGACAAATTCACATTCACTGGAGCCATACTCGAGTGGTCGAGGGTGAGTTGGGTGAGACTTGGAAATGCCACCGGAAAGATGCGTTCGATTAGGTCAATGTTGATGGTGCTCGGCATGGTGAGGGACAGGTGACGAAGTGTTCGATTGGTCTGTGGCTGGAATGGACTGTCTGGGTGGAGGGTGACTAGATTGCGGAAATTTATGAATAAATGAAGTGACGTGAGGTGAGTCAGTCGGAAGAGACTATTGGTCAGTGATTCGAGTGATATCTGAAATGAGAACAATTGCACGGTCATGTCAAATGTCAAATGTTTTGTGACCTTGAACTTACGCCTGACGATGGATACATGTTGAGATAAGTGAGCGAGCTGAAATTGTCACAAATGAGTTCAACCAATTCGTGTGAGGTGCCATATCGAAATGTTTTGCCTGTGTTTATGGTCAAATGAGTGAGACTGGCCACCAGTTCAGGTTTGGATTGCACAAAGTGACGAAACATTTCATCAGTGAAGTGCACTTTGTTCAGTGTCAGTCGACGACACTTGTCCAGTGCAATCAACATGGGAGTGATGTAGTCGGTCGGGTCGGACAGTGACTGGTAACAGAAGCCCAGGGTGAAGTGTTCCAGTTGGGGCATGACCGCACCGAGATGGGTGACGTTGATGTCACGCAAATTGAAATTGCACAGTTCGAGCCGTTTCAGTTGGCTCAGTTTGTTTGTGCTCGACACCGACAGTAGCTTCACTCCACTGGCAATGTTGAACACGGACAGTTGCTGCAGACACGGAAATTGGTCGAGCAAATACTCGAGACTGGTGCTGTTGCGTGAGTACGACAAATGAAGTACCAAAGTGGTCAGGCTGGGAAAGATGAGCCGCAGAAAGTCACACTTGTCCGGCTCGGTCCAGTCGGTCTGATGGGAGAAGCCGTCGGGACCATCGCCCCAGTCATTGCCCACCAGTTCGCCATAACCAATTCGATAGAACCTATCGTGTTGAATGTTGTACTGCACCAGCTGGGAAATGTACTGCAACACAGACTTGAAGTTGGAGAACAGTTTCACTGAACGACGAGAGTGCAGAACAGTCTCGGCAAGTGCCTTCCAACGGACACAGACCCCACGGAGATGGATCAACTCGACGATGGTCACACGGCCAAAGATGAGTCGAAGACAGTCGTCGTTGAGAGTGTCTAGTTCCATGATGGAAAGGCAAATTCGGTTGGTTTGGTCAATGGACAACGCGAATGAGTACGGTCGACTGTGCACTTGGCACTCGCTGTCAGCATTGCCAGACAACACACTCGTTTGCCAGTGTTGTTGTTGTTGTATCCATCATGTCTGTGCATGTCAACAAACTACTCATGTACATGTTGTACAACGATGATACAATGAAGCCATCTATTGAGCATTGCGGACAATTCGATCATTTTACAGGTAACCACCATGGCAAATTACATTACGTCAAAATGAGCAACCTTCATAACATAAATTATTAACGCGAAATGCGTCAAAATCGATCGATTATATATCTTCATTAATCATTATTAAATATTTATTAAATTTTCAGTATCGAGCCATTCGATGATTGAACGACTATTATGCTAATAATTGTGCACTTACATTATGCCAAAATGTAATACAAAGTACCTTTTTTGATTATTTTATTTTTTTAAATTAAACTCATTTAATAATTTAAATATTTTTTATTGGAAAAAGTCAAACCAATTGCACCAAGCAACTATCGAGAATGGCTTTCAGACCATTGGTGAGATGCTTCGCCAATTTCAGCTTTATCTATTCGTCTTCAATTTACGCGGATGTGCACTCGATTGTGCATCACTTCATCAGGTGTCCATCGAGTGGCGCAATCCGCCGTCGTCGAGCTGTCTACAAACTGTACTATTTGACATTTGTCCACTTTAGTGTTCGTTTACTGGTTGCCAGTTACTGTCTGCACAGTGGTCAGCTGGCCTACTTCCGGCTCGATCCGTTTGTGCACTTTCTCAGCAGTAATCTCGCACTCGACTCGCTCTTTTTCCTCTCAATGTCGCCCGTTCCACTGTTTGCCATCACGGTCAACTATGTTCTTTACTATCGGCCCGAGCCGGTGGTTTGGTTACATCTGTACGATGTGTTTGTGCGCAATCAAGACCAATTTGAGAAGGACAATTTGGAACTGACCTGGGGACAGTGGCTCAAAGGTTTACGCTTTCACAAAGGAACTCCAATGCCACTTGGCAGCATTGTACTGGCTCTGTATCGAATAGTGGCGAACACTTGGACTGGAAATGGAGTCAAGTTTGGTGTCAATTCTCGATTGACTTATTTTCCCGATTTATCGGTGAAAACTCGTGCGAGAATTGTGTTCATTGCGTTTTGCTTCGAATTGATCTGTCGCACACTTGTTCATGCATGTAAGTACAGTATTATCAAATGCATTGACGTTTGTAAATTGTAAATTTGACATTTAAAACAAACTCACAAATTAATTTGGGTTTCTTTCCAGTGCCAGTCGTTGGCGCCTTGCTCCTGAACGAAGAAATCAACTTTGTCCAAGTTTCCCTACTTAACATTGTGATTGCCCTGTGGGACTTGTTTGCCTTTCTGACCTGTTTGACAATATTCATCAAGAATGGCTCATTCTACATTTCAATAGCCGTTCAGTGTGCCGTCATTGGTGTGTCCGAATTGAGTCAAATGAACACACTTTTGTTTCAACTTGGCCGAAGACATCGTCTCTTTCCGGCCAAGTTTCTGCAGCAACAGACTCAACTTTACCGTCACCGACATACGTCACTTTGCATCAATTTTATGTTGCGTGCCAATCGTAGTATCATTGGCAAAAGTATTGGCTCCTTCATTGTGACCACTCTCATGTTCAATGCGTACACACTGATTGTTATACATTTCAGCGATGTGTCTCGTCGAATGTATTTTCTGTGGATGTTCTTCCTCATTACTCTCACACTGCTTCCACTCATTGGGACACTGTTCTTTGTATGGGCCAATCAGTATATCAACAGTTCGGCCAAACATTTGATTCCCATCATTGGCAAGATCAGAATGTTTCAACCAAAATGGCGACTGATGACTTATTTCGAGTTGTTGCATAACAAACGAAAAAAGATTGCACTCACTGCTGGCGTGTTCGGTGAGCTCAACACCAAACACTTACTTGAGGTATGGCACGTGGTTTAATCCAATTACTAATTGGCAATTAGATTGCACTTTTGATTATAATGATTGTTTTGTTTGGTTCTCACAGTACTTTCTGCTGTATGGTGCTTATTTGATGCATTTCTGTTCGAGATTTATGGTGCATAAACGGGGCAGTATATTTGATGCGTAGGTATATTGATGAAAATGATTGAAACAATTCACGAGTCATAGTGACACAGAATTTGTGAGTAGAGCGTTAGTCGAGCCTAAAGCAAACAACTTATTGCAAGCTTGCCACGTGGTCCTAAATTCTTCAAGCGTCCTCAAATGATATTCTACCGTTTTCTGGACACTATCAAGGAAAAGCACAACTTTGAGGTAAAAATACTCAACTTTGTTTCGAAGAACTTGTGCGCCTTCTTGGATCGCCACTGGTCAAGCCCGGACTTATCAAAGCTGATTGACAAATTGCGTGACGATGCTCGTAACGAGAATCTAGTTAACGAAAAGGTGCCTATCATTTTTGATGACCCCAAAGACTCTGTTCGAGACTCCTTGTTCTTCTACATTATGTTTAAATGCTTTGTAGAGGCCAAACAAATGGGCATTGGTCACAAGAATGGCTCTATTCGCACTCTGCTGCACTGGCTAATCCTCGAGGGCTTACTCAATGGCACCTTTCGACTGACCATCAACGCTTCGTTCGTTGAGACTTTCAAACATTGGCATGAACGACACGTCCCGCAGATTATGTTCTCTTCGGTCACTCATGATCTTGGCTCTCTGCGCCTGCTGTCCAAAACGGATCAAGACGATCTCACTGGCTATTTCCAGTTTCTCGACTTGCCCATGGACACTTGCCGAAAGGAAACCTTCCGCGACCTGTTCAAGAACTTTGGTGTACCACCTGGCAACATTCTAGTGGTGACCTTTAGCGAGACCGAGTCACAGATGGCCGCACGTGCCGGTTTCACGGTGGCCAAGATTCGGCAGGCGAATCAACCCAAACTGGCATACTCTAACATTACCTTGGTCAACGATCTATCCGAGATCCGAATGGCCTAATTCGAATTTTAGATTTTTATTATAATTTTACTCAATTTCTCATCTTTACCATGAACGCTCATTTGAGTTGAATGTATTTCAAATATACAAGTATACAAATCTAAATAAAGCTTTACACCGAATGTTTTGAATGTTTGCCTAAAACTAAATGTCATGTCTTAAATTAATGTCAACAAATCTGTATAAAACAAACCAGTCAAAGAATTGGGGCATAAACAGAAGTGTCCTCAGTCGGTGTGTTGTGTTGTCACATTCGCAACACCACCTGCAATGATCACACATTCATGAATATATTATCACATTATAATCACGACTGTTCGTGTGATGGAGAACAATGTCTTTTCGTTTGGCTCGTATCGAAAATCATCGCTGAATAGCGTATTGATAGTAATAATACATTGTTGTTGCTACTTTATTTCATGTTTCGTTTAGTCAATAAAAAGACAAGAATTCATAATGCCGTACATGACAGAAAATAATTTGTTGATTTCATTATAATGATTGTTTGGTTTGGTTTTCACAGTACTTTCTGCTGTATGGTGCTTATTTAATGCATTTCTGTTCGAGATTTATGGTGCACAAACGGGACAGTATATTTGATGCTCAAGTAAATTTATGACAAAGTTTGAAACAATTCATGAGTCATAGTGACACAGAATTTGTGATTAGAGCGTGAGTTTAATGGAAGTCGAGCCTAAAGCAAACATCGCTCAGCTGCAGTGCCGCTTGTCTGCATGTCGAATCGACATAAGCGACTGTTTTCACGTCAATTCTGCCGCTTACTGAATTTTCTATTGATTACCCTCGAATCCAACTCCACTGACGATTTAGAATGACTCAATTCACCACTCTGCCGGACGATTGACTGTATTTCATTTTTTTACCGCATCTCAGTTTGTCAAATTGTCAAGATTTGCCTTGTTTGGCCGTGTCTGGCCACGCCACTCAACTCTCGTCCACGAAAGACATTTATTCTGATGCAACTGGTAACTGGCCAATACAATGTACAACATAACGAGATCAATTTCAATCAACAAACTGTTCATCATCGGTCACAGCATTGAGCCTAAATCAAGAGCAACTGGGCAAGTCAGAGAATTTTGAATATTGAACACAGCAAACTTTTGGTAAACGGCAAATTATAATCGCTCAAACCTTTCCATGCATGCTTGCACAATTTAATCGTGGCCATTTCTTGCTATTCGCGACATCTTCGTTCACTTCTACTGACCGGATCGCTAATTGTTCGTCTCATTGAAATTGTCATTTTGATGTTATTGTTAGGAACGGCAAACAAGTGACCGCGCGGCATTATATTGCCATTATTTTGATTAGTTCAATTCAATTAGTTCAATTCAATTCAAATTGGTGGACGGCACTGGAACTCGTTTGACTTTTGACTGTGGCTTTTTGTTCATCAATTTGTCGACGAATTGACGTCAATTTAATCGACTGCTTGGCCACAGAGAAGACACATCGAAATGGGACAAACCTTTTCGATAGCTCAAACGCGCTTAAAGAAGAAATTCACTTCAAACGGCAATTTTGAATTATATTTTCATCCAATAGTAGACATGTAAGTCATTTAAGTTAATATTTAAATTTAATTAATAATTATAATAATTCAATACATTTTATATAATACATGTGGTTAATATAATAAATTACAGTTAATTGTGAATCACTTGGGAGTAATGATTAGTTAGTTTTTTGGTTTGCAATAATTGAATTCATTAAGTAAGTACAAGTAATAAGTGTAAATGTAATAATAAATAAATAAAAGTCGATTAATCACCGGTAATTTGGTTTGGTTTGGCTGCTGCTAATGCAGTTCAGTTTAGGTCAAATATTTACAATTGGAACTTGTGCTGATTGACTAGACATTGTCGGTGATGTCGCGTTGAGATGGACTAGACTTCACACCAGCATCGGAATGGATTTTGTATGGACAATTTGTGTGCAATAAATAGATTTGATGTGCAGTGATGGACTAATTACAGTTGACTTATGGGTGCAATGTGATGTAGTGTTCAGTGTTGGTTGGGTCTCCGTCTGTTCATTCAGAATCGTTTTCCTCTTTCTCGTCAATGGACAGTTCATTGCTCGAGTCATTAGCATCATCATCATCGTTCTCATTTTTGATGTGCTTCTTGTTCGGTTCTTCTTTTTCCTTGTCCTCCTCGGCTTCTTCCTGTTTGATTTGCACTGGCTTGTGTTTGGTCGACTTGAAACGCAGTGCCCGACGGGACATTCCTTTCTGGTTTGGCTCGGGTTTGCTCTTTGTTTCGTCCTCCTCTTCCGACTCGGACTTGTTTGACATGTCTGCATCACGAGGCTCGAGTGCGCCATTTGCCTGCAAGTTTTGATACAAGTATTGTGCAAAGTTCAACATTTGCCCGTCGGGCTGAATGACTGGATTCGATGTTGAAGTGCCGGCTTGTTGCTGCTGCTGCTGCTGTTGTTGTTGTTGCATTTGTTGCATGACAATGAATTGTTGCTGTATTTGAAGCCAACTGAGGAATTGTTGTTGTTGTTGCAGTTGGTCACTGGTTGGGCCACCTGATTCGTTGAATTGTTCCATGCTCACAGGCACCATTGCAGGATTGACAGTGGTGGCACTGTTGAGAGCATTCGCATTGGCAGTTGAAGTGGAGGCAGTCGATGTTGAGGCTTCTGCCTTTGCTTTGGCACTCGAGTTTTTACTGCTGGATCGATTGTGCTGACTGGTCAACTCGGGATGAGTGGTCTTTTTGTGTTTGTACAGGGAGAATTCGTTCTCAAACGATTCGCCACAGTCACAGCGGAAATTCTGTTTCTTGTGTGTCCAGATGTGTCGCACCATGGAGGCCTGTGACTTGGTGGTGTACTCGTCACAGTTGGCGCACTTGTAGTGATAGCCGTCGGGGCCTTTGCTTCGAATGTAGTCGTTCTCGTGCTTCTTCAGCGAGTACAGACCCGACTTTGAGCGACAGTTGTATTTGCGCATTGAGGCTTGTGCGCCCGAAGAGCCTGCCTTGTCGCCGGACTGATTGCCCGATAGGTCACACATGTCCATGCCCATTGCCTAAATTAATGCAAATGATCATTAGTTACCTTTCCACAAACATAGAATAATCAACACTCACATTAGCAAACATGGCTCCATTGAGCATGGCTTCCCCACTCATGGCATGTCCTTCCGAGGTGACATTCACCTCGTCATCCTCCACTGAGATTTCTTGATCTTCTTCGTCTTCGTTGTCAATTTCCCCGCCAGAGCTAAACGCACCAGAGGACAACATTGACGATGTCCTCGGCCTTGGGTCTCCTCCACCTGAGGGACTCATTGCTCGGTCACCATCTGCCTGTTGCATGTGTGCCATCAAGTGCTTCACAATGGACACATGAGAGCGGACCCAGTAGTTCTCGCACATTGTGCATCGGTACAGAGTGTCACCGTTGGGTTGAGGTATCTTCTCATACTGGTCAGAGTATTGCTTCAGAGAGTAGCTTCCTGATTTGGGTGCTTTCGAGGACTCGGAAGTTGTGCCGTTCGAGAGTGGAGTGGAGTGACGTGGACTTGGGAATGAGGGACGATGGCTTGATGGTTCGGACAGAAGTGGATTACCACCGAGCAAGTTTAGGTGATTTGGAGTACCAAAAGTTGTTGGAATCTATGCAAATACGATTAAACACTTGTTTGCAAACAAAGTGTGTGTCTATATGAACATACCTGAGTGGTTGGAATTTGTAGATTGGCACTGGTTGATGCAACCGATGGAGCTTGAAGAATTGAAATCAAACTCGAATTGACTGGGCCTGAAGTGGTCGAAGAGGAAGCCGACGAATTGGAATGACGTCGAGGTGAACTGATTGAGGACTGACTCATTTGTGCAAACGATGGCACAATGCGATCCACAAGTGGAGGAATGCCCGACAGTGTGCTTGTCGGTGCAAATGTGGTGATTGGCAGACCGAGCATTGGGTTACTGGCCAAGGTGAGATGGTGAGTGCTCGGTGGAGGAATGAGTGAGCCTGATGTGGTCGTGATCGGTGCGAACATGCCCGACGGGGGAAGGTACGTGGGCAGGTATGTGGTCGACGGAATGGACATTGAGGTGGTCGAGGCCGGGTGACCGAGGTTGAGCAGTGCAGTGGTGATTGTGTTGTAGCTCGAGTTTGGCGCCATTTGTGCCTGTGTGGGCATGGGAACCAGCGGTGGAATTGGTGAGAATCGTTCCTGTGCACCAACATTTGGCAGTCCCAGCAGTGCCATCGATGATGAATCAGCTGGTCCAACAGCAGCAGGCATTATGGCAACGGCTGGGTCGACCACACCCACTGCCTGTGCCTGGTTGGGCTGTCCGTGGTCAAACTTGCGATGTTTGTATCGAGAGAATTCATTGTCAAATGTGCGACTGCATCCTTCGAATTCGCAGTGAAACTCTTTGTAGCCCAGTTCGTTCCACAGGTGACGAATCAAAGTGATCTGAGACTTGGCCTGGAATTTACAGCCTTTACAGATGAACTGCACACCCGACTCAGGTGTTCGTATCTTGTAATAGTACTCCTTGTAGTTCTTCAGACTGTACAGTCCATTGTTCTTTCGACGAGCTGCCGCAGCAGCAGCCGCCTCTGCAGCTGCAGTAGCCGGATCAGAAGAGCCGGAAGTCATCACTGGAAGCGGGGCCGAAGCCATGCCTGATGTGCCCGCAACCAAATGGTTCTTGAGGTAAGCATGAATGGTTGGAGTGGAAGTGGATGTGCTGGGAATGCCCGCAAAGGCAGCGAACGCCACTGGGTCAACTGGACCAGTGCCCATGGTCTGAGGCAGCCCAAGGAAGTGTCCATTCGGCATTTGCAGTGAAGCCAGTGACTGCTGTCCAGCTTGTGACTCATCCACACTCATCTGTTCGTTTTCCTCCTGCTCATCATCGTCCTCATCGATTCGATTCAATTTAGCCGACACGGACGAAGTCATTTGTCGTGGCAGGGTAAAGTCAATTGGCATGTCTGCAATGGAGTCGGCATCGTCCGACTGGTTGCCATCGATTGACTGGTGATTGATGGATCGATTGACCGGGTCATATGTCTGGCCTTCGTACTCGGTCAGCACCACCAGTGGACCAAATGCAGGCGAGGACTCCTCGTCGGGAGTGTTCGAGTTGGAACTGGACGAGTTGGAGCCTGAACCAGAAGTGAAGTGATTCAGGTAGGGACTAGAAACAGTGGCCAGAGAGTCCACTGACGAATTGACCTGTTGTGGGTTCGATTGACTAGGCGAACCGACAGAGTGGCTCGAAGCAGCTGACTGTCTGTTTGCTCGGCTCGTAGTGCCATTGTGTCCAGAGTGGCTGGCAGCTGCAGCCGCCGCTGCCGCAGGACTCGAGTGCGGACAAATGTGCTGATTGTGCACGTGTCGTCGAATGGAGCCAGAATTGTTGGTCACAAACTTGCACTTGTCGAACTGGCACATGAACACCTGAATGTCGTTGTCCATGATCTTGTTGAAGTGCTTCTTGATGTTCTTCACTCCACAAGTGTTGTTTGGGTCCTTCATTCGGATGGGATCAATGCCGAAGCCACAAATGTGGTTCTTCACGTGCTGCACCAGTGACTCGGGTCGCTTGAACACTTTCTCACAGTTGGCCACCTGACACTTGAGCTCCTTGATGCCAATGTGTTTGAGGTAAATGTGACGGGAAATGTGCTGTGAGTACTTCCATGTCTGGAATGTACAACCAGGCCACTGACAGATGTATAGTTTCTGGTTCTCGATGGTCTTCTTCTTGAAGTATTCTTTTACGTTCTTGATCGGGTACAGGCCTCGGTACACGTTTGTTACCTTCACTGGATTGGTCGAATTGTTGTTGTTGTTGTGGTCTGATGATGACTGATTGGGTGAGTCTTGTTGGGGTGAGGGCGATGATGAGGAGTGGATTAGTTGATAGGTTGCGGGTTCGAGCAGTTGGTCTCGCAGTGACGAAGCATTGTCGTCCTGCTGTTGCTGCTGGGCAGTTGAGATCGCTTGCAATTGCTGCTGCATAAAGTCGGCTCGGATCGATTCGACGATTGGATTGTTCTCCAGAGAGGCCATTCCACTGGCCACATCGGTGCTGCTGGTCTCCTGTGACTCGTCCGACTCCATTTTGGCCTCTTTCAATGGCTCCTCTTTGGCGATGTCGGACTCGTCTGTGGTTTTGAGCTTCTTCTTGGGCTTCAAGACTGGCTTCGAGTTGTGGTCTTGGTTTTCTTCCTCTTCCTTGCTGAGTGACTCGCTCGAGACTAGACTGGGCGGGCTGGTGGATAGATCTGCGATGATTTGTTCCAACTTTCGTTTGCCAATGCTGTTGGTGCCGTTGTACATCATGTTGAACGGGAAACACGATGCTGAGACTGGGGAGAGCACTGAGGAAATGGACATTCACAAAAATACAGAGAGAGACAATCAAAGTAGAGTTTGTCAAAAGGTAAAGTCAGTTGTGTGGCGTGGATTTGCTTTGGTTTCGATGTCTTCCTCGCTCATTGTCGAACACACGCACACAAATAAGGTGAGAAGACGGTTGTGGAAATACTTTTAAAAGTGAGGACAATGACAAAGCCAACACTGAGAGAGAATGATGCAACAATTGTGAATACTTGTCGAAATGGAATGCAGTTTGGGTTTGAGTGGAACGTTCGGTGAACGATGCGGCACTGAGGAAGGCAACACAACACAGTCGATCTGATAAGGCGAGAGTGTGCTGGTGGTGGTCGAGGTCGATGCTTGCGATGAGTCAACAGCACAAGCAACAGGTGAGCCAAGTGAGGTTGAGATGATTTAGCTAAGTCGAGGTGATCACTCCACACTACAAACTGAGCGAGTGAACTGAACCAGAGTCTCTCCGTTATATACTCTCGGCGAGTTCAGTTATAGGCAGAAGTGATCAGTGCACACATGAATGCAACACACAATGCCACTCGGAGTGAGCGATAGTGACCATGGTTGGTGGTGGCTCAGTGCTCCATGCCAACAGCGATGCAATGATCTGGTTGTGTGTGTGTGTGTGCCATCGAGACACGAACACTCAACCAGGACAAGTACCACTGCACACTCACTTGGCACTGTACAGTGCCGAAGCCATCGAAGAGAAGAAGGCGCACAATGGCAGAATAGGTTCTCTCCCTCAACGAGCACCGAGACCGCCTTCCGAAGTATCTCCACTTGCACCACCAAGCCCAACCAGTCACCATGACCGAAGAGAGAGAGAGACAGCACACAGTCACACACACACAGCTCGATCACATCCGACGCCTCAGCACACTCGATGGATGATGATTGCACTTGATTTGCCTCGGACTGATTCGCCACTATTTGATAGTTTGACGGTTACTATGGCAAAGGTGACTAGTCCAATATATGCTCACTACCAGTCGAGTCCTCTTCGGCGCTCGGCAGCAGGAACGAGTGAGCGAGTGTGTGTATGTTACCATTGGGTTCGATCGTTGCAAACAACAACCTCGAGTTGATTGATGCGATTCCTGTAATGGAATGCCAATGCACACACACACACGCACCTATGTCCACATTTCGCAAACATATGCGGACACAAATCGCAGACACCAACACCGCATTCGTAACTCCATTCTGAGACAAATTCAAAGGCACACTTGTTGATTCACACTGAACTTCACTGATTGACTTCAGTGATTATTCATTGTGAATGCATTGTTAGAAGCTTGTAAGAAGCGACTAATTATATCACTAAATCATGTTATCATCATCATCAACTTCAATGAGGCCAATAAAATGCTGAGAACGCGCTAATTGTGTGCGTCAAATTGCGGCGGCGAGTTCAACTCACTCTTAATGCTTATTTTGCTTCTGACCAAAAAATACCTTTGGGTTCGAGTGCAATACTTTCTCTCCCTCTGCCTCTGCCTCTCCACCGCACATTGTCACACTTCTTATCACCAGCCAGTTGAGTTCCACGAAGAGCAGTCGAGTTACACACCTGCGATGTGATGTCCTCGGCCAGTTCGTCATGCATCCATACATTGTAGTATGGTCGTAAAGTTCGTCGCAGTTTGCTGGTGTGCCATCATCATGAGTGGCCATAAGTCCGCATCACTCGGTGGCACTCTTGATGAAATGTCTACGTTGTACGGTTGTCAAGGTGCCAGAGTGGCAGCGAGCGAGCCTGAGTGATCAGATTAGCCACGGCACTAGCAGCAGTGACACTCGCACACGCCGCTGTATACGCACTAAGTTCGCACAAGTGACAATGTTTGTGTCACACACTCATCCTCGATGTATTACCTGTCGATTGGCGATTATTGTCCTTTCAATTGGAGTGCACCACTGCTGATGCGCGCTTGCCTAAGTAATGCACCATATCTCATCAATATATGATATGGCCCAGTGTTATATTGACCTATCTGGCGATATATATCACCTATTTCGTGCTAATTAGGTTTGGCCGATTGCACGACCATTTGGGATGCGTCCTATTTAGTTTGTTTAGTGCTAGAACTAGTGAACGTGTTGATGACGATTAGCAGTGGCTGCTTGCTTGCAGTGATGGAATTCACAGATTCGTGTCACTCTGGTGCCAAATGCAAATTGCTCTCATGGTCATGTGCGGTGATGTGCGTTCGATTGTGCATGACCTTACCGATTCGACGATAGTGCAACTATGTCCGTAATTTGGTGATGATTGTGATTGCGATCTGTTGGTGGTGATGGTGATGATGTTATTAATCGATTCGAGTCTTGTGATCCAGTCCAGTAACCCAATGCCCAGTGGCCAGTGGTGGCCTCATCCTTGTTGTTGTTGTTGAATGACCAATGACTCGATGCATTGAGACATATGTCACAGTGGGACATTGGCACTCGATAGGTGGATACACTCCAATATATGATGCAATGTGTGCTTGTGTTGGCAAAACAATGTGTGTGTTTGGACTAGACAGAGCGACTCTCTCCGATGCCATAAATGCCATAAGATGATGATGATCTCACCAGTGTGCTAATGGCCAATCTAATGCCTACTACTGCACACCTCTGATTGGGCACTACTACTCACCTCTATCACCACACACACAAAACATCCGTCAACTTCTATGCTCACTCATATCTCATCACTTAACTCTTCCTTAGTTTATGTTATATTTTCAAATATGACGATTATGATTATGAGTAGCAGTGATAATGAGCTCGCGTGCGTGTGAATCATGATTCATCTGACGTGCACACACTTTGCAAGCCAATATCGATCAGTGGACACACTTTGTCCAATTAGACTAATTAGCATTTACATTACGTAAAATAATGAGGCTTGTTGTGTGCACATACGCAAATTGAGTGCGATTGGACTAATTTAGTCTTAAGCAGACGTGTCCATCTAAAAGTTCAAGTGATTTTTAAATTTGAGTGTTTTTATTTATAGATCAATTGGACAGACGTAAAGATGGTCGAGATCTGGACTTTATTGATAACTGTTGTGTCGGTGTTCATGTGACTTGAATGCGCAGTTTGTGCGATAGTGCAAGTGTGTGTGTGCGATTGTATTTTAGACTTTAAAACTTGGAAAGTTTGAATTTGATTTATTGGCAATGTGTGATGATTGATTCAATGGAATTTGGTGTTCGATTCGATTGCGCCTGGATTGGCCCGAATGCATTGGTGCATCGTTATCAGTGGCACTGGCCGTTGAAGTGTGCGTTGCAGTTACATTTGTGCAGTCAAAGTGGAACTTGCCAAAGTGGACTGTTCCTTGTGGTCTTGGTTGCCATTCTCACTGTTGGGTCGATTGTATTGGTCGGTCGGATGATGAGTTGTCGTCTTGTGTTATTGCAAGAATAATTCGTTCTCGAATGAATCGCCACATTCACAGGTGAACAAATTCTTCATATGTCGCTTCCGTAAGTGTCTAACCATGACAGTCTGTGACTTGGCGAACCTGCCACAATGGGCACACTTGTAGCCTCCTGCACTTCTGTCGCGAATGTAGTCCACTCTGGAACGGACATTTGATAAGTTCTGTCGATTCATTCGATTAGTTTGATACAAAGTGATAAGTGGACAGACTTTAAAAGTTGGAATAACTTGTCTGATTTATTGATGTGACTGAAATGAATTAACCGATTGAGTATTTGCTTCGATGATTGCCACTCGATTGGTTCATGGCGATGCGAACAAGCAATTCCCATTGGTCATATCATCTCTAGCTAGTTGAATGTTATTGCGCTCATGTTGCAGACTTGTGCCACAGCACTGTGCCATCACCAGCATCCACTGTACAGCACTTATCAATGCAGGGTGCCTCATTCAAAGACATTGCCACCAGAGCAGAGTTGCATCGAATGGCTTCTCGAGCACAGTGTCTCCTGTGCACACAGGCACGTTGCATTACACCAGTAGTGGCGTCTGTCAGTCTAGTCTACACCAAATTAACAGGAAATTTGATACACATCATTTGGTGTGCATGTTAGTTGGTCTGCCTGTGTGGCATGTGGCTAACATTACATTACGCACACACTATCTCCTCAGGTTTGTGTTCAGTTATTTGACACTCACAGGGTGTGAAGATGTATTGAGTGATAATGTGTGACACATGTTTGGGTCAATTGGAAAGATAATTACGAAAATAACTAGGTAGACTTTTACTTTTGAATATTTGAAATTTGACACGAACTTTTGAACATTTCAATCTACATCTTAATTTACTTTGTATATATAAATTACTCAATTTTAATTTGATAAACCAATTAGTCTAAATCGATGAGGCCTCGCGTCTCTGGTTTCACTTTTCAGTAAATCGATCGTTTATTTTGATTTGCTCCAAATCGAATCGCTCATACAATTATTATCATTCGGAAACGAAAGAACGAGGAATGGTGCCACTCGCGCTGTCAACACTTTTCTCCCCGATCATTTTACAGTGAATTTGACACGAGTTGAGTGTGGCACTCTCGTGTGCATACTTCACTCGGCACTCGATCTCGCCAGTGAAATGTAACGTTTTCTCATGTAATTTTACATGAAAACAAGAGAAATGTCACATTTTGAGGCACCGAGCAAGATGATTCATACGAATTCATCACCGCTCACTTCTCTCTCAATCAAATCATCAACCAAAGCACACAATCAAGCGCACATAATCGAAACTTTTAGTCGAAAAGCTCAACGCAACAGCAACTGCAGCAGCAGCCAAGTTGGTTGAGCCAAGTCAGTCTAAGTCAGTATCAGCAGTAGACGAGTGCAATGCAATGGACCACTATCGCATCTCTTCCTCTTAAATGTTTGCATTCATGTGGTAATGAGTGCCACCAAACACGATGATCATGATCACAATCAGCCACAAAATCATCGGCTGCATGCAGCAACCGCAATTTTAAGTGCATCCAGACAGTGAGCAATTGCAAGCCAATATATCTTCTTCGATTTAGTCTCTTGTCACTTGTTCATTGCTACATTTGACCCCAAATGAATCATAGCACACTACTTCGATTACCGAAATTCCCATGCATGTTTTCTTGTTGATAATTCAAAATGCGTGCATTACTCATAGGAAATGTTATACACTGTAATATAATATACAGAGTAACCAATATATATTGATCACTGATCAATCGATTGGCTCGATGCATTTCATCAATTATTCGTAAAGTTTTGAAAACTTATTTAAAGTCATACACAAAAAACATCAATTCACGAGAACATTGCAAAGTGTGCCTAATGTAAACAGAGGCATATGCCGCGGCAAACAAAAATATCGACGATTGGACACTTTTTTTCAACCGTGTTGAACGAGAGTGTGCTTGGCATGTTCCGCGGCCGTCTTCCTGCTAAATCGAGTAGCGACATTCTTGGCGTATTGATAGCTTTTTATTTGGTGATAGCTTTTAAACTAAAACATTTTTTGTGACTTGATAAAAATGAATCATTCAATCGATGATTCAGTCGTTTTGTTTCTGGTGTGACGGAATTAAGCTCGAAATTGTCAATGAACAATTGACGTGCATTGTAATGTTCGTGTATTGGCAATAACAAATTAATTAATTAGGTGTTACATAATTTTCCACAGGAATACATGCACAATGTACTTTACTCATTTATCCAGTGATTTGGTAAACAATGCAATATATCAGTAATGCAAAGAGTTATTCAATTCGTTGATCAATTTACAGACATTTTATTACCTTCTTATCATGTGCCTCACAATCGCAGTCAGGAAAATTGCCAAAACGAATCGTTCGTTGTATTTTCCAAAGCCAGAGTTCTTCAAAGTAGCCATCTTATTGACTGACACCAGTCAGTTGGTCTTTGATAAGAGAGAAAGAATTTCTGGGAACGCATATTTGTGCTATCGCCATCATCTCTGTAATTGTATTAATTATCGCTGTATTCATCAAGTTGACGTATCTCACACCTCACTCCAGGCTTGTCTGTGAATGTCTGTCCTCAAGTGTAAATGCAATGTATCTACAGTGATGCACCCAAAAGTACAAAATGCTCTCGCGCTCGCAAAATGTCATCATGAACGTCAACAATGTCTCTCACTAGTCCCGAATGCTCAATACTCGTTCCTTGTTCGTTCATTGTGTAAATATTGAACAAATATAAGTAATAATTTATCACTCGAAACAAATGTTGCTGCAAACAGGCTCAAATGAATAGGCCTCTACATGTGCACTGCAATGTAGAAATAGATTGGCAGCGGACTCTCCACTCGGCCGAGAGTGTCAATCGAGTCCAATTCAGTTCGGTTTCAAACATCGACATTTCTATGTATCTCTGAATACGAATCGAGTGCGATTGTGTGCCTCTCGCTCACTCCACTCAAGAAGGACTATTCAGAACGGAACGAAGAGTTGTGCCTTTTTGAGAATCACAAGACGCCTTCTTTGAGTGAAATATATCACCAACCAGCAAACCATTTCGTCAGTCGATCGACTTCGTCATCGACACAATCGACACTAGTTCAAAATGTGCCAGTTGAACTACAAAAGCACTCTACTTTTGGCTTGGCTTGGCAGATTGGCAGGGAACGATGTCAACAACGAGCGAATTCGTCATTCGTCAATTAGGCTCAATAAATGGTGGTGTACATTATCGGGAGAGTGTGCATTTCAATGAAATTGAGTGACACTTTCGACGACTTCGAGCGAACGCGCTCTTCAATACGATGGGCCAATTGCAGGCGCGAACAGACAACACAGACACAAAGCACCCATTGATGAAGTCAGCCTCATCATTAGTGTGACATTTCAGTGAGACAAGAAGACGAGATTTCGAACGAACCGAATCGATCGATGTCGTTTAGACAAGCAAACACACACAGACAACAACACATTCGCTTGTTGTTGTTGTTTGCAAGTACACGTACTTTGATGCTAAAGCTTAGTTTGAGGCTCGAAATGACGATTTATCATGCTAACGAACATGAAGATGGTGATGATCGACACGAAGTGAACGAAACGAACCAAACCGCGATCGGGATCGGGATTCAGTCGGCCTATCAGTGGCACATTCAATATATCACTGGTGTCCATTAACGTCATCAATTAATAATTAATAACCAGTGAAATGGGAGAAAATGTGCCAACAAGTGAACACTTTGGTATATAATCTCGCAAGTGAACAATCGTGCAAATCTTGTACTTTGAAGGTACTTTGCGTGTCAAAGAGATTGGACTTGTGCGAAAGAGAACATGTGTTCGCAAAATGCATGCCAATACATTGATATTTATGTACATTTGAATATTCAATAAAATGGTTTGCTATCTTCCACGTAACACAAACGAACTGTCAATTGATTTCAATTCTGCATTTTGGTGCACAATACAACCAATCGAATCGCCGTCTTAGTGTAACTATGATTCATAGTCTATTGTCCATTGCATCATTCAATTCCTCACTGCCGACTCAACGAAAACAACTTTCAATTGACTTTCATCATCATCATCATGTTTGAATGAATCATTTCTGCAATGCAACAAGCAAACAAAATGAAGCAGTGACAATTTGTGTGTCCTAGAAAGCAATGCACACATTCATTCATCATCACTTTTCGTGTGAATTGTGTGACTCGATTGATTCATTCATTCGGGTGCAAAGTCTCGAGTCGATTGCCAAAGCACACGAAAATGCGTTATCGTCTGTGTCTTTTTGGGTCTTATCAGGCAACTGAGCGCTGTCTGAACTAGCTTCTTGTTGAGCTGAATTTCTCATGCACTTGAACACTGCCGGACGAAGACTCGATCGGTCTCATCTCCTGAAGAGAGTTAGTCAGACTCTCGTTGTGACGAGATGCTTGTTTGCCAGTGTAGTGATTAGTGATTGATTGAAAGATTGACTGACTGATTGAGAAATGACATGTTCACTGATTGAGAAATGCGAATGCATGAGTGTGTTCGGGTTCGGGGCATGAATAACAACAACTCAACAATTGGACTATACATCACCGAATACAGACACTTGATCGATCGATAACGGGATAACTTGTGTGAGTGTGTTTTGCCTGTGCCTGCAATGATATCGACACTCGATCATCGTATATCGATTATATACATGATACATGAACAAATTGGAGAAGTGTGAGAAGACAAACAAACCAGCTCGAGTGCGAAGAAGCCGACACAACCAGACTAAATAGACCAAAACTAGAGACGACGGGTCGAGAGCGTTCAATGTGAGTGTGTGTACTTGTGCAATGCCATGATATGACCAGTTAGTCAACTAATGACTCAATCCGGCACATGAGTAAATGCTGCTTTTTGGCTTTTGAACAATGGGCTCAATGATGGCGATTGTGTCGAATTGAGTGGCCCGGCGAGAGATGTTTCGTAGAGACAACCGAAAAAATTGATACATCACATGTACGTGACTGACTTGGTGAAACGCGCGTAGAGAGGATTGATTACACACACTCACACTGGCCATGTAGCGGTATATGGTTGGCTGATGACGATACAACTCACTGGTCGAGGGCTAATGCCACTTGATAATGATGAAATTCATTCATTCACTACCCAAGCCTTTTGATACACTTTGTACTGCACAGTTTGAGTTGTTGGCACAGACGGTTTTTTCCCTGTTGATAACATTCTGCGCCAAACGAGCGCGGTCAATGTTGCGAATTGAATGGCGCCGCCAACAAGTGAACTGCGATCACATGAAAATGTCACATTCAATTGGATTCACAGTTGTTTGATTCGTAGTTGTTTGATTCGTTGTTGTTGTACAAGGTGTAATTTAAATGATAGTCTTCTTTGCGTAAATTTCTCTATTAAAGTCATATTTGTCCACACCTTGTATTTATCCAATTGCAACGCATTTCATTGTCTACACACCGAACGCACTCACCACAAAGGATCGCCAGGCCAATTCTGCGAATTTCGCGGTAATAATAATGATCTCCTTTAGATAAGAGGATATACAACATACATGCTATCACGGTTAGATTATATAAATTCCACAACGATCTTTATAGATTCAAACAAAACGAAGCAAACTCGTTTGTCTATCTCAATGGTGAGCTGCGGCATTGCAGGTGAGAAATGTGGCAGTGGCATCAGAGAGGCGGATAGGTCTGTTCAACAAAGGCAATTCATCGATACTAACGAAATGTTATGATTACATTTAGCTGGTAATTCCTTTTCTCCCTAGACCACTGGTCGTTTGAGAATCTTTTCAACCGAGTGAATTATTCGATACCCATTTGAAGACTTGTGCGAATTGTTTTTTACCCAGAACTTTACTGAACTTTATTCAGAGCAAACGGATGGAAGACACTAATAACGGATATTTCAAATTATATAATTAACAATTGAAAACGATCAATCGCAAATGAATAATTCAACATCACAGTAAGTGCAATTTAAAAATGAGTTTAATATTGCAGTTTCAATTGATCAAATGACCTTATTTATTTACTTTTGATTTTTCGTTGATTCAGTTCACTTTGGCTCACTGCTGGCACACTATTTTGCCGAAACATTTGGTTTTGAAAACTTTTCTTTAAAGACACATTCCCAAAAGTGAAATTGTATTTCTTGTATTGATTGCTTATTATTGTTGTTATTGTTTGTTTGTATCAAAGTTCAACAAGTTCAACTTCCAACTTCCTGGCAAATTTTACCGAACTCAAATCGAATCACCTGACCATTTATTTTTATCAAAGCAAACCAGATGTGAACTTTTTGTTTCGAGTTGGCCATTTCAGCAGTGCGCGGTCCAAAGTACGACTTTCCTTTTCGTCTTTGTTTGTTCAGCCTCAACTTTGCGGAAGTCTAATTTGTAATGTAATTGCTTGGTTGCTTTGAACTGATCAAACAGGGCTTCAGAGTGCAGAGCGTCTTGAAGCAAACGTAACGATATTTGATCGTTGTTGACTGACGACGATGAAGAGACTCTTTCCACAAGTAGAACCTTGTTGCTTGATTGTTTTAGATAAGCGACCCACACCGAGCGAACAGTGAAAGTAACAAAAAAAACTCCGTTGAAGTAGTCCGCGCCCAGCCGAGTGCAAATAAACGTTCGGCCAGCACGACCAATCGCGGTGTGAACAATTGGAAATGTCGCTCAGCTTTATTTCTGGTGACTATCGCGGAGATATCATCTCGAAAAGGTCATCAACTCGAACGGCAATCGACGCGCGCGCAATTCACTTAGTCAGGTATTTACATAATAAACTAAAATGACATTCGTTTTGAACAACGAACAAACGAGAAGAAGAGATACGACATTACGACATTAATGTTTGCTCGTGGATTTGGCTTTCGCTTTCTCGATCTCTCAATCTCTCCATGTGCGTTCTGTTTGCTTCCTACTTTGCAGGTTTTTTCTGCTTCTGCTGCTGTCCAGACAACCACAACATTGATGGTTTACTCTGTGATGGAACAGATAACGAACTTGTGATACAAGTGGAATCATTCGTGGACTAGCAATATGTGAATGGTAAATAGAACGAATGCTGAAAGCGAAAAGTGGTTTGTTTGCTTTGGCATTTACTCGAAGCTGAAATGTGAATTGTTACATATTAAGTAAATGTGTTTCGAAAATTACATTCAACTAACATTTGAGTCTATTTAGTTAAATTAATTGATGCACTTTGTAATTGGCACAATAAATATATACTAAATTCAATAGGTTCAAAGTGAACTATGCCAGTGTCAGTGTAATATTACACAACAAAGTCATAAGCCATTTTGTGTAATCTTTTGACCGCGGTAAGTTTGAAGTGTCACTCTCCAGTACTGTGCCAAATTGTTTTGTTTGTTTTGCCTCATTTCGATTTCATCTCAATTTCTGCTCGTGCAATTTGTCCAATTACTAAAGCATGCGATAAAGTGGTGCACTTGTGACCGTCTCGATTGGTTCGATCGATGGTCGCTCGCATCTTTGCAACACACATCGCACCTGATATCAGTGAGACTCAATCCAGGCCAGGACTCACTCACTCACTCAATCCTGGCACACAAAATCCCTCAGCATCGAAGTCGGCTTGATAAGTCTGATGTAAAGTCTGCTGTGTCCTTCTCCGCGTTCGGTGTTACGATTGTTATTTGGTTTGTCACTCTGTGTGTTTGTTGGCACTCGGATTGGCTCGATTGGATTGGATGCACACACACACAGGCGAACCAGTGCTCAATTGCAATCACCACCAGCAAGCCAATTTCGGCGTTGTTGAGAGTGTCGAGAGAGTAGTCGAGTTGAGCCGAGTGGCGTCGAGAGCGTTGGGCGTAAGGCCGTCGCGGCGTCACCGAATTCATCCTCCACTCGGTGGCGGTGACGGCCATCCACCAATCAGCACATCACCCGGCTGCAGTCATCTCTCTCTCTCTCTCTCTCTCTCTCTCTCTCTCTACCTGTGCGCATATTTCTGCTGTGTGCCAGCGATTAAATTAGTTCACCAGAAGTGGTGATCAACCAAAAGTGACGAGACTTCTCCACGACCATGTCTCTCGAGCTCGACACTGTCGACACTTGGTCACTATGGCAGATTGCAATGGCGCGCCTGATGGCTGCTCGACTCTGGTCGGCTCTTTCGCCCAGTCGCGCCAATATACCTGGTAATGTCACTAGTAAGCACCACTGCAAGCTTATCTTCGGTCGATGTTTATCCATCTCCTTGATGCATTGCCCTCGGATGCATTGCCCCCTTTCACTCCCGTCAGTCGAGGCCCATTGTGTGGAGTGGCAATATTCTAGTGTCACTTCGGTCTCATTGCCTGCAACACAACAGAGTCATTCCAAGTTGTGTACGGCAAAGTTCATACTCCGTTGGACTAATTGGACTAGTTCATTTCATTGTTGGTCTGTAATCTCGTATACTCATCGATAGATCCCTGCAAATAGAACACACTGCATTGGGCAAACAGGCAACATCAAGTAGGTGACATTATTAGAAGTCTAGAGGTGGTGGTGGTGATGCAGTGGTGCTGATCGCATTTCTCTGTGCACCACCACTCGATTCGACATTGTTCACCTGAATGGCTGATCGGTGATCACTTCACACACAGCACTGCACTGCACCATATCTGCACCGACACATTTCTCTGTGTCGAGACTCGACAGTTGAGGTAGTACAGGCACTAGGCAGCGAGTATGACCAGTGACGTTATCCTCGTCTGGCGCCCAAGCGTGCACTGTTATCATGGCGGCCAATCGAATTGTTTTAGTGTGCAGAAGCATATTGTCGCTATTGAATGTCACCAGTTTGCATGTTACCGTTTTCGGTGTGAATGGTTTCTCAACTGGGTAATATGTTGCAATTCAATTTAGAACTGTCAGAATTAATTAGTCGTGTGAATTGAATGTTTTATTCAGCATTCAGTTTTCAACCTGAACACACGAATTTAGATGCACTAGTTTGCGTGCATAATGAAAAATATATGGCGTTAGTTTTGACTCGAGATTCAGTCAATCATGGTTTGATCTTGGCATCTTAATCAATAAGAGACAGCAAGCAGGGCCATCAATCCAGTGCCTGCAGGTACAGCACGGATCAGGTGCTATTTGTTCGAACGATGGAAATTGCTAATTGCACTCGACAATTTCTCAGTTGTAGAAGCAATTCCATAATGATGCTTTACTCGAATGCAGTCAATTATGATTGCATCATGCACATTTGAATATTGTAGACTTTTTGGGACAAATGACTGCAAGGTCGGCAGTGTTTAGCATGCCACAAAGCTTACTGAAGTGTTGTGCACGCGGACAACATTGAACTGCACAAGTAACTACTTCCTAGGAAGTGCCAATCTTATTAGTTGAACAGACCAGTGGCCACAAAATTTGCTTATAAAGTCAATTGAACACTGAAATAAATTGTATTGACAATTTAATTGCAATTACTCGAAAGTCAACCGAATGCTTTTTGGTTGTGAACCACTGTGTGCCACAAGAGTTCACTTAATGGCACTTCAGTTGCGTCAGTTGGAGTGTTTCACTTTGCCTATTGGCAAATTCATTCGATGACTCAATATTTGAACTAATCGGTAACATTACCAAAGTGTTTGTGCATTTCGCTCTCTATTTGCATTATATCACAATATTACCTCAGTCAGTCACTACTTCTGGTGTCACTAATCGCGCGGTGTGTGCAGTGCTGTTCCTTCTATTCCTCGAAATATATCTGCTCGACCAGTTGGCAACCAGCGTGGCAACAGGAGTCCATTGTCGAGTGTCAACACACGAATGCGGAGAGAGGAGAGAGAGATAAATCTGGCGCAGAGACAAATTAGGACTAACTAATAAGTGGAGGTGTGTGCCACAGTACTTCAGTGCGATTTCGACTCGAGCCAAACATTTCCCCTCTCTTTGCCCAAGCATTATTGTGTGCCAGTGTTTGGTCGAGATAAGCTTCGTGCTCAAAGTGCTTGCAAATGGAGCGAGCATTCGATCAGGTAGAGTCAGTCTCTCTCTCTGTGAGTGTGTGCAGAGCGCGTGTTTGACTGTATCGAGCCGATTTGGCCACAGGTAAGGGGGAATGGACTGAAGGGGCAAAATGAACTTATCAACTTGTTTGTCTGTGTGCAAGTGACAATCAAATGGCAGAACTGACGACGACGACGACGACGACGGTGACGAACTATGTCGTGCATCAGGCAGGCCACTGATGTGTCTGTGAGCGCGTTACAGGTGTGTACAGGTACAGTGCTCGACCATGGGTGGCGTTTCGGACAGACAAACAGACATTCACTGATTGTGCGGACATTTTCGGTTTGAATACAAAAAGACAAAGTGGCTCGAAAGTGAGGACTGAAGGTTGTCACACTAACCAGACCAACAGGATTTTGAATGTTATAGTTTAGGGAAGTGTGTGTGTGTATCTAGGATGGCACAAACAAGGATTCATGTCATAAAGCAACTCTAGGAACTTGGAGCTTTGCTCAACATATCCGACTGCAAAATAGTGTGATTTCGCTGCAGTGTAAAGTAAAGTACAATTCAGCAAGTACAATTTGACTTTAGTCGAGTTTCATGTAAGCGAAACCCAAGCACTGCTAATTAGTGGTTAGTTTCCACTTCACCTGTGTAAAGTGGAAACACAATACACAACAAATGAGCGCACAAAGTTCAGTGCAATTCAAAGAGTGGTGTCGAGTGCCCAGAGAGATGCGATTGTGCGAGCATGTGAAGACTTCTGATGAGTTCTTTATTATTTACAGCTTCTCAGCACATGTGACATGAGCAAGTCTAGACGAGAGCGAACCCGGATTTATTGGTACTGAACATGTCTACACGACCGAGCGATTGAAGCTATGTGCACTATGCCACCATTAGCCCAGCCAAGGTGTATCCATCACTAATCTCAAGTGTATTCAGCCGTATTGTCGAGTAAAGTCGAGCCAACCAAGCAAGCAGTCGAGCAAGCCATCTAAACCGTACATCGGCAGCAATCATCTCCGACCATCATCGCAGTCATCGCCATCATCAGTCAGACTCCGTCAAAGGCGCGAGATAACGTGCGCCAATTGTACAGAGAGAGCATTATTATACCGCTCTTGGCTGCCGATTGGGCCAATTGTTCTGTGTGTTCGCTGTGTTCGCTGCGTAGCATTTCAGTCAGTCCACTCTCGACAGTCTCTTCAATGCAACCATCCAATGCATAATATGAGAGCAAAGTCTGACTCTTTTCCAAAGAATTACCTTATCAATCGATAAGTTTTGGATGTTATCGCACTGATAGTGCACACACACACACAGTGAGAGTATGCTTACGTGCACACACAGGTATTGTCCCTCTCTGGTATATTGTGTGTGACTTTACTCAATACTCACCTTGATATGGCCGGGCATGTGTGTGCATGCACCTTACCTGTACATGTACTGCTACAGTGGCTTGCAGTTGCTGCTTGGTCATTATACAATTGACAATGCATGCATACAAGACATACCAATCATGCACACACACAATTCGTTGATTAGTTTATTATATATTGTTGTTGTAATATAACTTTAAAAGAAAGAAAGAAAGATATATCATCTCAAGAGACGGAAGAAAGAAGATGCGACAGACGGATCAGTGGAGCCATTCCAAGAAATGTGCACAGATAAATTGATTGACTTATTGAGAATTACTGATACTTTGAAATGTACGGCGGATTGATTAAATTAAAACAACAGCAAATCAGTCCTCATTAGAGACTCTTTCAACACTAATGTGACTAATGTTAGTAATGTATTAGGCAAATGATCATTGCACTTTGTGATTCGATTGCTGTTAAATCGATTGAGCAAGATATTATCCGACTATTTGAATCTATAAGGGATCGATACACCTGTGAGTGTAACGGGATTGCAGTGACTTGTTTGTCTTTACTGAAATGACTCTCCTGACTGGGAGTGATGAAACGAGTGACGTCAAACGAACAGTGAACTTGCGCAAAGTTCAACTTGCAATATGGAGTGCACTGATCGTGTTATATAGGGTTGAGCCGAAGTTGGCCACGAAGCGAGCGAATGAGTGAAAAACTCGTTTCACAAAATGGCGCGCCTCGATTGGTCGTTCGTCTGTTCGTTTTACACCTTTCGAGCTGAACTATAACAAAAACGCGCGGCAATGGTCTTTAAGTTTAAGTTTAAGTTTGTCTAACTTAATGTTTGTATATTTACTTCACTTGACCTTATAATCAGAGGGAAAATTTGGCCAATCACCCTGTCGACGGTGTGAGCACATCATGAGTCAATGGCAAACGATCACTGATACCTTTTGTCAATGGCCGATGCAAGACTATTTGAGTGTCAATGGATTGTTGTTTGTCTATGGCTTGCATGACCGATTTTACAGTATATTGTGCTGTGTTGTGTTGTGTTGTTGGTGTGAGTGTGTTTGATGGATGCACGTGTCAACATGACTCGTAATTAGCCACACTCCCAAACTGATACACCTCGAGGAGCAATCAACACTTGCTGGTGTAGTGGTCGTCCCTGTTTGTTGTTGTTGTACGATGATGTGTGTGTGCTATTAATCGTGTATCGCTATGGAGAGAGAACGAGAGTGTCACTTGTGTGACTTGATTTGGATCAGCTCAACTCAGTTGGCTAACTGTACTGGCTAACGGTACGAGTGAGAGATCTGATTCGCTACTGACACTACTAAGTAAGACTGTGCATAACGATGCGAGTAAGAGTGAACCGCCGCTGATAAGTAATTTACTTCCGACCATAATCTACATGATAAATAGTTCCGGTGAGACGTGAAACAATAACAATACACCGTGCCAAACATATCTGTGACATCTATGACTCATTGCCCACTTGTTAACAATTCAGACAATGATGTGTCTGGCAATTTGTCGATTGGTGTGACTCACTGCTCGTTGGCCACTGGCACAACAACTTGATACCTCAATAAATCATTAATCATACATTTCCGTATAGTGGTGGGTGCTTTAGGTGCTTTCCAAAGTTGTCTTTAATTACTCGAGATATGAATGAATCATAGTTTTTTGGTAAATCGAGACATAAAGAGAAAAAGTCTATGTTGACCTAAAGGCGAAAATATTCCATTCGACACAAGCCTACAAGCCTCGTTGTGTATGTAATGGTAATATAAATCTAGGTCTTTCTCACTGACGGAAAAGATAATCAATCAACAGATCTCCAATTGTCTGTCTCAGATATAATCAATTTCGCCACCTTGATTCACAAGTTTCAATAGATGTACATTTGATAGAAACATTCCCAGACGAACACTGGCACTTGGTTAATCGAAGCTCCCATTGAGTTTCCAGTAAATCCGCATCGCTTTTAATCATTCTCATTATCATTCGTCTGTAATTGTCTACGTGACATTCCATTACATTTTCCCCAGCCAAATTCTCTCTTGATCTCTCACTTGATCACTGCAACATCATCACTCGACTGCTCGTAATCATTCGCCTCAAGTGATTGGCGCGTCAGGATAACTCGCGCGCGCCAGACAGAACAATGCGCCACCGAACAACCGACACACAACCCGACCGGCGACAGTAAACACCATCAACAACAACAACTAATGTACATTGTGCCAATCAAATCGCCGTACAGGTAAAGCCAACTGTCGCCTGTGTACGGATGCTCATTTGCGTGTAAGATTTATAAGATGCACGAAGTTCTAATATATTAATTAATTAGTGATGGCTAGGTGATGATGACAGTGACGAGAGCCAGTGAGATAGTCAATATATTGTCTATTAGACATCTCGAGTGCGGGTAAATTGCTGACAGAGTTGTCGTGATTGTAACACAGAAAAGCCCTCACTGTAGAGACATGCATGGAGAGATTAAACTATCATTGGCACTGCTTCTATGCTAGAAACGGTTGTCTTGGCTTGGAACTTGCAACTTTGCAGTGAAACTGTTCTTCATTCAGACAGGTCAAGAAGGACATTTGTACACTGTGATGCCGGCAGACGATAGTAATAATGACATACACACAACACTACAATGCTTACAGCACTACAGACAGGCTAAACAGGGTCGTAAAAGGTACAACATCGTTTTCCAGTTTGAACGCCTTTACTGCCCTTCCCCCTCTACTCATTATTATCATATTCCACGATAACCTTATCGCATTTGGTGCTTCTAAATTTATCCTCTCGATAACCTGTACGCTACAGCATACATCTCAAAAAGGCAAATGGCTCGGAAATCCGAACGTGCAGATCTATCTACATTTGACGGTAGATGTTATTATTGCAGACTTGTCAGCGCAATTCATTCAATGCACTCAATATGCACACACATATTCTTGGACTCTTATCATCACTTAATATCTATCCATTTGAGATGTATCTAAGGTGTTGATGAATATAGTAATAATCTGTTCTACCGGCATGATTCATGCACTGTGTTGGTGACTGAATGCGCGCCGGTCTGTTGTTGACTTTGCTGTTCAGACACTTGACTCGGTTTGTTGGTCTATTCGGTTGAGTGAGTGAGTCATTGTATAATGCAAATATGACACACTAAATGAGGCAGATCTCACAAATATAGGTTTCAAATTGTCTTCTAACAAGGTCATCGCGGTGGCTTGTTGCATGACGAGCTGCAAGAAAGGTATGACCAACAAGCAAATCATTTTATTGCTGCCTTGTGAATACAAACATAAAGCTACAAGTTGGCAAGTAAACTTTCAATGAGACAATGTAAAGTTCATTTATTTAATAAAGAAAATGATTTATAAATAACAAATCGAATGTAGTGATCGTGATGTATGTATGGACAGATAATATAAAATGCACAAAGCCTTCACAGCTTGCAGTCAATGAATGTTCAGTTGCCCACATAGCCGAGTGGGTCTTGTACGCCTTGGTTGAGAATGATAATAGAAATTTCGCGCAATTTGTTGAGCAGGTCGACAATCTGGTCGTGTGTGAAGCAGGAGTGCAGGTGTCGATTCTCGTCTGCGACAATGTCCGCAATGCGAAGACATTCGGCGAGATTGCCCGCGTCGGCGTGCACCGAATAGAGGAGAAACACAAATTGAGGCACATAGATTCGTCGCATGCCGTCCAACTGCACTGTGCGCTGTGCCCAGTCCTTTAGTTTGCGTTCCTTTTGCAGCTTGAGCACCATGTTGTCCTGTCCGGTTCGACGCAAGTCAGCACTTTGAATCTCAATGTCTGAATTGATTGATTCATCGTCGTTTGCTTCTTCAATCATGGTCTCAAGTCGTGGGGTGACAATCGAGACAGAATCCAAATTCGAGTGCACTTCATCATCGTCGAACATTTCGTCTTCAAAACCAAAATTGTCTGAATTGATCCAAATTCCACCGGGAAAGTCCAAAAAGGCAGTCAACTTCTCTGCGGTAATGCCGGCCTGAGTTTGAATTTGTTGTTGCCACACTTCCATCTCCTGTTCAAACTGTTTCACCGCTTGTTCATAGGCCACACGATCACTGAGACGTGTCATTGTTTTTGGTTTGCTGGGTTCGCGAGGTTTGCTGTTGTACAGGTAGTGGTTCCTAAAGACAACACAACATTATTAGCATCATTGTAATCATCGTAAAAACAATCATCAATTTACCATTTCTGGAAAGACTCATTGGCCTCAAAGAATGTTTTGCTTCCAAAGTACTCTCGCATCACATTGTCAATGTCAATGGAGGAAATGCTAATGTCTCCAGTGGTTTGCGCGCGTTTACACTCCTGGAAGGCTAAATTAGCAATATCGGACGGCAATTTGTGGAAGGTTTGAATTGCTGGGTCCAATTTGCGCTCCAACAAAAATGAACGAATCAGTGCATTTCCCTGATAGAGCAGCTCCACATACTGTGGATTCTCGGAGTCCAAAATCAACCAATCCAAAGCGGAAATTTTGCGTAAATCTTCTTCAGTGGTCACCAAGGTCAATTGAGTGTGCTTCAACAAAGTTGAAGGCTTGTCTTGGCTTTCAGGCGCAGATCCGGCTGGCTTTGTTTGGTAGCTATAATTGCCCGTTCGAATGTTCTCCACAACCAAAGTGAGAATTGCTGGCAGATTCAGTTTCGATTGTTTGGCCACCATGATGGACACAGGTCGAAGTTCAACGTCGTCAATGCCTTCTAGCAGATTGGCAAACATTTTCACCTGTCGATGTTCGGGCAAGTAGAGGGTGTAGAATGCGACCAATTCCACCAGTTTAAACTCAATCAAGTACCCAATGTAGGTCTCAAGTATTTCCACACATAATTCGCCTGAAACAAAACAAATTAATAATATAATTAATAATAATGAAATTAATATTTGACAGCAATTCACCATTCTTTTCGTCAACAACCAACTGAAGATTACGCAAAGTAATAACGAGATGAGCAAAGAAACGAAGCAAATTTGGTTCCACAACTTTTGCCATCTCCTCTTCCTCTTTGGCCTTATTATTTGAAGACTGAAATGGCGTGCTGAACAAAGCAAAATTAGACTGTGGTTGTTGTTGTTGTGTTTTGGCCCTTTCTTCTCGCTTCGACTGAATTGTCTTTGACCATTCGTACAAATGGTCAATCAATTCGTCCACTTTTCCCAGAATTAAACACTTCTCCACCTCCTGGTGATAATCCTCTTCAAGTTGAGAGTGAAAGCCTGTTAAACTTCCACTAGACTGAGTAGCCAGTTCGTGAAAAATCTCCTCAGGCGTCAGTTTGTTGTCCCAATAAGCGTCCGGCAGTTCGATGTTATTTCTAGGCAAATGGTCTGGCTTGGGTATGCTTGAGTCGATGAGAAGATTCTCGAGATGTACATCCAAAGAACACCTGCATTACAAGATTAATTAAAATTTCAAATACAAATAAATAGCCTCTCAAACTTACTTGAAATAAGCCCACAATTTATCCATCCACTTGGTGCACAGGGGCATAATGACCGACCGATTTCCACTAAAAACCGCAAAAATGGCTCTTTCATACAGATTGGTGCCTTCCATTTTGGAGCACTTCCACGCGGTATGTTTCCACAGGTCTCGATATGGATTTCCAATTATAGACTGAAGTATTTTCACTGCTGCAGTAGTAGTTCCAGAGGCATCAGTGGCCACAGAAAAACGAGATGGAGAACCGAGAGATAAATTGTTCTCGTTGTCTTCAGAAGCGTTTTCGGGATTAAAGTTTGGGTCGTGATGAAGAATCCATCCCTCCAGTGCAGCTGACAACCAAAAATAACCTAAATAAAAATAAAACAAAAATAAGAGAATGACCAAATGAAATGTGAAGTTTTAAAAATAAGTTTTACCTAAACGTTCAGCAATTTCTTTTCCCTGTTGCAAATTTCCAGCCCTGATCAGTTTGTAAATATGATGAAACAATCTGTTCTCGTCCTCCTTGTCCAAGTCGTGTACAGGCATTCCAGTTCGTATCGATGCATCGGGGTCCATTTGGTTGCAGAACTGTCGTCCTTTGGACAGTCCGAGGGGAGTACCTTGACTTCTGGAAGCCACCTTGAGCGCATGTAATGTATTTTCCCAGTACATTGGTCCGTCAGAGTAGAACTGCACCTTGTCGGTGGCCTCATCGTCGTACACCGATTCAAGCCAGTCAATGACAATTTGCATTTCTCGCAACATAGCATTTCGTTCCATGGCCCGTTCCACCAGTTCCATATCACTCAAACGAAGTCGAAGATCTTCCTCGAGATCCATATTTTCCACCTCTGAGCTCAGATTCAATTTATCCTGGGCTGCCTGATTCTGCAGCCGATCTGCATACAAAGCACGAACCAATCGCCAGGTGTTTCTTTCAAGTCGAATCAAAGATGAGAATTTAGTCAGGTAAGCAGCCTCATTATCTGACCGAACTTTCGACTCTAACATTTCCTTGTGAACTAATAAATTTTCCTCACAAGTCTGATCAAATTGGTCAATCAGTTCAAAGGTTTCCAAGGGCTTCTGGTGTTGTTGGTTCAGTTCAAAGAAGGATTGGAAAATAGCCAAACGGGCCATCTCATCGTCATTCTCGGAGTCATCAGGCACATTTTCATTGAGAGTGGGATTCATATTAAAAACTGAGGACAAATTAACCACCGAACTAACGTCAGACACATTTCCCAGTTCGGTGCCGGTTTGGTTGAACATTGAGGATGTTTCATTGAGAAGGCTTCCCTGTGATATGCCCAACATTGAGTGAGAAAGTTTAGACTGATTGAATGTGTCTGTACAAATAATAAAATACTTATTAATAAAATGTAAAATAAAATCAAGCACACAACAAACCTGTCAATCGAGAGAATCGTGAAAACCGATCTCTTGCCACTGGCGATTCAATCATCAGTGGATTCATGCTGCTGTCGTTGCCAACATTGCTTCGATTGCCAAAAGTCTCGTTGAACCGACGACTATGCGACATGATTGAATGTCCACTCAACTGTCAAGGACAGTTACCGAAAAGAATAAATCACTTTAACTTTGAAAAAACAATTCAAACAAATCAAATCACAAACACAACAGAGGCAAAACAGTGGAGGCAGCCAGACACAGACACAGGCCGACACAAACATGTGTTTGTCTGCACTGTTGAAGGTAGTCGTGCTGCCACCTGCCAATAAACCGCCAATGTATCGAATGAATCGTTCATCACTTGGTTGGTTGAAACTTTATTTGTATGGGATTTGGAAAATTGCGATTTTTGGAGAAATGCGAATTAAAATTGAATTGAAATTGATAATTTAGGAATGGGAAATCAAAGAAAATATGTTTATAATGAGTGATTGTTCAGCTACTCTCAGCTTACGACCATATCATGCTGAGCACACCGGTTCTCGTCCGATCACCGAAGTTAAGCAGCATCGAGCCGAGTCAGTACTTGGGAGGGTGACCACCTGGGAACACTCGGTGTCGTAAGCTTTTTGCTAATTGAATTATTTTTAATCGAGTAAATAAGTAAATTACTCAATTACCAGTAACTAATCACACTCATAAAGTGCACAAATTAATTAATTAATCGATTCAATTGAACATAATTTAATTAGAAGTCTACAATTTAGTACGGCGCAAATTTTGCATTTGCATTTAAACTTTTCTCGTTAAAACATTTAGGCCATTTAGTAAATTGACAAATAAAGCAGCAACAAGCAAAAAGCTTACGACACCGAGTGTTCCCAGGTGGTCACCCTCCCAAGTACTGACTCGGCTCGATGCTGCTTAACTTCGGTGATCGGACGAGAACCGGTGTGCTCAGCATGATATGGTCGTAAGCTGAGAGCAACTCAACGATCACTCACTATAAACAAATTACACTGTTTGGCATATATTGCAAATGGATGAATGAGATATTGCCAGAATGACTCCACAGAGATGCCTTTTGATGCGCAAGGCTGTACATCGCACATGTTGTACTTTGTATAAAACGTATGCGCGCCATTCTGGTTGGCCGTGATTTTCATCTTAATTGGTGAGAGTGATATTTGACTGCAATTCACTTTATATTGGCAATTGGGCCGAATGCATGGCACTGTGCATGTGCCGAGATACTAATCGAACGAACAAGTGCGTTCATTAATGAATTGATTGATTCAAAATGGCGATTCTCATTTGCACTGGCGCACAAACGAGACTATTTTGGTTTTTTTTCTCATCATTATGAGTCATTAATTGAACCATCAAAGCTAATTAGACAGATGTACCACTCAAGTGAACCGTTTTAATGAATTAGCTCATTAGTGAATTCTGCAATAAAAATAGCACATTGTGCGTCCTTTATTATTAGTTGAATAGAAGCAAATTAATTTCAATTGACTTGTGACTTATTGTGCACCGAGTCGTGTCAGTTATTGATTTTGCCCTTTTGAATCTGCGAGTCGAGCAGGACCAGTTGACGTATGAATCCCTCGTTGGGCTTGACTGGTCGACATGTGCGAATGGTCTTGACAGCCTTCTCCACGGTGTGGTTGTGTCGTAGCATGAGGTAGGCAATGGCGATGGTGGCCGAGCGGCTCACGCCCGCAATACAGTGGATCAACACCTTGCCCCCACTGACCACTGCCTTGTCGATGAAGTTGGCCGCATCCTCAAAGTACTGGGAAATGTCCTCCTTCCAGTGGTCGGTCAGCTGGAGTGCCTTGTACGCAATGGCCACATCGTCGTAGTAGCAGTACGGGGGTGAATCCTCGTTCAGGGCACAGTTGAGCACATGCGTGATGCCAATCCCCTTGAGGTAGATCTTGTTCTTTGCTGTCGACCTATACAATATGCCAAATGGTGGTGGCGGCGCCTAATTACTTTGGGGGCCACAGACACAATTTTTAATTATGATTTAGTCACACTTACATATTGCCCACAATCACGTTGGGAAACACTTCGTCGCAGTCAATTCCCAGGTGAAAGCGAGGGAAGGCTCGGTCAGACGGCGAGAGCATTGGCTTCTGTCGAGTCAAATTGGCGTCATTCATGAGATCGGTCACGGCAAACAGCTTCTTTCGGTAATTGGAGTCGTTCTTGAAGTTGTCATCGTTGAACATCTTCGCAAAGTAGACCGAGTAGAAGTGATCTCCCATGATGACACAATGCCGGGGATTAGAGTCAGTGGCTGATTAAGGGTGATTTGGTGTTTGCACAAGTCAAACAAATCGGTTCGCAAGATGCAACAAGATGATCGGTGGGTCTTGTCACACAACAACCAGAGCACACAACCAAAGCACACAATCGAACAGAGCCGATTAACGAGCTCAAAACATGTAAACCAAATCAATATGCCAAATGATCGCAGTTTGCGTTTGAGTTTGTTGCTTTATGTGTGTCTTGTTGCAGTGAAAGGCGCAATTGAATGTTAAGTGGAAAATTACTGTTTGCATAAACGGAACATTATGTTTGACAACTTTGGAATGTGCTCAAGCAACAAATTCGCCTCTCTCTCGGTGTGTGTGTTGTATGTTCGTGTTCATGTTCTCTCAATGAATCGATATCGCTATATCCATCCATTCGTGTATGTTTGCTTACACTCTAAAAGTGCAAGTGGACATTAGCAGGACATATATAGAATGGCCGAGTGAACTGCTCACAGATAAACTTTCAATTGAAATTGTTAGTGCCAAACCAACGTTGTCTCTATATACATTCACCGGTGACATCCGAGCTTTGCATCAGCCATTTCGAGTTTGCCTAATCGAACCAAAGATTGATCTATTTGAGTCTCTCGGGATTTGACTTTGCAGGGGGCTTCTTCGGTCGGTCGATCGATTTCTCTCTTATTTGTGAATTATGTACTACAGAGAGATGTAGTACAGAGGGAAAGTTAATTCACTTGTGTATGATTTGCGCGCGACTGAATCAGCCTCAAATCGAGCTGCACCAGTTGACGTATGAATCCATCGTTTGGTCTGACTGCTCGACAAATGCGCACAGTTCTCAGTGCACTCTCCACCGAGTGATTCTGTCTGAGCATCAAGTAGGCAATGGCAATGGCGGGCGAGCGACTTATGCCCTCCATACAGTGAATCAACACTTTGCCTCCACTGGCCAGTGCATCCTCAATGAAAGTGGCACTCTCCTCAAAGTACTGTGATATGTCCGCCTTGCAGTGGTCGTACAGTCGCAATCCTTTGAATTGAATGTTCACATCTTCGTAGTAGGCAGTTGAGGAAGCATCGTTTCGTGCACAGTTGAGAACATGTGTAATGCCAATTGACTTTAGGTACATTTTGTTCTCCGCTGCGGATCTGATTAAGAGATGCTGATTAGTGTTATGCTAATTAGTGTTATACAAATTCATATTAATAATTGAACACTCACATATTGCCCACAATCACGTTGGGAAACACTTCGTCACAGTTAATGCCCAAATAATAACGAGGAAAGCTCTGGTCCGGTGGTGTTGGCATTGCTCTTTGCCAGGTCAACTTGTTGTTCTTCACTAGACCGGTCACCGCATATAGCTTCTTCCGGTACTCGGAATTGTCCTCGCTGTTGTTGTGCATTTTTCGGAAAAAGCCGTAAAAACAGAGTCGATGCTAACGATGGTAACTTGTACGACAGACTGCACACTCGAGATGCAACATTCGATCGCTTTTATATACATTACCATTGAGCGGCATACAATATATACACAGCGTCGTCGGCTGTAGTCGATTGAACGTTAAACAAACGTCGTCAATACGTTGTATAGACACCAGACACTCGCTTGCAAGTAGCGATTCCAATAAATGCAATTGCTATTATTAAACTCACAACCCCATTATCATGATAGTAATGTTACCATAATTGGCAATGGCTAATGTTCATTGGCATGAATTCAGTAAATAGCTAATTAAGACTATGCACTTATGTTGGATATAATTCGCACAGTGCCATTGTTACACCAAATTGGTTGCCTCAACATTGTCAGTGCCATACAATTGCAAATAAGTTCGCTTCTATTATATTGCCGCATCACTCGGACAACCCAAACACACACACACACGCACATGTCATGGCACAAAGCATCTGCTCATGTCCTTCGTATGGCTCGTGTGTTTGTGTTTACCAAAACAAAGTTTGTTTCATTGAGAACATTTTGCAGGTATGCTACCTCTCAAAGCCAACTTTGGCTAACGTGCTCCGCGGCACATAAGTGCCTAACCTGTTTTATATGTGTGATTCAGTGCTGTTTGTGCCACTACCTCGATCGATCAATAATAGTCGATTAGTGTACTACCTTGAGCGGTCACCTGGCCAGGTCAGTAACCAATATTATTGCCAATAGCCGCTCGTTCAGCTGATTGTCAAAATTTGTTTACTGTGAGCGCTCATTGTACATTGGCAATGTAACATTGCACATTAGATTGCACTTACATTCACAATCGCCACGATGAGACCAAATTGGGTTCAACAAATTCTTCCCACCAATGAGACAATCATCAAGGCCATCTTTGCAGTCCATTTCGCAATGGTTGCTTGGTGAGTTTGATTTAATGTTTACTTTGGAAATAAATAAACATATTGTAATGCTTCAGGTTAATGGAAAGTCGAGACTTGATTGAACACAAAGGCTGGCACTTGGCCTTCTACAATGGCTTCCTCTTTGTGACACTGTTTTGGAGTCTTCTCGCGCCCAAATCTCCACATCCAATTCAACTGGCCACCATCATCGAGTTTATGTGCATTGGAGTGGACGTGAGGATTATTTGCCGACTGCACGTGGTCGATGGCACCTGGTTCTTTCCATTCGAGTTCAGGTAATCATATATTTGACTAATGTTTGACTGTCAACGCACGAGTAATCAATGGTTTTATGTTTTCAGTGTTTGGTACTTGAGCCTGGGAATGCGTTTAATCGCGTTTGTGGCACTGTGGCAAATATGTCGAGACGGTTGCGATCAGCACGAGACATCGAGACATCACTCGTCACACAGGAAGTCCCATAGAAAATCGCTGCCATTGCCGACAATTGAGGAAATTCCATTACAAAGTGAAACACAAGTAAAAGATGACATTAAAGAAACAGTTTAGCATTCTCATTCCATAATGTTTGATATTGAACAAAACAAACCATTCCATAATTTATTGACGAATAAACTTTATTCAATAAAGTAATGCACTCACTTGAATCACCAAGTTAAATGTGTAAAGCAGACCAAAATAGCATTTGTTTACGCTGTCTAAATAGCAATGAACATCTGGTTCGGTTTTACTGGAAAGTTGTTGCAACTTGCAAGTGCAATTCTCTTTCCATTTGGCCAAATTATAAACTTTTGCCTCATTCTAACTTTTTTTTGTTTCATTTTGAACGAAAGTTTTGTCATATTTGGCATAGCCCGAAAATACTCAAAAAAGATGTTGGAACAACTTCGCCATTGTTGTGCCAAATGGTTCTCAAATGAGTCCATCGTCAAATTGGTATTCGCAATCAACTTTGCCATCTTTGCGTAGTATGAACAAGCACTTTTCGTGTGTCCTTTCTTAATTAATAATAAATTTTTAAATTATATTTTAGTGTCGAAATTAGCACCATCAACCATAATCCAAGTGGCACTATCGATCAGTTGTATCACACGAGTTTCTATCTGATGAATGCCTCCTTGTTGTGGTCACTTTTGGCTCCAGGCAAAACCGATCCACTTCATGTGGCCACAATTATTCAATTGGTTTTGATTGTGGTCGACCATCAAGGGTAATAACAATATTGTCAATATTATATTGAACAAGCAATGACCTGTAATGAGCTAAAACTATTTTTATTTGTACAGCCCATTTAACGATCGAATGCTATCCTTTTGTATTGCCGCCATTTGTCGATTAGCCATGATTGCTTCTCTGTGCAAAATTAGCAGTGATCAATGTTATCGAAGTAATTGTATCAAAGTACAAATGCAAGAAGTGGTCCTGAAGAACAAAGTTGTACTCGAAAAGGATTCTTTTGTGGAGAATTCTTTCGCTGAGAATCAAAGCGCCGATTTGAATGATAATCCTTACCAGATTGTGCCTTGATTCATTCGCATATTTTGTATTTCGCGGTAGGATGTATAAATGTTTTGAAATTATTATCATCCAATAAAGTCCAAAGTGCATCCACATATCTTACTAGTTGAAATAGTAATATGTTTCGACTTGTTAATAATTGAGCAATTCAAAATACCATCGATTTGATTTGTATCTAAAAACTAATTTAGACCAAAATTAGTTTTGGCAATTACATATGTAATTACACATGTAATCAACAAGGCAATTAACGCCTAAATGCACAAACAACCAAAATTTCTGAATATCCCAAAAGAATTCCACAATTTTGTATATAAGAAGCCCTTCTCACTGATGCCATTTGTGATTTTAATCGATTACTTCGAAGAGTAAAGTACTTTGAGATGTTCCCGAATTGTGTCAAAATGTTGTCCAACGAGGCAATAATCAAATTGATCTTTGCTGTCAATTTGTTCATTTTTGCGCTGTATGTGAAGTGTATAGTAGTTTTGATTGCGAATTTTCGATTGCAATAACTTCAATTTAATTTTGTTTGCCATTTTTAGTGACAAGTACAGCGTCACCAGCACTCACCACATTCACCAGAACATCGATTACCTGTATGGCGCCAGTTTCTTTTGGCTGAATGTGTCACTCTTTTGGGCGCTACACTCACCACGCAACTCAAATTTGATCGATCTGGCTGCCATCATTGAAATGGTTTGCATTCTATTCGAAATATTCGGGTACGATGATGTTTGTTGCTGTATTGATTATATTTACGTTATTTTGCAAACATTTCATATTGTCCATTTTCTCAACAGACCATTTGACAAATTGCTTGAAGTTTTTTTGGTTGTAATTGTACTTCGAATTGGGATGGCTGCATTGCTGTTCAAAGTGAGCATCGATCGGTGCACAGTGGAAAGCGAACAATGCGATGATTCGATAAATGCAAACGAAAGTGAGTTGGCCGTGTGAAAGTTGTCATGGTCAAATTATTATATTATTTGTGAAAGAATTTGTGTAATTATTGAATGAATAATTGTGTCAATCATAATAGCCACACATGAAATGAAATGGCGAAATAATTTGGTGTACTGTATTTATGAATGTTTCTGACCACATGCTACACTGTTTGCTTGTTGATGACAATAAAATTTATTGAATAAATGCTGTTTGAGTCACTTTGTTTTATATATTTTTTTTCTATTGGCATCAATTTGATGCAAACTCTATTTGCATTTCAATTCCTTATTTTTGTGAAATTCAATGCGTTAAGTTGTCTTTTTTCTGGTTCAACAGTGAGCACTCGAGTTATGCACCAATCTGGACTGTCGACAAGCAATGTGAGTATTTTATTTTATTTCTTTTTATGGAAAGTTGATCTAAAATAATTCGTTAATGGTGTTGATATATCCTAGACGGTTAGTTTCAACGATATTTTCCATGAATCTAATCATTTTCTCCCATAGAATGAGGTCATGACGGTGTTGACGTATTTTATTTACTCATTCTCGCATGTGAAACTCAATGGCTACATATTGAAGAGCCCTCCTTCTCTTCTACTAATTGAGTTTACGGTCTCAAGCTTTTCTTTGTATTTGGGAGGTTCACATGTCTGAAGATGAGCCCCAATGGTTATGCCATGAAACTATAGGCTAAAGAAGCGTCCTTTACTATTAATCAAGCGTCAATTCTTTCAAAAACCAAATTGCCCAATATGTTCAAAAGGTCTCAAAGTGGACTACATTCAATAATCTCGCCAAAATGTTTATTTGCGATAGTAAATCATTAACTTAATCGAATACATATTGCAAATTGAGTGGCAAATTGTCAAATTCGATTTGCTTGTGTTTGTTCAAACGTTTTATTTTGAGTTATGTTTTGTTTTGTTATTTGCCAAGTTCACCAGCCACTTTATTTATTTGTGTGAAACTGCAATGCAATTTGGACTACGTTTCGAGTCGAGCTATTTTCTTTTGGCCTTAGTATTTGCATCAATCGCAACGGTCACAAGTGATGTGAGTATTTTGTTTCTTTTACTACTTTTGATTTTGACTAACTTTTTTAATTATTAGCAATGCACCGATTTACATGCAAAGTTTGCTAACCGAACCATTTATTTAACTGGACTGCTTAAAAGTCGAATGTTTATCATCACCAAAGAATTGCCACAACTAGTGTACGAAGTTCCAGCGAATAAAGTTATGCCCTACTCGGTTGACTTGCTTCAAGTAAAACCAGAGTCGGTGGAAGAGAAATGGCCCATTATCTACAGTGACTCTGAATACCAATATATTGCAAAAATAGCGACTTTTGGCACTCTAATGGAATCTCCTATTACTATAGTATCTGACAACGAAATTATTATTTTCTTTCATGGGCACCAATTGGGACCTCCAAATTATATCAAAGGTTGCTTGTGTACATTTGAGCCGGCATCGATAATTCATACAAAGTACGAATGCGCAAATGGAGATGTAAGCCCTTTATATGGTTTTGCTATGTTCATATCATCTACCGAGCCAAATATCTTCTTTAGCATAGCTTTGCGAGAGGATATTCATCGTATGTACAAATACGAATACAATCAAAATATTATCACGTTGCTATGGAAAGTTAATTTATGTATAAGGACAGCTGACAATGGCTCTGATATAATGCAATTTAAAGAATATTTAAATGATACTTCAATATGTCCCCAGTACAAGTGGAAAGTCAGAAATGCTATCACACGTCAAGGACAATTCTATCTGTTTGGCATCGATCAAGTCTACATTTTCCCGTACGTGGAAGGAAATCTTGTCGGGACCGAATCGGTGGTAACCAAGGTAGCGTTAAGCGATTATTTCCGGTGCAATCCACCAACTACTGTACCACCTTCTTCAATGTCCACACATTCAACACTTTCTACACTTTCTACACTTTCCACAATAACCACACTATCCACACTGTCTACTGAGCCTCCTACAAATGAGACATCTACTGAGATCATTTCATCATGGGACGGTTAGTTTAATATCAACTTTATCTGAATCTAATCATTCTCTTCCATAGCACTGTCTATTACTGAGGTCATTATGGCGCCAACACTTGCTGTCGTATTGCTCAGCATTTGTATTTGCTCCGTTCTCACATCCGAAGATGAAACTCAATGGCTACCAATTCGAAAAAGTTCCTCTCCTGCTGATCGAGTCTATGGTCCCAAGCTTTCCTTCAAGTTGTCCAGCATATTGAAAGAAAGGTTGACTATTGGCACTGAGTAATCTCAATCTTGGATTTTGTTTGAATTTATTGCATCTATTTAAGCGAATTTTAATAATCAAGTCTAGATCATTAAAAGTATTTGCAATATGCATTCAATTTAATCACTGCTAATCTGAGACTCATATTTCAAATTGGCAATTGTAATTCAAATAAATCAATAAGAAAATTGCCTAGCCAATCGATCGAACGCATTCGAATTGGCATAAGGAAAGTATTATAAGAAGCACTACTTTACTTGCATTGGTCATTTGCTGTTCGTGTTTCTCGGTTTAGTCTTAAAGCCTCCGCCTCTACTTTCGCAAGTTTACTCTCGCCTCACTCAATCGAACTTCTTTTTGGCTTTGTCATGCAACGTAGCATGATGCTCCAAGTCAAGTCGTTTCTATTGCTGTCTTTGGTCGTTGGTCTGGTCGAGCGAGTCTTTACCGCCAACCAAACAGACTACCCCCTCAAGCTGACCCAACTCCTCTCGGTTGGCCAAGTGGACCAGTCCATGGTTTTCCTCACCAACGGTCCACATTCGAAAGCTTTCGGCGACATTCTGTTTTACGAAGCTTTGCTCATTGGACTCGACACCAACAAGAACCGTCTCAGCAGTGAAGAGGTCAAGTCTGACTCGCTGCAGCACAAATGGCCAGCTCTCGTCCAAGAATTGATGCTTCTACCAAATAACCCGACTTTGCTAAACGCAATCACTGTGTGTGGCTTGGACAATGCGACCTATCTGTTTGCTACTTTCGAACAAGACGACTCTACTGTTCTTACTTATGTTTTCAACATCGACAAAGGCATCTTAAGCGTTGCTCAATCCTTTAGTCCACCAGTTGAGTTACTACACAAAGTCTGGATTTCATCAACGGAGGCGAATGTATTCTACATCTTGCAACAGGAGCCATTCTACACTCTGGTCAAGTATGAATTTGTGTTGACCGCCGATCTGAACGATGCGACCTCGATCCAGAGCGTCACCCAGAACCGAATCTTGTGCACCGAAGGCAGAAGCATCTATCTGACCGAAGACAACTGTCCCAAACCGGTCGGCCCAAAGTACATCAACTGGCGTGTGTCTCGAGGCTCGGTCAACAAAGGCCACTTCTTTCTGTTCGGCAAGGAACTTGTCTACTCGTTCGAGGCAAGCGCCTTTGACAACCCTGGAAAGGATGGTCTCGTCCGATTGCGCAAAACCGTTCGCAATGACTTTGTTTCGGACTTGATCCCAGGCGGCAGCCGCAGCACCACCGATCCGGGCCCAATTGTCGTGGTGACCGACATCATCACCTATATGCGTAAGTATTGCCGAAGTAATGATTGAATCACAATCTCTAACCCGTCCACTCACCACCAACCATAGATCCGCATCCTATTGCTCATGGCATGCTTGTCATCTCCCTTTGGTTCCTGTGCATCTTCTCAATGTGCACCGTTTTCTTCACCCGAGAATTGATCCTCGATCTTTACGGATACAAAGGTATTCGTCGCATCTTCATTCGCCCAAAGAAGCGACTCCGCTTCTGGCACTGGCTACTCGACCCGGTGCGCAAAATCAGCGAAGAGGAAGCTCGATATGAAGCCATTGGTCTTGCACCAAACTTCCGCATAAACGAAGACTGCTGAGTGCACTATTTGCATTTATTACAATTTATAGACCATTTTGGTCATTTATTAATTTATTATTATTACCATTTGTAATTGGTATATATAAATTCATCTTTTAATGACAAATTTTGCGTTTTCTTTTTGCTTCGAATTTGGTCATTTAGAGTCTTTTAGAGATCAGTTTGTTGAAGCATTTCAATTTTCATTCAGTAATTTACAGCAAATTATTTAGTCAGTAAAGCCAATTGTGCGCCATCTAGTGAGGAGCTCAAAAATTATTGCCATTGTTTACGTTTCATGCTTTGCCTAATTGGGCTTCTGTCAATATGAGTTCAGAGTGTAATTTCTAATTTAGCAGCTATCTACATTGCAGAGTCAAATGGAATACAAAATGGATCCATCACTTATGGTGTCCTGTGAATTTGTGGAACAATTCCTCGAACGAGAAAAGGACGATGCAAGACGATGGTTACGCGATGAAATGGATTTGCTTGTGGACACAATGTTTGTCCAGTTAAAGAACAAATTCGCCAATTGTCTCTCTGCAAAAGCGACTTCTTCTTTGGTATTACCGACAAATGATAACGAATTTTCTAGTTCAACTCTACCAGAGTGTCACAATGTAATTAGTAAACAACAACAACAACAACAAACTATAATGGCTCAAACAGAAACTTTAGCCAACCAACAGACAAGTATCGATATCGACAACCAAATCGGTGCTTCTTCTTTTCTCAGAGTTAAATTAGAAATTCCTGAAGACGAAGACGAACAAGTTGGACATGGTTTTGGCATGCATGAAGGCGAACAAAAGGCACAGTCAAACACTGACAACCCATCGGTTGGTGTGGTTAATTCTTTCCAACCGAATTTTAATAATAATCAAATGGATAATTTGGAAGACGATGATACTGAGTCCGACTGTGACTGTGATTCGTGCAACAACTTTAACATCATCAAGGAAGAGCGTAATGAATTTAACCAGTGCGACGTGAATTTATCCGATGATGACGAAGATGAAGAGGATAACAACCAGATCAATAATGTTGGAAGTGATCATTATAAAGACATTCAAGAGGAAGAAAGCGAAGAAGGTCTGTCAAATGCAAAGAGATTTAAACGATTGAAGGACCAGACCAGGATAATTGTGATTGGTCTGAAGTGTTCTCTTGCCAACTGCAACTATCCTTTGTTTTCTACCAAAAAGGATCTTCAAGATCATCTTTTGTCGGTGCATCGTGTACTGCCCTACCAATGTCACATTCGAGGATGTAATCTTTTGTTTCTAAGCGAGTGAGTGTTTATTTGTCCATATTTTATTTCTTACATTAATTCATATTTAATTCATACACCCAGAACTCAACTTCGTTCACATATTTCTGAGTCACATTCACATCTGCAAGAATGGCAATGTTCCCTGTGTGACAGGTCACTGGCCAATTATCAACAACTGACGCACCACTTTATCCGTTTCCACCAGGCGGGCAACTATCGATGCTCCTACCCGAACTGTCAATTCACTGGATCGGTCCGGACTGAGGTGTACAAACACTTTGAACTGCATCAACCCCAGTACCACTGTCCTTTGCCTCAGTGTGGTAGGACTTTTTTGAAGCATTGTTTACTCAAAACTCACATTCGAACCCACGGCAACATTCGACCATACATTTGTCGGTATCCTGGCTGTCGAGGCTACTCCAGTGGCACTTCGTCCAACATTATTCGCCACATTCGCACACAACATTTCAATCTGCCTCGACTGCTGAAGGACCAGAAACAGTTGAATATTATGGACAATCGAGACCCGAAGATGTTTGTCCATGTGGTGCAGGAATTGCTCAATTTCGGCCTGACTATGCAGCAAGATTGTCTGTAATATTGTGTGAGTAACCACAAAATTAGTCATTATAACATTTATAATAATATATATGTTCATTAATTAATTATAATTAGTCTTAAAATACTTAATAGTATATTTAATAATAATAAGATTACACCATAATAAAGACATTTCCACTGTTCTTTGCCAATTTTCCAAACATAATCAACCAAATAGCATGTATTCATTCCGTTTTGTGGTTTATTTAACATCGATTCAATCGACAAGTTGCATCTCGCTTTTCATTTAGTTGTGAAGTGAACGACACTGTCGACAGATTCTGTAACAATCGCATTTAATCTTTTTAATCGTAACGACCATTTTTGTGAAACAAATTTTGCTGATTGTCGGACGTTGATGTTACAATTAGCATAATAAGATTTGCTTAATCTGTACTATAGTGGGTGTCCGATTAACGAGCCATAAATGCAATGCGGTGAAACACGCTATTACTGTATGATGGCAACAATGAGCACTGATGGGCCCTTGTAGTCAAATAGTGTGTTCAATAAAAGATCTTTAATAACCGAATGACGGCAGCAACGGAGAATTTACAAAATGGAACGGGTTGCCATAGACTGGCAGACAACAAAGTCTTTGCCAATTGGCTTGTTAACTGCAGCATGGTGATCAGTGATCACCGGCATGATCTATGCAATGCATTACATACTATGCAATAATAATAATTAATCGAATTGTAGTGGTCAATCGTGAATCAATCGGCCAATCATTTTTAAAAGGTACAACAAACAAGCAAGTTTTAATAAATAAAAATTATTAATTACTGAGCGCACATTCCACTCTGATGAATTTCGCAAATGTTTGTTTTTCTTAGACTAGTCTGCTCGAATGATGAACAAAGTAAACACACTCAACGGTTGTCGTTGATATGCATGTGTGCAATTAAGGCATTCGCAAAAGAAATATTTCGTGTTTTGTTTGTCTCAGTTGACAAATGTTTACAAACTTCTGTGACAAAACGACTTTATTATTTGCACATTCCATTTGAGCATCAATTGGCCTGTTGAACTGCGGATTGCAACATTTTCGGTTGCAACTGTGATGGGGGTTGTAGGAAGCCCTGCACCACGAGCTCACCACTCGAAAAGTACCGGATACGTATGGTAATCAATGATACCAGTTTTATTTATCAATGTATTTCTGGTTCAGAGCATAATGTTGGGTACTACTTCCCGAAAGAGGGAAGTATGGATCATAATTTTTGTGATGCCTAGTTAAAGGTCTGAACGAGATGGCTAATTTATTCTTAGTCGACCCATCTCTTAAATCTTAATCCATTATCTTGTTTATTTGAGAACCTAATTTAATTATATTAAAATTTCATTGTATTTGTGAATTTGAAAACACTTTAAATTTATTGTTTTCATTTATTGTTTGAGTGTTTCAATCAAAATGTATTTAGTAGAACCAGTGCAATCAAGAGTGTGACTTTTTTTCATGAGCTCATCAGTAATGAGTCCTTGGTGAACTTGTGTCAACAAGTTATCATCAATGGACAATGTCCATTGGACATTTAGAGCGGTCCATGGAGGGGTCATGTCAGGTGAGCGGTCTTTAGATGGTGCTTTCGATTTTGGTTGCTGTGGTGGCTGGGACCACAAATGAGCCAACTGGAGAACAAGACGATGATGCTCCTGTAGTGGACTTGTTGGTCAAGGTGTTGCTGGCATATATACAGACTCATTGAGCCTTTGGGTAACGGCCCGTAATAACGGGCAATTGGCTAGCTTACCGCAGAGGACCGAACATTGGGAGTATGACATGACAATTCAAGCATAATTAACATTCGATCATTTTTTGGTTTAATTTCGATTTACTATTTGACATATTAGTATCACATTCGTGTTTCTATTTGTGAGCCTTTCATCGACCTTTCACCCTTCTCAGCTCTGACGATGTCTTCACGAAGCTCAACTCCATCTGCATCTGCCAACAACACTTTGACCAACAAGTCAACTGCAGGAGCATCATCGTCTACTCCAGTTGGCTCATTTGTGGGCACAACCAAAATCGAACGCACCAACTGTGGCTCTAAAGTTGCTTCTAAGCGGACCATTGACCCTCACACTGCCAAGAGTAGACGCACAAGCAAGCTCGCAAGTAACTCGAAGCTCAAAAGACAGTTTCGCAAAGTTGCTCAGTCAGTTTCGAAGACCTACTTTAAGGTGAAAGGTCGTAGACAGTTGTGCTGGCTTGGCATCGGTGTGGGCGTGATCGTGCTCGCACTGATTGGCATTGTTCTCTACTGCATTGTGCACAAAGGTCAGTACTAAATGTGACAGGTGACACATCACTAATCACTGTGCTTTACCTAGACCCAAATCCCCTGACCGCTTCGATCAACTGGTCAGTCGATCCGTGTGAAGACTTCCACGAGCACGCCTGTGGCAATTGGATTAGACCACTGGTGGACTCGGGCCAGAAAATGACTATCCTCGCGCCAGATTTTGCCAATCCGAAAGTATTCGAGCGTGGACTGGCGTACAACCTCAAGAACGCCAAATCTCGTGCAGTGAGTTATGTCACCCGATTGATCACCGCTTGTAGAGAGACAAAAGGCTGCAACAAATTTGGATCGATTGGAAGTGGACTGAAGAAATTTCACATAAGCACCCGCTATGTTGTCGAGAGAATCTATTTGGATGGTTTAGCTTCTACTGATGCTGGCGGCCGAACTAATCAGTTGAAAGCCACTAAAACCAAAGTCATCGAAATGGTCGCACATCTGAGGGATGTGTACAGGGACATGCTCACCGCTAACCAGTGGCTGGACGGACAGACTAGCACTAGAGCACTGGAGAAATTGGCCGCAATGAAAGAGACAATTCTCTACTCGGACTGGATGATGGACGATGCGAAGCTGGACGAATGGCATGGACTGTCCAACGGAGAACAGTTGCACTATGATGAGGGTGGCTCGTTTGAGAGAAATTTACAGAATTGGGAGGTTCACCTGAGTCGCCGCAAACCGAGATCTTTTAAAATAGAAAAGTAAGTGAGTGATCACAACTCTATTTTGACCCTTATACGATCCCAAAATTCAAATACAATCTCTAATTTCAATTTCTAACAAATTTTAGCTGGCCAGGTTGGTTGTATGACGTGAATGCGGTTTACGATCCTTCCACCAATGGAATATGTAAGTGTGCAATGTCATTTGTTGACCAATGGAGTATAGTGTCACCTGATGAGCATTTGTAATGTTTGTCCCATTTCTGCGTGCAGACATTACAGCTGGCATTGCTCAGTATCCCAACTTTGACATGACCGAGCCTGACTCGGTCAACTATGGCAAACTTGGCACAGTGATTGGACACGAAATAACGCACGCATTCGACAACCAAGGTAGAAACTATGACAAAGACGGAAATGTAACGAATTGGTGGAGTGAGAGCTCAGCTGCTCGATTCAATGAGCACACTCAGTGTCTGGTAGAACAGTACAGCAACATTACTGTGCAGAGGACCAATCAGACGGTGAGTGCTTTGTTAGGTTAAGACCACAAACTTGTGAATGATCAATACTCAAATTGAATCTTTTTATAGATGAATGGATTGACTTCACTTGGCGAGAACATAGCTGACAATGTCGGAGTGAAGGCAGCTTATTTGGCCTTTGTGAAGCACAGCCAGCACCTCTCTCGTACGATGGTCAAGTTTCCCAGCACCTCGATGGCCTATGCCAACTTTACCTCCGACCAATTGTTCTTCTATGCATTTGCACAGGTGAGTGAGTGCTGCTGATGCTGTACATTTGTCATACATTCGAATTCACATATTACATTCTCTCTCATGTTTATATTGTTTATATAGCTCTATTGTGAAATCTATACAAAAGACGAAGCTAGTGATTTTATTGCGAATAGCCGTTACTCCTGGTACAAGTATCGAATCAATGTGCCACTGAGCAATATGGACCAATTTGCCTGCCATTTCAAGTGTGCCGCTGGTTCCGCAATGAATCCGCTCAAAAAGTGTGTCATCTGGTGACTGTGACTAAATAAACAGCTATTGTTAATGTTATGTATTAATGAAATTAAAGTTTGACTTAAAAATACTACTTTTGTGGTATATATCTTATCAACACTAATTTGGAATACATTTTGGGTGGAAATATATTAAAAAGATTAGTGATAAGATAAGATTTAGTAAAACGAGGCAAAATTTTGCTAAAAATTCATTAAACATTTTATTTTTAATTTGTGATTTGTAATTACTTTAAAAAAAATATATATTATGCATTGTTTGTGTAGACAAATGTCCCTAGTTAATTCATTAATTCAATCATTAAATTTAGGAAAACGCTTAAGATAATTGCTATCAGATGAAAAATATGAAAAATCTAGTGGAATCATTTGAATTAGAGGCTTTGGGGGTAAAATCTATCCCAGTTATGGGGACTAGGTTATTTTGACGTCATGCGTTCGAGAGTTAAGGAATTCCTTAAGTGACCATTGATGCTGTACTATAGTGTCAATGGGTGACGAAGTGACGAGGATAGTCAATCATGACTCATTCAAGTACACTCATAAGTCATGAGCAGTTGATATCAATAACCAATTGATCATTCAATTCATTCACTAGCTCAACTAAATTTATTTTGATTTACACACTCAAACATGAAGAAAACAACTTTTAATTTGTTTTTTATGTGACATTAGAAATTACAATTAAGATTGGTAATAATAATTAGATTTTTGCAAATAAACAAATGGTTGATAGATAGTAATGATTGTTTAACACAAACATCATTCATCGCAAACATTATGTTGCATATTACCGTCGGCCGGGAAGTGATACATAACCTCATGTTGGCTACCATAAGTGCACATATAGAAAAAGTTCGAAGGTTTAATTAGAAGGTTAGGCCGGTCTTGCTCAAGAGGAGATACTGAGCTGCATGGCTTCTTGCATCCGTCGTCGCAACTGCAACCGAAAAAATTGCAATCGCTTTTACCGCAATTAAGGAACCCCAAATAGTCGCGTTTACCTTCCGTGAAATCGGGGCAGAGGGATGAAGTTTCGAAGGCGTGCTTTAAGGTTGTACGGACATGTTGTCGGGTAATGTTCACTTGAATGCAGAGCATCGGCTCTGGGTAGCAACAGTCACCCTTGGTAGGGCATTGTTGGCCAGCCAGCACGATCATGATGATGGAGAGAGGTACCAAAACGATGGACCCCGACATGCTTGCTTGTGAAGACTTCAAGTTAGTGTTGAACAATTTGAATGTGAACTCAGTGCGATCCGAGACTGTTCACTGCACACAAACACACACCAATGTGACACAGTGCACTCGTTTTTATAGCACCTTTTTGGAATGTTGACAGTTCTTGTGCTCCCACTCCAACTTGGAGACACATATGAAAGTTTGTAAACATTTTTAAAGTTCGACCACAAATATTTCAAAATGGCGGCTGGCATGTGAACAATGTTTTCTAATAGATAGCATTACTGTCTATACGATTGCATTTGCACTTGTTGCATGTTTTTGCATAGCTGGAATGTTGTTTCAGTCCAATCAATGCATGGTTCAATTGAATGCTCATATATGCATAAGATCAGATAGACTTGCAAGCTAAACAAACAAACAAATTTTCTAATTGATATAAAAATGGAATGCATAAATAATAATTTATAATTGATTTTCTAATGTTTAAATTATTTAACTTTAAAGTGTTAACTTAATAATTTAAAAGGATTAATTTTTACTCTTAAAGTAAATCATATTGAAAAATATGATGTCAATGCATAAATGTTGACCGATTTTGACGCTATTTAATTGGACAATTTTGTCGTGCCAATGCTTGATGCGTTTGCGAGTGCACTATTCGCACTTGTTTGCAAGTTGCGACATCATCGATGAATGTTGTTTTAACCGTTGAATCAATTTGATATGTGTTTACTTTGTTCATCATTCGAGCAGTCTAGACTAACAGCTTATCAAGAAAAGCAAACATTTGCAAAATTAATGCGAGTGGAATGTGCAACCATTAATTAATAATTTATTTATTAAAATTAATATTAAAATGACTTTAAAAATATTTCTTTTTGTTTGTCGAACCTTTTAAAATGATTGACTAATTGATTCACGATTGCATTTGGTTCCTTGGGCCACTGAGTTGTTGGTCTACTTTAAGTTTAATAATATAAATTAGTTCATCTGATCTAATTTTAATAAATCAGATATTATTATTAATTTAATTAATTATTAAATTAAATAGATCAGATTAAAGTCATTGAGTAAAGGCTCCAAACAAAAGATTTTTGAAAATAAATTTTCTAGATTAACCTTAAAAATTTACAATTTTGTTGAGTAGTTTTTTTGCAGAACATTTTTCCTGGACAGCAAACAATCATCCATGCTATTTCAGGCAGTGTGTGAGTTGGCCAATCGGGCCAATGATTATTTGGTCAAAGTTAGATTGCATTTTGTTAATCATTTCTAAATTATTGTATATTAGTAACTAGCGTTTACAAATACAATGTATCGCCGGGCACTTTTGTGACAATAATTGCCCACATCCAATAGCCCACAACCCAAAAAAGAAGCACATAACCAAATGTAAACCATTGCATTGTAATCTAGGCTTTCACATTAAACGTCAAACGTCGCCAATGGTTCCGCAATGAATCTGGTCAAGAAATGTGCCATTTGGTGAAGCTGTTCAAATGAAAGCTATTGCTTGTCATGTATTTGTGTGTGAAATTAAAGTTTCTTTTCTGTTTCACTTTTTGTCACTATTTAATTTGAAACTAAATGAATGAGTCGATATTCATAACAAATTGATCATTGATTCATTCAGGGAAGTATGTCCATTGGACAACATTTGAGTGAATGCAATTGAACCTTGTCAAATAAATCGATCATTCAGTAATCATTTCAACCCTCAACATATGTTTCAACATTTCTCACAACTATCTCCAACTGCCTGTTTCAGATGAGTCTGCATTCGATACACCGCACTGAGCTCTCTTGTCCTTGCTTAGACAACCAGTGTTCGGTGGTTTATGTACAAGACATTGTCTTGAAGACTATCGAATCCGTATTATTCGAATGCACACCGCGGACGATCACGCCACTGACAGCGATTGAATCGTTTCATGTATGCAACAAACTAGCGATATTGAATTATTCATTAATGAAATAAAACGGAATAACAAATGAATGTCTTTTTCATTGGCCAAATAATTCTCAAATGACCCTTTAATTGAAACCGAATGAGTTGGTCGTCGACCAATGGTCGATGAAGGCAATTTTGCAGTTGTGTAAACAGAAATGTTCTTTCGTCGATTGGTGCGAAAGCGAAATTAGGCAATCGAGTTGAGTCGACTGTAAGTCAAATGATTATTATATACTAAAAAACATACGAATTTCAAATGAATAAAAATTTAATAATAATCATTTCTTTTTTATGTAATCCGTAATTTTGTTGGGATTGATTATGTTGGAATCGATCTTGTTGGGGTTATGCTGGGACCAGGCAGCATAGGAGCCATGAGGGCCATTGGATTGATTGGTGTCGCATTGGTGGGCAATGACTTGTCCGGAACAGGCGTTCGAGTATTAACCGAAAGTTCGCGGTTTGGTCCATTCTCTTTGATATAAGAAGGAGTCGCATAGACTTGTCGCTTGTTAGACTCTCAATCAATTGAGTCTGATTGAATTGGCTTCTTCTGACGGTGCGAGTGAGAGCGCGCTCGTGGTCGATGATTCTTTTTGTCTTTTGGTTCCTTTTCCTCCTTTTTAACCACATTTTGATTTCTTTTCTTATAATTTCAGCATATAAATGGGATGAGGATGGATACAATTGCAAAGAGAATGCACCAATTCCAGAATGATACATTTGTCACAATGTTAATCGAGTGCAGCAAGGAATAATAAAGTGAAATCAAATCTGCAAATTATAAAAAACGATGAATTAGTAAAATAAAAATAATTGAAAACATAAACAACAAATAGTTTATGTTTATGTTATGACATGTATGTGAGAAAAGCAAAACACAAGATTATTAAGATGTTATACCTTTGCATGGACAATTAATGGTGTGCGATTTGTCAGTTGACCAAGGCAATGACGGATAGCGTCAAATTTAATAAGGAATAGAGCTTGTAAAATCGATAAGAACTGGGCGAAAAATGTCCCAGACAAGTCACAGAAAAGGAATAGAAATATAATGACACTCCACTGAGTCTACTCTGACAGAGTCTCTGTGTATTAGTGTGAGCGAATTCGATTGAACTGTGCAATTTGCATTGTTGCATTTACACTCTTGCAATACAACCAGCGACTGATTTGATTTGCGTAATATGTAAAATGAAATAATAAATGTAATAAAAACCAAACGAGAAGACACATAAACTAAAAGTTTAAATAGTGCCATAAGGCAAATGGAAGGATTGCTAAAAGAGAGACAATAAACAATTTAATAATTTCTCAGTTACTGCAGAAGAAGAACAAATTCTAGTCTATTGAGGATAAACACAAACACGAATTAGTAATTTGGAAATTTAATGTCTTTCCTTTACCTGAACACCACAACAAGGCGAGTGTTTAAATTGACAATTCATTGTCGAGTAGTGGACAGAAGCAGCGACTAATCGCGATGATCATGAGGCATCGATAGAAGAGCCGACAGCCAAAACTCTGGTCAATCGATCCTCGACTGACTGCAACTTTGTGAAGTGGCCCTTTCGGATGATGGCGTGCATTGTTGTTTCTTTTCGAGAGACGCCCAATCTTGAATCAGTTCCTGCAAAAACTGCAGTCCATGTTTGAGGACAAGTTTGTTGCAAAACGCCTGCCAACGAGCCTGTTCCTGAAGAGCTCCCGCTTCAATTTGGGAAGCTGTCAGCTTCTCAACTATATAATATGCATTCGATTAGTTCCAATTAGTAAAAAGCATAATCAATCAGTGAACTATCATTAAATACTCACTGTTGAATGCTTCGTACAAATGGTCGATTGCTTGACAGCCAAGAGTGTCCAGGTTGTTGCTTTTGATCAACTCAAATGTTGGCAACATGAAAAGTTGGTAAATAACTTCGGTGCAGCAATTGTTCTCGATTGGAAGATAGCACCAAACTATGAGAAGGATCTACAAAACGAAATAAAAATAATGTGAATAATAATGCAAAGCGTCAATCAAATTAATTAATTAATTATGCATACCTTTGCCAAAGAGTAATAATGATATTAGCAATAAACAAAGCTAACCCGACTGCACTTCTCAACAGTGACATTAACTGTCACATAACTTTTTCGTTATAAGGATAAGTTTCGAATAAGGATTGGGACAAACTTGCCGGTCAGTGTAATTGCGCACTGTCACCGTCGACCGTTGATTCAAGAAGAAGTGTCTTATATACAAAAGAATCGTTCGCAATGTACAAGACCCGACGGAAGTGTCCTCAAATGTCATGAAGTAGCCAAAATGATATTTTCGAGTGAATTGCCATCGAGGCAATTTCGCACTATAAACAAACGAACCACCATCGCTTCATGAATGGACCATTCAGAATGGTGCAGCAGCACTGCTCTCTAGGAAGGAGAAAAATAACTATTGCAAATTGGCATTACTGCTCTATAGAGCAGCTGCTGCTGTGAGTGGAGTTTGTTTTGGGCTAATTTCGATTTGAGTTCGTTTCACATTTGATCATTTCGTTTGCTTTCTTTTGCCAACTAGACCACCATGGACTCTTTGGCCGCATCATCATCATCGTCAAGTGTGACTATGCGGATATCGAAATTGTTATCCGACGAGAAGGAGGACGTGAGACATTGGTTGCGCGCTGAAATGCAATCACTCGTTGACCCGCTGGTCGAGACTTTGTTTGACAAACTCACCGCCAAATTGACCACTGCACTCGGCCAGAAACATTCGGATGATACTGGTGATGGTGACCGGCCACAGGCCTCAATGATTTCAACTGCTCATTTTAGACCATTCAATGCTCAAATGCATCTAGCCGCAAATGTGCAATCTTCGATGCCGACCTCTAGTTCTTTTATGGACGAAATCATTTGCAATAGTCAATTTTCACCCCATCTCAACCAATTGCAGAAACATGGAAATATCGACTATTCTCAACAACCAGATGGACTTATTAATGTAAGGCATTCTAATCAGCATTGTGAAATTCAATCTACAGTATGTTCTAATTCTCAGGCCAGGAATAGATTGTCTTACTTTGAAGCGCAACCAATCAAAGAGGAAATTTTAGATGAACCAATTCCTGCATTGCAAGTACATTGCTCGCTCAAGTCAGTGTCCGACCAGGCAAGCCATTCCATCGAGTCTTCCTCGGATGAGCTATCTGGCCACCAATTGATCGATACAAGTTTAGACAAGGAAGACTTTTGGGAAGATGACTGCGACTGTGACGATTGTGCCAATGGCGAAGTTGAGATAAAAGAAGAAAATGAAAATAGTGATGATAATAATGGATTGAAATGGATAGATGTCAACGAAGATGACAATGAAGAATCTTCTCGGTCTGTGAAGAAGGCAAGAATGGACACAACTCATAATTATGGACTGATCTCTAGTCAGGATTTGAGAAATTCAAATCAAACTGATAATAATCGATTCGAATCGCAAGCAAACATTAATGTCGACACTTCCGAACAAATGATAACTCTCCAATTGAAGTGTCTGTCGGATTGTTCACTGTTGTTTGACACCAGAGACAAACTCGACCATCACATGCAGGGATGTGCTGCTAATTTTGAGTCAGGGAGCTCGCCGCAAAGAATTATCAGGAGGCTCGCTGAATTTTTTCTTTACTTAGGGGGCTCGCAGGATAGAAATATTCCCCAAATTGGCTAGCTAGGCCCATTGGGGGTCTGTGAAATTCTCATTAAATGAACAATTAGATCTTATCACCAAATGGTGGGATGCAAAAATTCTTAAATTGGTGAGGTATTGAATTTACCAGAATGGGCAGTTGGATCTTATCACACATTCTAGGGGGCTCGCATTTTTCAAAAATTTTGTTCAGGGGGCTCTGTCGAGCCCTCTAGAGCCCCCTACAGCACATCACTGATCACATGTGGCAAAGGCACTACATTCGTGCAAATCGATGTGTCGTCAAGGAATGCGGCGAGTCCTTTGACAACAGGCAAGTTTGATTACTTTCTGAATGTTTCAATATTTATTTATTTATTTCAGACATAATCTAGGTCAACATATCAAGCAGAATCACAAGCATATCACCGAATGGCATTGTGGCAAATGTGTGAAGCATTACAAAACATATAGACATTTGTCCACTCACAACAAGCAACAACACCATCTCGGTCAGTATCAGTGTTCATTCCCCAATTGTGGATTTATTGGCGAATTCATGGACAAGGTGTACAGACACTACAAGCAGCAGCATAAACCGAAGCTAATGTGCCAACAGCCCGGTTGTAGACACTTGGCCAGGGATGTAATCAACCTGAAGATACACGAAAGAGTTCACCTGGGCATTAAGCCGTACCTGTGCAAGTGGCCTGATTGCGGCTATTCCGCTGCCCAACGAAACAACACAATCGCGCACATTCAAACTGCCCATTTGAATCCATTGAAGGCGCTTCAAGATGTCACTTGCCTTGGCGACCCGAAGAATTATGTCGAAGTGGTGCATGAGTTGTTGTGAGATTGGTTACCATAAATCTCGGTATCTATTTTACACACTACCAATATATATAGATCTGTTTTGAATCTCAAATAATATATAATAATTTTCCTGTCATGAAATTAATATTGTTAACTTAATATTTCGTACAATTTAAAACATAAACATCTAATATAACAATTTTTATTTATCATCGCCATCTATGATTGAATACAAGAAGTAAAGTTGTTATTAGAATTAGCCACTGTCAGCTGACAACTGTGAGTCTGTTCCTAGAGTGACCATTTCAGTTGCTTTCTTTTGAGTCACAAAGTTTTGACAATCAAACCACAATGGGCTCTTCAGGTGGATCATCAACTGTGACTATGTTGGTTTCCCGATTGTTGTCCGACGAGAAGGAAGACGTGAGACGATGGTTGCGCACTGACATACAATCACTTGTTGACCCATTGGTTGATTGTTTGTTTGACAAACTAAACGCGAAGTTGACCATTGCACTCGGGTCCTCTGATGGTGATGACCGTACGACCCAGGCGAATGATATGTTCCATCAACCACATCATCATGAACATTTTGAACATTACACTTCTAATGAACTTTTGCACAACTCGGGATTTAGTGCCGCTGCTGGACCTGATACATTTGATGCTATGCATGAAAATCCAACGATTGAAGTCGTTCACCCACCGAAGGCACAAATGAAACGTGACTTTGATAATTCTTCTCAAAACGACGCTTTAGAACCAGAAGTTAACCTAAATGTAAAAGAAGAGTATGATGAGACAACTAACCAAGCCTCGCAGTCTATGTTTGCATCAACTTCAAATGAACAGACGAATTCTAATGACTTTTTGACCTGTCAAAAGTATGATCATGATTATTGGGAAGATGATTACTGTGAATGTGACGATTGTGTCAGCGGTGGAAATCATATAAAGGATGAAGTAGATGAAGATAATGATAACGCATACAATGGTACATTGGTTGAAGGTAATGTCGCCGATGTTGAACAATCATCTCGGCCTGTGAAGAAGGCAAGAATTGACTCGAATCCAGCACACCGTGGACAGTCGCGGACCAACAAGAAGTCTTTGAAAAAGAACGCCGACAACCAAGTGGTCACCCTCCAATTGAAATGTCTCTCTGACTGTGAATTGTTGTTTGCCACCAGAGGCGAACTCAATAGCCACATGTTTAATGTACATTCCATTCGACTATTTCGTTGTTTGCTCAAAAACTGTGGCATGTCGTTTAATAACAAGTGAGTTTGATCTATTTGTCTTCAATGATTTGACTCTATTTTATTATTGTTTCAGTCGCATTCTACGTGAACACATCGAAGAGGTCCACCAGCAAACCACAACAACCGAATGGCACTGCGATAAATGTCCAAAGTATTTCACCAGCTATTCACTGTTATCCTTCCACAATATCAAACAGCATCATCTCGGTCAATTTCAATGTTCATTCGCCGGTTGCGGCTTTGTGGGCGATTACAGAGGCAAAGTGTACGATCACTTCAAATTACAACACAAACCAAAGCCTGAATTGGCCTGTTGCCAGTCTGCTTGTACATTTCGAACGAAACATTCCGCTCAACTCAAGGCGCACGAACGTGCACATTTCGGTATTAGACCTTTCCGGTGCCGGTGGCCAGACTGTGGCTATGCGGCCACTCAACGGGCTCAGGCAATGTCTCACATTCGGAGAATGCATTTTGGACGAAATTCACAAAATAATGAGACACTTCGCATTCAGGTGAAGGAATATCTCGAAGTGGTGGAAGAATTGTTGTAACCGAATGTCTTACTGCCTAACTATTTCATTAACATTTTCATTTACATAACCATTATTTTGTTATTATTGTTAATATAATTTTGCATTAACCTTTACCTTACAATATACAAAATATATCCGATGCATTATTATCGAATTACAATAACTCATGTAGTACCTCAAGAAAATCCTTTGTTTGGCTCTGTCCGACCATGTCCCTGGATCGCCGCCCCTGAAAGTGCACCTGTCGAATGTGGTTGACCGTGTTTGATCTCGCCCAGTTGGCATAGCCACAATTGGGCCATTTGCATCGATAAGGCGCAATGCCCAGGTGGGCTCTCTCGTGTGACCTTAAATTGGTCTCGTGTTTGAACTTTTGTCCGCAGCCCTGGAAATCGCACACGTACTCGGTTGATTGATGCACTTGCTTGTAGTGATTGTACACCTTGGCACGATTATCACCACCAAACAGACAGCCACCAAACGAACAATGAAATTGGCCTTCATGGTGGTAGTTGATGGTGTGACTCGACAGGAGAGAGTACTTTGGATAGTTGCGGCCACATTTGTCGCATTGCCATTCTCTGGTGTGGGGGTGACACTCTCGGAGATGTTCACCTAACAAATGCCTATAATTAATTTTGGTTAGACATTGACAATTGAATTAAATTGTTACGAAGTAATAACTTACTGATTGAAGAATGTTTGATTGCAATTTTTCACTGCACATCGACATCTCCGCACCGAATGCACTCGCAGCAAGTGATCATTTAGCTGGTCTTTATCCAAAAATGTCTCAGAACATTGATTGCATTTGAGACTGATAGTAATGACCATAGTATGCTCCTTGTTGATCGCGATATTGTCCTGTGCATCGATTCGCGCTATCTTGGCGGGTCTATCACCAGAACTGTCATCTTCACTGTCCTCAATCAACAGACCATTCTCTTCGTCGTCCTCGTCGTTATATTCCAATTTTATATTCATACACTGAGGACAATCGCAATCGTCGTCCTCTAAATCGTGAATCGTGGCAGAATTCTCATTTAAAGTCGAAGAACCATTTAAAGGCGGATGAAGTTGTTGCGATTGGTTGTACGATGATGTGGTTGGTCCGCGTTCTTGCATCACTGTTTCAACATTGAACATGTTTGTCAACTGATGAGGAGGCATGATATGGTGATGGGAATGCAGGACAGATTGCACTATTGGCTCGATGCGACTATTTTCGGGTAGTCCGTTGACCTGTTGTTGGTAGTTACCAATTTCTCGGTGTTTAACTTTACCGTTAACTTGCTTGTCGTTGAGTATTAAACCTTGACTCGAACTTGTTTGTGGCAATATAGCGCGTTCATCAGTTAAATCTCGATTATCCACCACCAAAGAAGTGGACAGTTCAGTCTTGAGTTTATGGAACAACTCATCCACTAGTGGGTCTATCAAAGTATTCATTGAACAGCGCAACCATCGACGAGTGTTTTCTCTCTCACGGTCCAGTAATCGTTCAATCCTTGATAACTCCATTGTAGAAATATATATTCTTTACGCAATCACAAAACACCAAATAGATTTAGTAGAAAAAATTGAAAATATATCAAATGAGCTCACTTTGGTTGAGCAGCTGGCAAATTAATGGTCGCTTTGTTGCAAAGCCTTTAGTAAACAACTTGTTTACTTGTCAAACCGTCACTAAACACACAACTTTGCCACTCAATCATAGATGGCAGTATAGTCAATGTTTTGGTTGGCCCTTTTTGACAGCTAACTGGCTGATTCTGCTTCTGTTTCAATTTCTATATTTCGATTGGCCTGTTTCTGTCAAGAATTATTATTTCCATAATGGAATCATCATCGACGATGGCTCACTGTGCATTGGTGGAACAATTGCTCGATCGTGAGAGAGAAAACACTCGCCGATGGTTACAATGTTCGATGGACTCGATGGTTGATGAATTGTTTTGCAAACTCAAGAAGAACTTGACTTCCGCACTGCGGGATCATCGCGATGATCGACCTGATACTGGCTCTCAGCATCATTATAACCTTCAACGTGATGATGCTTACCAAAAGGCTTTGCTCAATCTACAGGCAGAATCTTTATCAATTCCTTTTCGTGAAACTACATTTCCGCAGAACATCACGCCTAATTTTTCTAATCGAATCTCATTGAATACCAATTCTGGCCCTCCAGTTAATATAAACGAACCTCTTGTTTTGATCAAAGAAGAGATTGAGGAAAAAACTTATGGCCAATCTCCAAATGCTAAGCCAACAATAACATCTTTGTCTGTATCTACCGAAAACGAGAAACTTTTTATTCATAATTCGCCTTCTCTCGATAATAACTTTCATGAGGAAGACGACGACGAAGATTGCGACTGTGAGGATTGTCTCAATGGGGGAATTATTAAAATGGAAGATGAGTGCGGCGATAATAGAAGTGATGGTGAGCTAATGCACACTGAAAATGAACATTATCATGGGGAAGATGCGTCGAATGCCGCCAAAAGACAGCGAATCGATGCTGTCCAAGCAAACAACGGTGACAATACCGAACAAGTAATTACCCTCAGTCTTCAATGTCTACAGCCGAATTGTTACCAAACATTTACAAACCGAAAACAACTAAATGATCACATGTTACTGGCTCATACCATTTATCGATTTCGTTGTATGGTCAAAGACTGTTTCCAATCGTTCGATAACAAGTAAGTTTGTATTTTGCGATTCATTCAATTGGTTATTAATAATTTGTCAATCATTTCAGTCTTAGCCAACACCTCCAAACGGACCACAGTCACACCCGCCAATGGACCTGTCACCACTGCACTCGCCACTTCAAGTCCTACCACATTCTATCGATGCATACCACCAATTATCACCATCGGGGACAGTACAAATGTGCCTTCTCTGGTTGCACATTCTTCCGCGAATACAAGAAGGACGTTTTATTTCACTACAAGAATCAACATGTCAACCAGAAGATGTGCCAATTTTCCGGCTGTGGACAGGCCTTCAAGTCGATGACCAGACTAAAGGCACACGAAAGGGCTCATCTCGGCATTGAGCCTTACCGGTGCAAATGGCCTGGTTGCTGCTTTGCCCACGCATCTCAAGAGAACGCAATGTACCACATTCGAATGAGCCACTTCCGAAGGGATGGTCCGTACCAGAATTCGATTCCAAGTGGCGATCCGAAAGATTATCTTGAAGTGGTTCAAGAGTTGCTGTGAACTATTGTTGCATTGAATCATCTCGAAAGTATCGTAAACTTATCATAATTCATAATCTTAATTATATTATTTATATTTATATTAATGGGCTATTTTGCTAATTAGCATTACATGTTAGTATTAATTACGATTATAAAATCTATTACATAAATAATGGCTTATGCCTAAAATTAAGATATTACCTATATATATCAGTGCTAAGCAGGACCTATTTCGTTCGCTTCTTCGCCCAACAATTCATGCACTACCTCAAGGTACAACTTTGGATCGCACGGGTCGGCCACATTCATCATCATTCTCTTCATCTTCGTGGTAGGTATCTTGAAGTGCGCTCTCCGAATATGATTCAACGTGTTGGCCCGGGCATAGTTGGCATAGTCACAGGCTGGCCATTTGCATCGATACGGAGCAGTACCAAGGTGGTCTCGGTGTTGATGTATTTTCAAATTGGTAGGATTCTTAAATCGCTGTGCGCATTGGTCGAAATCACAGACAAACTCTTGTTGATGTTGTTTGTAGTGAGAGTAGAGCTTGCCTCGATTGTTGCCCGTAAATATACAACCGGGAAAGGAACATTGGAACAGACCTTCGTGGTGATATCTAATGAAGTGGTCGCGTAGTAAAAGACTTTTAGGAAACCGTTTTGGACATTTGCCACAAGGCCACTCGGTAATGTGCGGGTGTACTTCCTTGTTATGAAGGCCCAGGTTGTGGCTAAACAAACAATTTGTTAGTAAATTTAAACAAATGATATCAATGTTACTTACTTCGAAATGAACGATTGATTACAGTCCTTTACGTAACATCGTGAACTATCCACCGAATGCTCCTCCAAGAGATGTCGATCGAGAAGAGGCTTACTTGAAAACATTTGAGAACAATCGAACTGGAAGCATTTCAAAGCAAGAGTAATGAAAAGTGACTGATCTCGGTTGGTATCCTCGTTTGTCGGTTCGGGATTAATTCGTTGTCGTTTTCTTGAGATATTTTCATCCATCGCATTCCATCCAAATTCATGTCCATCTCCATCCTCTTCGTCTTCCTCTTCTTCTTCTTTTAAAAATCCCCCACTGAGACAATCTTCACAATCGCATTCTTCATCTTCAATGTGGCCATCCTCAGACTTGATCAAATTCTGATTAAAACCTTCAGTGGAAGTTGATGGCTGATCTGTTGATGGTTGATCGAACGAGTATTGTAAGCTAGTAGCAGTAGTTTCCATAATCTCTTCTTTTACTAATACTTGAGGTTCAAAAATATTTGATTGATGGCCGTTAAAAGTGGAGACTAAATCAGAGGATAGGTTTGAATGTTGATGCTTGTGATTAAGAACCATCTCATCTCGATGTGATCGTTCAGGTCTCGTCTCGTTACTCATCATCTCATTAACATCACCAAAATGAATATCACTTAAAGAAGCGGTTAATTCGGTCTTTAGTTTGTGAAACAGCTCATTTACAAGAGGGTCCACCAGTGAGTTTAGCGAACATTGCAACCATCGACAGCTGTTTTCCCTCTCGCGCTCCAGTAGTTGTTCCATTTTGACAATCAATGGGTGAGACATGATTCTTGCATAAACGTGAGGGAGAGCTGAGAGAAAGAAATTAATTAATTATAAATATAAAGGGGAAAAAGAAATTGCTTCAAAAAATATTACAGATTTGTGACAGTTTCAGAAGGTAAACAACGCAAACTGCATTGAGTTCGAGTATAGATGGCGTTGAAACTCAATGCCGCGGCAACTGAAATTCAGTTGTCTGAATTAGGTCACTTTGTTAACAACGTTGGAAAAGAATGAATTTTGGTACAATTTATTTATAAATGTAATACATTTATTGTAAAACTTATAAGTTATAATTTAAAATATATGAAATTATTGGTTAATATATTTTATAAAGTAAATATATATGTAAATATATGATCCGAAGCTATCAGTAATTAGCTCACTCATGAATTAGCTGAACTCATGAACCACCTCAATCCAGTCATTTGGGTCACCTGGTTCGACCACATTCAGCCGCGTTCTTTCCTTCTTCGTGAGCGGTGTATTGAAATGCTTCTGGCGAATGTGTCTCACGGTGGCATCTCTGCCCGTACTGGCATAGCCACAGTCCAACCATTTGCATCGATATGGCTTCAAGCCTAAATGGGCCCGTTCGTGGTCTTTCCATTTGGTCGAATTGGTGAATCTATGTCCGCAAGTCGGAAATCGACAAACGAATTCTTTCTCGTGTACGAGCTTGTAATGAGCATTGTACAGTCTTCCTCTATATTCGGCAATTAGGCCACAGCCCGGAATGGAACACTGAAATTGGCCTTCGTGGTGGTAGTTGGCGGTGTGCATTGATAGTCGATTGTAGCTCGGGTAATGGTTGGCACATTTTGCACAGTGCCATTGAGTAGTGTGCAGATGAGCCTGCTTGAGGTGCAAACCGAGCCTAATCCTATAGAAATAATTTTATAAAACACTAGTTAGTTATTGCAATAAGTTATCAAGCAAATTACCTGCTATCGAATGATGCAATGCAGTCCTTGACCGCACATCGAAATTTGGCAATCGAATGTACGTTCCACAAATGATCTTCGAGTTTGTCTTTAGTGGTAAAGGTGTGCAAACAATTTTGTTCCAAACATTTTAAACTGAGAGTGACACAAAAGCCTTGTTCATTGCTGATTGGCTTACTAGGCTGAGCCAAGTCAGTCCGTAATCGCTTTAAAGATGGTGTTGCCTCTCCGTCGTCATCAACCTCAAGATCTTCAATCCATTCGACGCTGTCATCACCATCAATGGGCACATAATCGTCCATGTCCATATCTTCTTCCTTTTTAATCAGTACGCCATTTACACAATCGTCACAGTCACAATCATCGTCGTCGTCTTTGTGAGTTTCGGGATTTAGTTGTTCGTTCGCTGTTGATGAGAGACATGAGTTATCAAATTGCCAATTATCAACCTCTTCTTTAATTAACACTTGAGGTTCGCAGATTGAAATGTTCTGAGTTCCTTGAGAATTAGCGGGCAACGAGGACTGAGAAAAATAACTCAAAGAATTTTCCTGTTGTTGAAGACGATTAATAAAATCGTTATCTCCATTTATATTCTCGTCATCAGCATGTTGATGAAAAGAATCTTGTGAATGCACCAAATTATTCTGATCATTTCCCAGAGATTGGCCAGTAGGAATCAAGTTTGATGCCACGTTGTTAACTTCATCTCGATGTACTTGATAGCGCATTGAAGTATCTTGAAGTCTAGAATTCCGTTCGGCTAAATGTTCCCGTCCATTGGCAGCATTCTTGTGAATATCAACAACAAAAGTGGTCAACTTGTTTGTGAGTTTGTTGAATAGCGATTCGAGAAACAAGTCCATCTCACATCGCATCCATCGACGAGCATCCTCCTTTTCAGAAATCAAAAATTCCTGAACCCAATTGTCGGACATTGGTGACGATTCGGAATCGGATTCCATGTGGATAAATTCTTCTTTTTCTTCTTTACCAAATAGAAATATAAATCGAAACAGTACACAGTCCACTTCAATCAGCTGTCGCTCATGGTTGGCAGTTGCAAAGACAACAAACAGGCTTTCAATTTTTGTCCATAGAGGGCAGTTTACGAAAGTTACTTTTAGAAAAATTTTTCTAAGAAAATATATTTGGCCAATATCGTAAACAAACTTCAATTTATGGATTATAAATATATTTATTAGAAATGCCATCGATTATATTATATTATTATTATTATTATATCACGATGAAATAATTCAAAACAAAAGTATTTTAAATAGTCGTATATACAAAGTGAACTAAATGAATTAAATAGTAAAATAAAATGTATAAATGATTGTACTAATTATACTGACTAATATATCATAATATGTTGTACTGTCCAGTATTATTATAAAGTTAACTTGACCATCTCAGGACAGCAAATCATCCATCACCTCCATAAAGTCTCTCGGATTTCGTGTCTCGACAATGTTTCTCTCTTTCTGTTCCTTCAGTGTTCGAGGTATGTTGAAGTGTTTGATTCGAATGTGCTTGACCGTGTCTGAGCTGTGTTCGGAGGCGTAATTGCACTCGGGCCATCGACATCGGTACGGTTTGATGCCCAAATGGATGCGTTCGTGGGTGCGCAAATTGCCATTCTCGGTGAACACTTTTCCACAGCCCTCGAAGGGACAGACGTACTGTCGCGGTACTGTTCGGTCCAGTGACCGAGACACGTCCCGGTAGTGCTGTTTGTAGTGTCGATACACCTGACCTCGATTCTCACTGCCAAAATGACAGTTTGCGAAGGCACATTTGAAGTGGCCATCGTGATGGGTCCAGCGAGTGTGTTGGTACAGACCGTTGTAGTTCTTACAGCAACTGCCACACTTGCCACACTGCCACTTGGTCACCTCGCTGTGTTCCAGTCGAATGTGTTGACTCAACTGGTCTCTGGTCAGGATTAATAACGATTAGTCTATTATTGCAAATTAAAATATACAAAGCAATATAGTACCGATTGAAGAATGACCGATTGCAGCCCATGAGAAGACATCTATTTGGCAGTATGTTGTGATGATCAATCAGATGCTGATCCATGGCGGGAATGTTGATGAAATTCAAATCACAATTGTCCACAATACATTTCACACTCAGGGTAATGAGAATGCCTTGATGTCCTTCCGGTGGTTGGGCGTGAGCATGGTTCGGATCAAACACAAATGGCCTTTTACCGTGGGCACGAGAATAAACGTTCACACCTGAACCACTAGGAAATTGGCTATTTTGATTGTCAAAATAATTGTCAAAAGAAGTGTCCTCTTCGGGGATGAGTCGTTGTCGTTTAGTGGGCCTATCTTCCTGTGAATGATCATCATCTACATTCTGACACAAATCCTCCTCATCATCCTCAATAACTTGAACACTATCTTCGCTGTCATCTTCTCGCTTCAATGCAAAACTGATGCACTCATAGCAGTCACAGTCTTCATCGTCCTCTTGTTTGATGGCAATAATTTCATCTTTAGATTTAGACAGCTTCTTATCGGACATTTGAGAGTTTTGAGAACACTCTGGATAGTCGTCAGATTTGCACGGAGGACTGTGCTGAGAAAGCGGGAATGGGTCTAATTCTACGGTAAATTGTTCTGGTATTTCTTCTTTAATTTTGACTAGAGGTTGTTGTTTTTGTTGTTTCATTTGAGGTGGGGTTTGAGGTTCGCTGGTTATTGAGCTTTTCTGTGGTTGAGATGAACAATATGAATTGGGAGAATCGTGTGAAACAGACTGATGAGACGATGATGGTGATATTTGATTATTGGCTGCTTGTTGAGACAACATAGAATGAACAAGGGAATTTGATCCCATTACTTGAGATGTTAGTGGCGAATGTTGTTGTGATGTTTGTGTCACAGAACATAACGCATCTTGGTGGAATGATTGTTGTTGATGGTTGAATGGTTGATTGACGTCTACTACACGACCAAATGCATCATTGTCAGTTGGAACAGTTGCCATCGGATCCTGCATCATCATCAAGGGGCCCATATTTGGCTGACTGAGCATACGGCACAACTGTGCTCTCATTTGGTCAAATAGTCGGTCCATCACAATGTCCACTTCACGATGTATGGTCGAATGTATCATTTGTCTGGCATCGTCCTTTTGTTCTTTAAAAAATTGACCCAAAAAATTGTTGATTATTTGTTGTTGCATACTTGGGAGGGGCTGCTGCTGCTGCTGCATTGGGCCTGAGTAGGAAATGGACGGACCGAGATGATGGCTCGCCATGGCTCGTGGATTGAACTAGAAAGATGACGTTTGAAAAATATTATAAAATAGAAATACTTCGATGTACTTCGATTCCAACCAAAACAGTCAGACAGATTGTATTCAACGGAAAACAGTGAGAAAATGCACTGGAGGTGGTGTCACTGTGAGATGTACCAAAACAAGTGGGCTTTAGCGCACAACGGCACAAAGCCAGCACAACAAACTTGTAACATACTGCATCTATGAATGGACCATAAAAGCACAAATAATGGTCAGTGTGCTCCATAAAGGTAATTTCTTCTGAATTCTCTGGCTAACGTTTCCAACGATGCAGGAAAACAAGTTTGCAAAAGTAAAATTTCCCACGTTCCCATCGCGGCCATATCACAGTCAGTTATCCTTCCACTCTACCCACACATGAAAAGGCATGGGAAATTTTATTTTAATCAACCAACTCCACCCTGCAATGGCGGATGAATTCACAAGGGAAAATTAGCGATGTGGCCCATTGCTATGATTTATATTTCTAGCTCGCACGTTTGTTTAAAATTTAAATGTTTGCGTAAGTTTAAATTGGATTTTTTTTAATATTCAAAATACCTAACACGTTGGCATTTGTTTCTTCAAAATAGATTTCGGCATCAATCAACCGCAAAATATTGCAATGTTGAACTATTCTAAAGTAATTCTGAACTGCTGGTCGAGGTAAAGCTTTAAGCTGATCAACGATACAGAACCTGGAACGACATTCGATGAACGAAATTAAGAAAGTTTACTTCATTCATCGTGAGTATTTACTCAATTAATACACGTTATTTATCATTTACCAATAATGTTTGTTTACCAGTTGTCCTCGTGGCCTTTTCTTTAATTTGTCAGCGAGATATTATTAGCGTTATTAGCGTCAAAGCCTTGATCACTGATCGCTTACCTTTATCCGTCCATCTGTAAGTTGAATATTTTATTTGCATTTTCATTGATTAATTCGCCACCATTTCGTACTTTCGTATCCATTTCTTTAGTTTGGAAGTCTTACTTTTTATCTAATTATTTTTATTTTGTTTTATAGTTCCTGGCCTTAATTTGATGCTATGCTCCTATGTCAAGAACGACGCCCAAATCTTTTTACCAAAGGTTCTTTTTGCCAACACTAAAGTTGCAATAAAATAACTCTCGACCCAAGGAGATTCTTGGCTAGAAAATCTCGGTTCATCGTTGATCTAATAATCCAATGACTCAAATTACGTCTTTGCAGTGTACAGGTAAAGTTTAGCTTGTAATTACGTTTAAACGAATGGTACTAAATTGCCCGATTACTAATTTGTCTTTGTATTTGCCACCAATAGCCTCAAATTATTCTTTTGCGACAACTTCAAAATTAATCAAAATTAATATTCTACAATTATTCGGCCATCTTTTCGTTTCGTTTTCACTTTTATTATTGCTTTTATAATATATTATGCATTGTCTAATGTGTGAAAGTTTTATCTACCATGTCACATCATAGAAATATTCGAGATATTCGAGATCTGGTCAATGATGTCTACATTGGTGCAATGGTAAGTGATCAAACAAACAAATTGAATGCCGTTTATAATACTTATAATTGGAAAACTTTTTCGTTGTGCATTTATCGAAATTGTATATTTATTTCGTCTTTCGACAAATTAGTAATCTTACAATTACAATTTATAAACAACAAACAATCTTACTACGGCCTACATAGGGTCCACGCCATGCGACTTTCTATTCTTCTCTTTCAGCATTCGAATTCAAGATTGGCAGCGGCCAATTTGCGCGATGTTCACTGTACCAGGAATGACGATTATATGAATTTATTGAAATAATGGTCATTAAATGTCAATCGAAATGTTAAACGTTCAACCAAATATGTGGCTCAACTGCATGTGCACAGTCTTCTCGAGTGCATCGAAATATCTCCACACACTTTGATCATGAGTGTCACAAATAGGATTGTTGCTTGCATTTGCGAAGGCACGTCTGTAGTGCATGAGAAGACTCGAACTGGGCTCGAATATGATGCCCGAGCAGGTATAGTGACCGGTGGTGTTGATGCAACTGGTGGGAAAGTGATTGTGCAGTGTCTTCACCTGTGAGGTGCGAACGAAGCTCTTCTGATTGTTCGTCAGTGGATCTTCCTGTGCCCGGTATGTGTGCTGCATCATGTACAACCAATCGGGAATCGCCACTCGGTACTTTACATCTGCAGACACTCGCTCATACTCGGTCTCGACCATTCGCTCACAGATGCGCGAATGAACGTTCGAGTAATAGGTGAATTCCACTTTCTCTTTGTCGGTTAGTGCGCTCTGTAATATTTGCATTAATTAATAAAGTGACATAAATGGACATACCTCAACAGAGTCAATCAGCTCATGCCAGTTTGCTTTTTCTTGTGGGACAATCATTTCATCAATGTCGAGTACAGCGAGAAAGTCGTGTCGATACAAATTGCGATACAAACAATCGTTTAGTTCAATCAACTCCACGGGCCAGAAGTGGTAGTACTGTTGATATGCCCACAGGTTGTACAGTGACTTGATGTTGGCTTGTGTGCCCGGAAGGGTCAATCGCTGCCAATCGACCAGGCCCTAGCCAATCGAATCGCATTATATGGTAATTACCATAAGTACGGAAACTAACCTCTTTTCGGTAATGCGTCAACACTTTTCTCATATTGTCAGTAATGGAGTACTCGTAGAAGTACACTTTATCTGCACCCATCAGTCGGACCATTTCGAGCCACTCAACCAGTCGAACGCTAATGTCGTAGGTGCCAAACCTAAAAGCCTGAACACAAACACCAATGCTTGATTTACTCGACTTGACTGCAGTCCTTTGGTTTTGGTTGTTGTACTTTACTCGAAGAACATTGCTTGGCTCCGTCTCGACTTGTTCACAGTGGCCGTGTGCCTGTAGTGACACGGCACGAGGCACCTGATCGGCGTACTCCTTGGGTACTGAACAGGTGATCAACTGCGGAAATAGGTCTCGTGATTGTACAGTTTGAAACCAGGCAGGAGGCCACATTTGGAAGTATTCGGCTGGCACTAGTATTGGAGGTTTGAGATTGTCGAACCAGAGCAGACACCACCACTGTGCCTGTTTACTGTAGGATTCTTGCATATTGGCGGTCAGTATTCTCACCACTGGTGCATTGACCATTCGATTGTCGTAGTACGCATTGAGCAGGTAAATGGTGAGTCGAATGTGTATGACTGGAGGTTGTCGTGAACGAAATGGCCATGGCCGAAATGGAATCGTTTCGGCATAGTTCACCAGTTGGACCTGTGTCTCGAACACTTGCCATACCAAATTGTGGTGGCGAACTTGTAATGGATCAGTCAAGCGAACACGATCACAGTAGGTCACATTGTGCATCTTGTGCCACTTGGTTTGTTCAATAGCTTGCCAATGCTCCCAATAACGGACAGCCACATTCGAGTCATCATCATCTTCATCTTTTGAAAAGTTTAAACGATCGGTGTTGATGCTTGAATTCAATTCGACTGGCGGTCTCATCCCTGCTCGGTAAATGACGACCAAACTGGTGAATTTTTCCAGCAGAAGACCTTTTCCATAGAACAATCGAGTCAGTATGAGCGTGCCCATGACCAGTGCAATGATAAATGTGACCGACAGACAAAACTTTAATGTCCAATGATGGTGCTTGGCTTTTGGCTTGACCAATTGGCACGGAACAGCTTCCATTTCTGCCGACTTGTGTGGAAAGCAGAGTGCGAAATGTCAGCGTTAGCCAACATTTCGGTGTCAATATATATTTCTATTGTCATTGGTCAATGATCGAATGTTGTGAAAACGAATCATTTTCTTATTCAATTTATTTGTAAACTTAATATGCTTTCTAAAACTAATGTCATTTAGCCATTTGGTTAGCACCTAAACTTAGTTAGATATGTCGGTAAACCCAAAACTTTAGTGCATTTCCGAATAAGCAAGAATTTTTTGAATCAACTAATAAAGAATCGTTGCATTTGCAATTTCCAGATTCGAGCAGTAAAGAAATAATCGATTTGAAAAGTTGAATCACTCGATTACTCACTTTGATGACCTCATAATTAGTAGTTTGACTCACACACACGCGCGTCCGTGCATTTGTAGTGGCGGTTCAGGTCAATTTGATAAAGCTCACTTTGATTGTTGTGTCTGTCTACAACTGATAAGCAGCAACTTCAATCATTACTATAACACATTGACCTTATCGACCCTTTGTCTGTGTTCTAAATGATGATAAGCGCACGGCTCGTTCTTCTTTTGTGCCGCCCTTTTACCTTTTTTAGCCAATTTGGTAATGTTTCACTGCTCTCACAGCTGTGTGCAGATGTTACTCATGCACGCACGCCGCCGTGTGATACATAAATCGAGTGTTCTACCACACATGTTCAGTGTCTTGTTTGATGCTTCATCTGTGTCATCCGCACAGATTTACTTTTTTAAATTAATTTCGCCCATCGAATATCTTCTCATCCACAAAATGTCCTCCATCTCTGCATCCAGTCTCCCTCCTGGTGGTGCACCTCAGCTCACCCGAGCCGAGTACAGTGTCTTTCTGGCACGAGTTGAACAGTCGAAACTTAGAGCGAAAATTCAAATGTACGCCGATGTGGACCAGTACCTCGAGCAAATGTACAGTGAAGTGATTGCAAATGCAAACAGGATTATTCTCAAGGATTTTGGCGTTGATCCTGTCACGTTGCTTCAGCCGAAGAATTTTATTAAAAGAAGCCAACTAATTGCGCAAAAGGTTGTGGAACAAATGGAGGTGCCACTGGACCCAAGTTTGCATTCGGCTCAATTTGAAAATATGAAAGACAAAAATGAAGAAATTGAACTAATCGATTTGGACGAGGAAGATGTTGAAGACGACGAAGAGGAGGCGAACGAAACGAATTCTCCGGTTGACTTGTCGGCAGCTAGTTTCAACCAAGACAATGCGGCCGCTGCATTCGCTCAAATTATTGCTCAAAATATGAGTTCAGTACGCAATTTGAGTGGCGTCCAAAAAAGCTCTACACCTCGACCTGCCAAGCGAGCACGAAGTGAGACAGCCGAAGAGATAAACTTTAATTGTGACAGCGAAGATGAGGAATATGAATTAAAATCGCAATTGGACACACTGCCACAAATGGCAATGGACAATCAGATATCGTTTGGTGGCAAACAGAACATTCTGGTGCTCACTCTCAAATGTATGCGAGATGACTGTGACAAGCAATTTGGCCACAAGCACCAGTGGAACACTCACATGAATGAGGAACATGCCATTCTGGGCAGCCGGTGCCTTCAACGTGGATGCAATAAATCGTTTCTCACTGGGTAAGTCTCTATTACTACCGTTTTACGGGGCAATTACCTAATCGTATTCTTTTTTTTGTCACAGTGATTTATTAGGTGAACATTTCCGTACCGACCACCCATTGGCAGCCGAATGGAACTGTCCCAAGTGTGACAAGACTTTCAAGCGCTATCCACTGCTGTATCGTCACTTTCAGTGCACTCACCAGGAAGGCGTCTACAAATGTGCCACCGATCCGGCCTGTACCTTTCTGGCTGAGACCCGTGGTCAGGTGTACGCTCACCAAAAGTCCACCCACCAGACATACGTGTGCAACTTTGACAAGTGTGGCAAGACATTCAAACAGGTTGGCAATCTGCGACGACACCAGCGGGTCCACCTGTGCCTGAAGCCTTATCGATGCACCTGGGAGGGCTGTCTGTATGCGTCCGCCTTTCGTTCCACTGCCATAAATCACATTCGAATGAGCCACTTTGGACTGCCATCGACGAAGAAGGCAATGAAGGAGCAGCAAATTGTCGATCAGCGAGACCCGAGGCAACATCTCATGGTCATGCAGGAGCTGCTCAATCAACAGGAGACAAATGAACTAATTGGACAGTTGTGAATTGGTCGGGAATATTATTTATCGCTTTAACAATTACACCGTGACTCCCATTTTACATTAACACTTTAGTATAATCTACATTTTGCTCTATTTAGAGCAATCATTTTTTAATATATCAACAATCCATTAGTCTTTATCTTTATAATCACAATCAGAACTTACTAACATTTGAAGAGAAGCCCATTTTAATTTGTTTTAATTTGCGTAAGAAATTGTAATTGACCGTGTCTTTGTCACTTTATATTTTTATTTTTTTAATATTAATAAAAATAACTCTTAATTGAGGATAAATGTTGTTCAAACAAAAGAGAATTTATAAATCACTCGAATGTCACTGAATAGTTGAACCAATTTTGAGTGTTGAAATTTGTCGAGTTGCATTGCCCGATGCTGTAGCCAAATGATCTGAGTGTTGGGAAATATGAGCGGCAAATGGAGAGCTTCAATGTCGTGATGAGACACTAAAAGTAGGTCGAGTGACAGTGCCTTGACTGAGACCACCTTGGGCAGAGTAGCCAGTTGGTGCCGGTGGAGATGTTCAATTTGCCAGGGCACTTCGTTTGCCAGGCCAAAGTGGACCAGTTGTGGCAGGTTGGTGAGTGCTTTGCCAATTTGGCTCATCGAAATGTTGGCAAATTCGAGTGCGAGAACTTTGAGCGAGGTGAATTTGTTGCAAAAGTGACCAAACGAATTCCACTCGAGACTGTAAATGTGCAGCTCAGTGAAACGAGCCGAGAATTGAGGCGAAAATTGAGAGAGTGCACTCAAATCGTAAATGTTTCGAATGACGATTTCGGTTAAATTGACGTTTGATTCGCCGTGCACTTTGAGGCTCGTCAGGGGAATCTTTGAGTCGGCATCAACGAAGCCACAAGAGGCAAAGTCAAATCGTTCCAGTTGGGACACAATCGAAAGGTCAATTGGCACTGAGGCGCGATTGGACGGAATTTTCAGGTTCACCTCGAAATGCTTCAAAAGGGACAACGAGTTGATTGAGTGGAAGAGTGCACTGAAGTGGTCGAGGCAAGAATTGTAGCTTTCTTTATTTGGCTGTGCGTCCGATTCCCAGAACCACAGTTTCAAATGGACCAGTGTGAGACTCCATTGCGTCAGTAAATGAGTGATGTGACCAAGTTGGCACAGGCTTGCGCTCAGTTGAATGATTTGTACAGATTTCACATTTGGCAACAGGCTCACAAGCTGTTCACTCGCCTGCAAGGTTAGCGAACAAGTCAATGCCCAATCGGGAAAGTGGCATATCTCACGATGATTGCGATACAAAGTGCCATCCTGACTGGTGAGGCCATTCAGTGGATCAAAGTCTTCATTCTCGGACAGGCCAACAGATCGATCAAAATCAGTTTTGCTCTGAGTGATAATCAGTGGATGGCATCGTCGATGGCAGGCAGTGGAATGAAGGGAGTACCATCGGCGACAGACCAAATTGACGGTAACTAGAAGATCGTGCAGTGGCAGTAGATCAAAGATGGCAAACAGACACAGATCGGGCAGAATGGACAAGGACATTTCGAGATACAAACAACAACAACACAAATTCAATTAAGCGAAGCACATGTCTTGTTTACACGAGAGGAAAGAGAAGTTGCTGCTTGGCATGCTGTAATCGGTGCTATATAATGGCAATGGTATATAGTGCTAATGCCTTAAGCCTAAACCCTAGGGGCAAATTGCACATGGTCTACACACAAATGCTGTGCTCGCCAACTACTATCTCAAAATACAAATTACTAAATAGATATATAGAAAAGGCCAATACATGCTGTCCGCTATATAGCACAGAAATGCCAATGCAATGGCCTTTGGCGCTAACACGATCGATTGCTCAATGCTCAATGTCCATTTAAAAGTTCATTACAATATTATTGCACTTTGCCATTTTTCATTAGTATTTAAGTGCGCTTAGTGATCACCAAGTGTGTACAAATTTTAATTAATAATAAATTAAATATCATGATTATCCACTTGCCACTAAAATGTAGAAATGAACAAACAGACGGAGAACATGCTGACAAATGGCGGTCTGATACTCGCTGCTCAAAGAAGACTGTCAGCAAAGAGAATCCACTGAATGGCACTTTTCAATCGGCCACAATAGATCGAGCGTTCTTCATATTCAAGTAGATGAAAATTCATGGTCATCCAACATGTTGCATCATGCATGAATTGTCGCTAAGACGGTAAATCAATTTGTGGACAGTTCGCAGTAAGCTTTTACAACCTTCATAGTCGTTATCATCGTCCACATGCGGGTTAGTCGAGAAGAAGGCTATCAATTGTGATCGAAGTATATACTTTCTTACAGATTCGACAGGTAGTTTTGACAGTTGTTGCAATGATAATGACGATGGCGCAATCGATCGATATATTCTTAGTCTGTGAAGTCCGTTTCAAGACGTTTTTCAGGATAGTATTCGTTGTCAATGATTTGTGTTGATAATGTCTGATGAGTGGCTAAAAAAAGCCTGACCGGGTCGGGCACATTATTACTAATAATTAATTACTACTAATAATTTATTAGTCTTGCAGTGCTCAGTCATATATGGAACGGCTCTGTAGTGGCGAACTGCTGTTCCCGTGCAGAACTGCCCGTCCTGACTTAAACCCAAATTAGTGGAGGTGATGCCACATTTACACGAAGACAAGATTTCCCAATGACACAAAGAGTCCAGCACACTTTGTTTTAATAATGTTTATATAATGTTACATTATATACATTATTAATGTACACCACATTTACAGGTCAGGGAAAACGCGCGCGCGCTTCAACTCAACTGATCGCGACATATCGCTCATTCAGGCACAGTGCCTGGCACACCAAGTGACTTGCGGGAATCCGCGATCGCATTGACCTGACTTGATTCTGTCTCTGTGCTTGATGGCATTAGTGGCTTTTCGATTGCCTCATTTTGTTTGGGTAACCCAATTATGTTACAATACTCTAACTAGGCTGTTTCCTTGGCAATTGCAGCATTATTTCCATTTGTCCATCAGTCGGTGTGGAAGGTTTGATTTGCGCAGCGACTGACTGACTTCCACTGTTCCACCGTTCGTTTGTCATTTTGGTTAGTTAGCTGTGCAATGCAATTTGACTCAAACCAACCGTTAAAGCTTACAGACTGTAAGTTGCAGCTAACCATATCGAGGCATATTTGTTCGATCATTCCGCGCAAGGTTTAAAAACACGAGAAGCACGACAACGATACTTTCGCCGAGGCACCAGGCCAACCTCAACAAAGTGGCACTCCTGACATCAGTGGTCACTGGTCTGGTGCAACGACATCAAGCGAGCTGTACAGTGTACAAAGTGTGTTTTGTCATAAGCTTTTATTTGACTGATTAAATAGACACAATAATGGACTTTCTACAAGCGAAAGGAGACTTATGGCGATTGAGGGATGAACATCGAATCAATGGCCATCCCGACTCTGTGGTCCTCCTTTTGAAGATTTGCTTTTCTTGCTCTTGGCTTTTGACTTTGACTTGATCTTTGTTTTGTCTTTTGGTTTTGGCTTTGGTGCAATGTCCACATCGAGCCGCTCTTCTTCGCTTTCGGTTTTCTGCTCTGACAAGTCCAGATCGAGAACTAACTTCGAGTCCATTGTGCCTAATTGTCCTATCGGAGATGATTTGGGCCTTGGCACAGTGGCAGTGTTGTTCTCGTGATAGTTCTTCGATGACTTCTTCTCTGACTTTTTCGCTGACTTTTTAGATACCATCTTTTTGTGATAGTCCGTTTGCGGGATGAACTGGTTGTAGTCCTGGTTATCTTCCTCTGGAGCCGAAGTTTCATTGAGGCCGGACACTTCCGAGATGGAGTTTCGGTGCTTTTTCTTCTTGTTCTTCTTGGCCTTGCCACCACCACTTCCGCAAAGAATGAGACCAAACAGCGTCAGGATGACAATTCCCACACCGAATCTGACGATTGTCCCGAAGTAGGGCTCACTGGAAGGGAACTCAAAAGAAAGGTTTTTGGCTTGGAGGTGCATCTTCACTAAGGAAAAATATAAATGCATGTATGCAGAAAAGTGTCGACTATTTAAATGTAGTTGGTCAAATTAAATCAAATGTACTACAAATCAATTGATAAGGAACTTTCAATAATATTTGAAATTATCTTGTTCTATTTGAATAATCGAAGATAAGTGGAAATGCCCATCGAGTGTCAGCCAGCAAGGCAAGCCATCTTTGTCGCTACATTCATTTACAAAGAACAGATTGACAGATTTTATTTTCTACATTAATTTAATGGGCTAATTGTGTTATATAATTGTTAATTTAAACATTACAAATGAAGCTATAGCCTAGTGCTATATAAGTATATACAATTAATATAATAGAATGTCTACTTTGTGTTGTCTCCTTGGGCGATCTCATCGAGTGAGTCCTCAGCCAGGTATTGTTTCGGATCACGGCTATCTTCAATTTTGAGTTCGAGTTGTCTTTTGAGTGTTTGAGGCAATCGAAAGTGCACAGTCCGAATGTGGTTTACTGCGTGGCCTCGTTGACTGGCCCTGAACGTGCATCCATTCCACAGGCAACGGAACGGTCTCAGGCGAAGATGTACCGACTGTTCGTGCTGTTTGAGTGAGACTTTACTGTAGAATTGCTTGCCATTGCATTGCTCACAGGTGAACATTTTCAATTTGTTTCCAATTGGTTTTGGGACAGTTTCTGAATTTGCATTACTTCCACCGAAGGGCACAAAGGCGTGAGTAGTGGAACTGACCGATAAGTCGAGAGGGCCCTCGCATTCAGTATCGTCACTCGGTTCGTTTTTGATGAAATTGTATGTTGAATTAGCGATCAGACAAAATTCTTCACGGAGTGTAGCGATGTTGTGGTTCCATTCGCGGATGGCATCACGATAGTTAGGATCAATTTCGCAAACCAATTGATTCATAGTGGATAGAATTGTTTGTAGAAGTGCATTCGACACTGGATACAAAATGAGCAATCCATGGAAGATTGATTCGAAGGTGTGCAACTTTCGAAGCAATCGATCGTTTTCGGTTGAGGAAGGCATCGTGTCGGTAAGGTCTGTCCCGCTTGGGTGGGACATGTTAAATGAATGAATATTCATAATAGAAATGACCAAATAATGATGCGACCAATAATAAGCGACATAGAAGGAAGCAGACGAAACAGAACAATAAGTCATATCTGTTTCTATTCTACCAAATTTAATCTTATCAGTTTGATTAGTTTTCATTTCGAAATGGCCACTTACCTGTCTGTGAATCATAATGCACATATTGTGACAATACGAGATGAATCTAATTAGACAATTTCTAAATTAGGTTAACAGTTTGCCGCTAAATCTATTCACTCACACATCGGTCATATTATCGATTGAATGTACAAATATAATTAACAGTCCTTAACTATTTAGATTAAAATTACATAAGTTTATTATTATTGATTTTCAAAAACATACAAAAGTATTATGATAATCGAATACTTATGAAGATTTTAAAATGCCACATTAAAAAGGCTCACGGCGCCGAATTTCATTTTAAATAAGCTTTAGAGTCAATCTTGGATGACGAGGAGCCCACCACAAAGGTCTCAGACGAGCCAAATTTCTCCAAACTTGAAGGACAATTCGGTTGAGGTCTAACTCCATTTAAGCGGACTGCCTGAAGAGCACGAAAGAAGGCCACCAACAAGAGAGCCATTGTCACGCGCACAAAAAAAGTTAAAATTTGAAAGATTTTCAGGAACGGTTCATACTGGTTGGCACAGCACAGTACATCACGGGTGATAAAAGCTTCACAAACGCTAACAAATGCATAAATCACCATAAAAAAGGCAACAAGGCAGTTGTTCTCGACAATGACGGTCCAAAGGAGAAGAGAATTAGAAACACACCAACAGCCAATGGACGCCACGAAAATGTACTAAAGAGAAAACAAATAAAAGTCAATTAGTAATGGTTCCACAAGCTCATGACATAAAACAATTTCCAAAACTCACGATGGAATACTCTTCGAGACCAAACGATTTGTAAAACTGTTCAAGCACATTTCGATAATTGAAAGCTCCAACAATTGCGAGAACATAATTCACGAGCACCAGAGTAATGAGGGCACGCTTCAAGGTACGGAATGAATCGGCATCCATTGTGTGGAAATTGTCTGAGAATTTACAACGGCAAACAAAAATTTTCGTAATAGAAAAATGATAAAAACAGAGAAGTAGAGAAACGAGAGAAGGCATGCAGCAAGCGGAAACGGAGTCAAAGACAAGCACGGACAAACGACGAGAGTACGTTCACAGATGTGGTGTACAGGCGAAGACGTTGTTGACAATTCGGCTGGTGAACAAACTAAATCGTGATCGATTCTGTGCTGGCAATTCCGTAATAAGCACATTGACTATTGTGTGATTAGAATAAATTTGTAGGCGAATATTACACTCGTTGATTGGCACACGAATTGTACATTAATGAATATTAAAAATCTGAATTTCAAATGCTTGATGGACACAATGTTTGGGAAAGTCCGGTGCAATTGAAGCGATTTCATATAATCTGAAATGTAAGTCACTTTGATGCAATTTCCAATTGCGATATTGATTCGTTGGAAGCTTATAGTAATAAAATGAAATACAAAAATCAGAAGCACTAAATTCCGCAGGACAATCGACGAATTTGCCAATAATTGGCAGCCAATTGAAGAAATTAATGGCGCGTTGTCTGGCCAATTATAATTTTTACTATATATTGCATATACGTTGAGCACACAGAAAATCTTATTCAAAATAAAATCTTTCAAAACAAATAATTTAAAGTTCACAATTTGGATTGCAAATTGAGTCTAAGTTAGACTCTAACTGTTAAACCAATTTGAATGATTCAATTTGAATCAAATTATTCAAATGCCTTTGTCTATTTGCACAATTCATGGTTAGTAGGTTGAAATAGAGTACATTCCTTGGGGGCGGAGTCTTGATATTGTTATTCTGTCCGTTTGATCAACTCACAAACAAATTCGTCTCGACCGCGCTTGTAATGGTTTGTACAATTTGTTTTTGTTTATTAACATATTTAACGTTAATTTATTAGTTTGTAGATTCCACTAAAATGTCCCACGACCTAAATGTGCTACTGCGAAAGTTGTCTCTTTGTGAAAGGGTGATACTTGCACTGCTAACTATGGAAACGCCATCTTTTTCGCTGATTGAGAAACGGTTGTCCCACCTTGAAGACTTGGCTATTTTGCTGCCTGATGAACAAATTGACCTAATAAATCACTGGGATGTTAAGGTGGTCACTTTGTGGACACAGTACGCGCTCTTTTGGGGAGAATCTTTGCACAAACAAATGTCCACTAAAGGCGCATTTATTGCCTCATCTGATTATTATTCTTCTGAAGCGGTAATGTTTTTGTTTATTTGAATGCCATCGTTAATGGTATTTTATTTTTAGTCTGTGCAAAATGGCGATAGTAACAATACTTCAGTCAAATCGGACTCGTCCGTCTCTTGGTCCTTTATTTGTTTGTCACAAGTGAAACAATCACTAGCCCTGATGGATCGTGTTGCCGAGTATGACATCGCCGCTCTCAATCAATTACTGGCAGTTTTGGCTAAAGCATTTTCACTTGTAAAGCAATTTCGCAACGATGACTCTCTATACAGCCATCTGTTTGATTCTATTTTCGCCAAACTGTGCACTCCACTTCAAGCAAAATATCTACAACAGTTGGATGGTATGGAACATGAACTGCAGTCGGAGAAATTGATTTCGTTGAACAAATTTTTACTTAAAGAAATCACTGCTTATCATGCACAATTTGGGACCGAACCGATTGAAAATGTCAATGCCTACATCGAGTATTGAAGTTAGGCACTCCTAAACTGCTTTTAAAGTTCGCCGTTAGTTCAGGTTTGCTTTTGTTTATGTTTCCTATTTGACACTAAGTGATTATATAATCATGCCTACAAAACTGTTTTTGAAATCAAATTGTTTTTAACGTTACATATCTTATTACAGTATACTCAATCATTTGTTCAGTCATTTTGTCTATTAGTTTAATCAATGTTTCAAAAGATTTCTACAATTTATTATCCGTCTATTTTGAATAAAGCATTTAAATTTAATATTATTTAGAGCTAAATAGATTAATTACGAACACTCGAGACATGTAATTGACAATTGTGAATTAATTGTTGGATATTTAATATTCGGACATGCCAATGTCGAGTATTGAACGTTCGCTTGTTTGATAACTATTTTGTGCCCATCAACCGAATAGGTTTTCAAGTGCGTCAGTGATCAATCTCTCAACCGATGCCACCTCAAGATCGATGGGGCTGGGGTCAAAAGGAATGGCAGCCTAAGAAGGCTCAAGCTAAAGATGCCAATGCTGGTCAGTCAAATGAAGACAAATTGGTGCAACAAATGTTGACCGCCTTCGAAGCAAGTCTCGCCTCTGTCCGACTCGAAGCAATCAACTGGACCAAAGAGCAAAAGGCCAAAGATCCCGATCAGAAGGAAGACCAACAACTGAAACTGATGAAACCGTTGGTCAAGGAATGGCTTGGTATTCGTTACGACTTCCAACTGAGTCACTCAAAGGGCAATATCACCGATCGGCAAATGTTGTACAATCGTTGTGACATTCTTAAAGGCAAAGTCGAACGTGTGGACACTGGCGGCACCTCGCCGTACTTTCAAGGATTTCACAAATGGCTTCTTCGCCAGATCGAAGACACCAAGACAACCCGAGCAGACACGTTCCAAATGTGAAGCAAATCAATCTGTCGTGGATGACTCATTTTGAATCGAGTCCAAACAAATTGCTCTTGTAATATTAATAGGCTAATAAATTAGCAATCATAAATGACTTAATTCAAATGAAACTATTTACCAATTAAATAAAAAATAGCGCTTAACATCTTTTTGTGTACATTACAATTTATGAAGAATTTGCATTTCAATTCTACAATGATGATAGTAATAAAGATTATATTCAGGACAACTATTTATTTAAATTTAGATATATTATAATATAATTTACGGTATATAATGTTGTGACATTTACAATGCATACGTTCACATGGAATAAATATAAAATGCGAATGTGTAAAATAAAAACAAAATATTTGATATTAATGTCTAGACCAGGTACTCCGTTATGGTAAAGGTGGTGCCATTGCAGGTTACAGGAGTGCAAAGCTTAGGCTTCCCTTTGATGCTTTCGAAAAATTCCACAAACGTCTTTCCTCGAGAGTTGACTTTTGACTTTGATTGGACGTCACCTTGAGCACGTTCAGCGCGGGCTTCAGTGAGAATATCATCGTCATCGTGTTCGTGATGCTTCTTCTTTTTCTTAGCAATAGACGAACTTTCAGAATCACCTTTCAGTAATTTGGATGATTTATGACGATGCTTGTCATGATGATGATGATGATCAGAACGATGTTTGTGCTTGCGATGATGACGGTCCTTGTCCTTGTGAGCCTTAGTGGAAGAGCGATCTGTAGACAATGAAGGAATGTATTCCTTTCTTTCTTCCTCCTCCTCCGAAGAATCTTCGATCATTCTCCTTCGTTTCTTACTGGATATCTTCGACGAATGACTAAAGTCCTCCTGGTTGCTTGAAGAACTTTTTGTTGTTTGGGTTAGTTTCGATTTCTTACTTTTGTCAAATTCCTTTTGTTTTTCAAAATTTTTGATCAAACTTTGATCGAAAATGTTGTCCACTGGCTCCCAAGAGTTTTGCTCCTCTGGGTAGCCCAGCCATTTGACCAGATATTCGGTTCGACCGTTTTCGAGACGACGACCAACGATGCGTTCAACATCGTACACGTCTTCGTCTAGGTGGGACACTTTGGGAGCCTTCTTTTTCTTTTCAGACATATTTCGTTTCGCTTAAGTTTCAACCTAAATAATAATACAAAAAATCTTAATACTAATAATAGAACATTGTTAAGAAACATACTTTAAAAATGAGGATGGCAACTGTCGTCTGACCAGCGAGAGATTCAAATCGATCTATAAGAATATAAGAAATTAGTTAACATTTAGGATAAATAATCGTGGGGAGAAAATCATAAATATAGAAATAGAAATAATATGCAGACACTGCAGTTTGCGTATAGCGAGTACGCACGGTAAAAATATTAATAAATATCTACAAATGTTTCCAAATGCTTACCTTGTTGTAGAGTTGACAATTCACCAAAGAATCGGTGATCGATCACCAAGGAATGCGACAACAAACAAAGCTTGGTAAATTTGGTAAATTTAATAGAAAAAGCGGCAACAGACAAGACGAGTAGTGATCGCAAACACGTGCTAGCAATGACTCATCATTACATGTGCAAACTTTGCACTGCAAAGCACAGCGGTCAAACATCACTGGGTTATTCACGAACGTTGTTACTCTATAGGCAATAAGAGTCTTATTTTATGAGTTTTTTTTATAAGACTGATCATAACCATAAACAAATGCAATATCATTTGTCAAAATTATGCCTCATATTGACGACATTGTATTGTTTTAATTATTTTCTCTAAAGTATCCAGAGGAGAATTATTTCCACAAGTTCATCTCTCAACATGACGGCACTCGAAATGCTTCCACAACTTTGGATAGTACGCAATATCACTTTACTGTTGAGTCAGGTTGTCTTGAACCAGCACTGAATAGGTAAATTGTCCATACAAAATTTATATTTGTTTTTAAATCTAATTGTGGCCATACTCTCCCGCAGATTTGCGCAATTATTTATCGCACCACTAATGCTGGACCGGTCAATTGACCTGGAATTAGAAGCATTAAATTCTGAATTTACGCGAAATCTCGAACACGACCATCGGCGGATGTCTCGAATAATTCAGATACTTATTAGTGAACCGAATAATGATTATCGTAAATTTAGCTCAGGAAATGATCAAAGTCTCCGCGACGAAGCAAACAAACTGAAAATCTCAATTCGTGACACACTGTTTGCATCTTTTTCCATCAGAATTATTCTGCAAACCGAATTATATCTTTGTTTTCGTCCACTCCAAACTATGACTTGAAAATACTTGAGTGGCCTCATCCATATACGTCACATGATATATAATTCATTAACGAAGAAAGTCTTTTTCGTTCCACTGAAACAAATAAAATCAATGTCAATCGTGTTTGCATTTCCCGACGTTGAAGACTACAGATCAGGGGTAAGTTGACTGGCTTGCAGATACATTCACAGTTTGACCATTGTCTCTCTCTTTTGTCTGTAGCCAATCGATTATATATTGCATCTTTTTCACTATCGAGGCAAAGGAAGCATGAACGACGAACTCGTCAATCAATGTTTAGCTTCAATCAGCAATGCCACCTATAAAATAATTAACGGTTTTGGTCTGTTTCGCATTCAAATTAATTTGCGCAAAAAGGAACAGATTGATCAAATTTCCGTCATCGTTTTTCAATACATTAAAATTATTAAGGTAAGCATTATTTTAATACCGCGAATTTTTTCCCTTCGTTCAGTCTGAAGGTCCCAAAGAGTTCATCGATCGATGAGGAGATACGAAATGTGGAAATTTTACGACAAAAGTCTGAAAAAATTAATATTGATTTTGTCATTCGGATGTCATTTGATTGTTTTGTAGCATCACGAATTTGACGGCATCAAAATAGGCCTTGACCAGTACCGTTTTACAGTACCAGGCCTGAATTAATCTCCCAAATTGGTTTATCACTACTTCAAGCCAACGAATTGTTCCATTTTGGTGTGCAGCAAAACGTTTGCATCGAAAGCAACTCTAAACGAGCCATTCCTTACACAATTGAACCATTTACCGCTGATTTGATTGACAAGTTATGCAATTGTGAACTAAATAGAAAAATGAAATTTCCTCTTCCAAATCAATTTGTGCCGAAATTTCTGAATTGGTTGAGAAGGTTGTTAACAATAATAATGTTGTCAGTCGAATTGGCAATCAAGAAGATTGTCCCCAGCTGATTCGAAATACTCAATGGCTGAAGGTTTTGTTTCTCAAAAATTACTCTACAAATGGCTTGGCGTTTTATGCGCTTAAAGTGATCATGTAAGTCGTGTTATATCTTAAATATTATCAACGACAATAACAACTAATTTTCTCAAATAGTCCCATTGTGAATCGTTCGCCAACAAGAATACATGGGTTATGTTTTCAAGATTATTTCAAAATTCACTACGCTATCTGTTATATGAAAGCAAATTTGCTAATCTACAGTTGAATATGGTTGGGGAAAACTATGGATTCCATGTAATTTAAATTTAAATTTATTGTTAATTATTTGTAATTATTTACTGTAAATTTTACAGATTGAATTCTTTGGGCAAACTTATCGACGTTATTCTCTCAAATTGCTCTCTGCGAATTTCACTCTCAAGTGTTGCACTTGCTGGCAACCTTTAAGGTGGACATTTCTTCTCGGATGTTTTCACAACTGAAGAAGCAGCAGAAGAGCAACTTGAAAGGTTACAAACGAATGAAACTGTTTGAATTGGCAAAGTATAATCTCGAATTGGTCATGAGTGAGATGAAATTGTCTTACGAGAAGTTAATTGCCGCAATGGACTGCATCACGATGGATTCGATTTGTGCGATGCAAAAAAGGTTGTTCTCCAAGCTTTTGTCCACGGAAATTTTGAACAAAGTAGAGCCGATAAAGTTTGCGATATCATTGAGAAACAGTTTGTGAATATTTGCAAGATGGCGCCAATGCCCAGACTTTGACAGTGAAATGTGACCTTGATTACGACTCTATTTTGGTGGGCATGACATTTTCCATAGTTTCCTCAAACAATCTCAAATATTTGGATGACAGAATTGAAGCATTTCTTCGATGGGCTCACAAATATATGCTGGAAATGAAAAACGAACAATTTGAAATTGAAAAGAATTCACTTTTGGTGCGATTGGCTTATCAAAAGAATCCTTTCATTGCAACTTCTCATAAACTGTGGTCACAGATTACACAGGAAAAGACTACTTTCCACTTTGAGAGGCAAAATCTACAGGCAATCAAAGAGACAACCAAGGAGGAAGTGGTGCAATTCTTTGATGTAAGAAAATTACATTTACTCACACCAGTAGACTAATCGAATCTTTTTGTATTATCAACAGGAAAACTTAGCACATGGTGGAACCAAAAGAAGAAAGCTACAAATTCACATTCGGTCAACGGACGTATCTAATAATTTGAAAGAAATGCTCGCCCAATCTACTACTGGTTGTAGTGCCATCCAAATAGACAATTATCACACCTTCAAGAAGCATAAGTATTTGTTAGAGCTCACTTAAGTGTAACTAATTAAATATTTGATTGACTGATTATTTGATAATCGCAATTTGTTCTTATTGTGAGATCATTTGGGTTTCGCAATTTTACTTCCACATGCACATTCTCGACTTGTCTCTCAATGAAATTTCGACAGCATTCTAGCGGCCGGTGGTGTGTGGTTAGTTTTATTGTTAGTTTGTTCGCTTGTTTATAGTTTCTCTTTTCTTGCCTGTTTGGTCTTACTTGAAAAGAGTGACACTTAAGTGCGCGGTCGAGATTGCTATCGAACGCAAGAGAAGCTGATTGGAAAGACAGACGGCTTTGTGGAACAAAGTCCAATCGAGTACTTCAGTCGGTGAGAGGCCAACTACGAGAAGGAGCCTGAAGCGATTGTCACTGATTGTGCTGAAGTCTCTCAAGTCCAGTCAGTGGAAGAGAGGTCAATTACATCATTACATACATTACAAGGACAACAACAATCCAGTGATGATCAAAGTATTCTCTTGTCAAGTTAATGGATCTTACCTGACACTATGCAAACTGTTGAACAGAATATGAAGGTCGTTAGCGAGCGAACAAGCTGACCGCACTAGCTACAACTCGTTTTTTGCCCGTCAAAAGATTGAACTGAGCAAAGTGAATAAACCAAATGCATGTGCAGACTCAGAGGCGGCCACTCTTCCGGTGTTTCGCTCAGCATCGCAATGGACTCAACTAGAGAGCTAAACAGTGCCACTGTCTGGCGTCCCTTTCTTCAAATAAACGAGATCTTCCATCACTGAGCGATCGTTGTTGGTCTTTAAAGTATTTGTTGAGATGGCGTCCAATAAGACACTGCACCACCTTATCAAGTGGCGCGCGCCTACACTCATAAATCAAGCTCGTCTCTGGTCTGCACACAGCCAATGCTTGGTGGAGTGACCATTCTGGCTCGACATGGCATCGCACACCGTTCCCTGCCGCTGGAGCACCTTATGTTGGAGTCCAGAACAGTTAGACAACTCAAGAAATTTTCTCATTTTTGGGTGGCTACGAGCAAAAAGCGATTATAATTACTATATTGTATACAGTAATTACTGGTGTTGCCACAGGTCACAGACAGCGTCGCGTTCGGATGTGAACAATGTGACTCGGTGGACTGCAGGTTGTGTGGGTGCGGCGAACCACTGGTGATGCACGCTCTCTGTACCTTTCGTTATCCGTTTAACGTGCGACAATCCAAATTAGTGGAGGATCGGTTGGCTTTATTCAAAACTCGTCGTGCTACTCACAGGTTGCTGCAATCCTTGATGAACTGCTTCTCAGTGAGCCCGACAATTTATCAATGACAAACGAAGCTCAGTAAATACTATTCAGCAAAGTGCCTTTTTGCTGTTCGTTCATTGAGGATTGCTCAATAACAAGCCAACACTGACACGTTCAATCACCAATGGTGACTCAGTCACCTCGAAATCGACCTCTCAGGTGCAGAAGTCTTCTTCGTGTAAATTTATCATTTATGTGCATTTATACTCCAGACCAGAGAAGTTCAAAAAGCCATTGAAAATTAATTTCATAATGAAATTGTATTAAAATTGTTAACAGGACTTACTGAATTGCATGCTAACATTGTGCACATTGCAGAACTTATTATCGCCGATCGATTGCTATCGTTTTGCAATGTGGACCCACTGTCAGCACCAATGGTTGCCAAAGTGGACACAAGCTTGCTTAGCTTAAGCCTTAGACATAATAGAGAAACGCAATTATCATGCTTATGAAATAATTAAATGCCTCGATGATTCTTTGGAGGGCAATTGCATGTCATTGTATGTCATTGTGTGACACTAGCGAGAATGGCGGATATTAATGACACCAAAAGCGAAAAGAACGGTCATAAATGCAAATTGGGACGATATGTAGCTTCAGTTATTTTAAATAACTCTGACAAATGGCTCATCAGCGGTACTGGACATTTCATCCATTTAGGAAGGCCTGAAAAAGGATGTTTATTGGCTCGAGTTGCGACACGGCAATCATTTTAATGAACGACAACTCAAATCAGTTTGTTGTTTTGCGTTTAACGGAAAAGCAATGCAGTGAAGCACTGAACTCGCAGTAAATTCGAAATATTTGGAGACGAAAGGTAATGTAAGGTACGAGCTTGTGGTCTTGCTATCGTTGACAAGATTTGCTACGAGTCCTTACGGATCTACAAAACATTCCACATGGCTTCGGCCTCTACTGTAACTACTTAACCTCTTAATTAGTATCACTTGTTTTTAGAGTATCTTATTTTGTTTTATAACTATCTATATCAACTACCCATCTGTATGATTTTACTTTATTGTATTTCTTGTACAATTATTTATTAATTTTGTATCTCTTTTACTCATGTCAATTTGTTAACATCTCATTTGAAAATAAATTGATTCTATATATTGTCGACAAAGATATAAATGAACATTTACTGCAAGTTCATAAAGTTTATATGTTTTGTTATGTCAAAGACTGCAATAGTTCATTCGATATGGGCTAAATAATGTTTCAATTTTTGTTATCTATTTGTTACTTTGAAACCAAGACAGTCTATAAAGTGAATATTTATTGTCAATAAGAACAATTCTAATGGGCCAATGTCACTGTTACGAGTCGGATGGCTGCTGTGAATCGTCTTGTCCGCTGTCACCCTAGACGAATAATGTTTGTTCCTTTTTCACTCATTCGGTTTCATCTCTCATTGTTTGCGCGAGCAGATTCAATGCCGGGTCGTCTGTACAAACAGAAAATCAGACCATTAGCCATCAAATCAGTATCAACACCTTTCAACACGCTCACCATTATTCACTTTTTGGATAGTGAAGACCGATCCTTTTGTTTGATGTTGTTGGCACTGATACTGCTACTGCCACTTGACTTTTGTGACTTTTGTGAAGATTTACTTCTTTTACTGCTGGTACTTGTGGGACGGCTCGATTTGTCGGGCGAAGACTTTCCAGATGACAGATGACAACTTGCCGCTTGTCGACTTTCTAGAGGACAATTTGCCTGAAGATGACTTCTCTCCGTTGACAGACTTGCCCGAACCGTTTGGTATGGTGTATTTATGGTATCAATTAGTTCTTTCAAAGTTTGCCTAGTCCAGTCAATTTGCATTGTCAAAAAGGCAGCCGTGAGTACACACAACATAATCACTTCTCAGTGTTGCTTGCCATTTGGATGGCTAAATAGCATAAAATGCATTCAAGTGCCAACATTTCCATCTAGTTTAGAGTAAAGTAGCATTTTCCTAAAACTAGTTGATGGTCACCAAGTCGGACCACCACTACGGCAAACAATGCACTAGTTGATCAGCGAACAGCGAAATGCCTCTCTGCAAAGCTAATTAAATATTGAAAGTGCAAGATTGTTCATTAAATTTTAATGGAAATGTGTAGTGTGATCCATCTGCAATAGACCTCTCCATTAATCCAATCGGAACATGTTGAGTAGGTCGTCGTTGTAGTTGCGGCAAATTTCGTCAATCACGGCAGAAAGCTTCTTGCCCCACTGTCGAAAGTGGTTGAATCGTTTGCGATCGACCTTGTGCTCAGTGGCGGAGTCGTACTCCTCTCGCATGAAGTTGCCCTTTGCATCGAAGAACACAGTTCGGATCTTTTCGGTCTTGGCACTCAGTTGGGCACACTCCTCGAACAGTGCATTGAAGGTCTCCTCTCGGCTGACCGGATTCATGAATCGCTCAATGTCGTACTTGTCCGCATTCTCAAGGCACGATTCCAGCTCTTTGGCCTGCTTCTTCGTAATCTCCGACATAGTGGTCAGAAAGTTGATCTCGTTGGCTGGCTTCGATTGTTGCTGCTGCTTTTTCTTCTGTCTGCGAGTGTGCATGTTCACCAGTGACTTGATGATACTGCCGTAGGATGAGCGAAGTGTGAACACTCCCGCGTTGAGATCGTTGACCTGTAACACATTGAAGACATTAGTGAGGTGAAAGGTACACATGCCATACATACCTCATCGTAGAGTGCCTCGAATTCGACACGAGAGATGTGCTCATCGGTTCCCATGGGAACTTCCTTCTTTTCTTTGACTATCTGGTTGATGGTCGGTTTGGTAAACTCGAGAGTATTTGCCTTAGGCTTGGCCTGGTCCACTTCGTTGCCCGACGATTGTTCCTCCTCCTCGGCCATTTGTCCTTGGTCGTCACTCGGTTCTTGTTCGTCTTCCTCGTAGAAGTCTTCGCTTGCCTCCGAGTCCTCCTTGTTGCTCGTCTCCAATTTGTTGTCCGTTGACTTTGGTTTGTTCGCTTGGCCACCTCCTTTGCCTTTAGTCTCTTTCTTCTTGGTCGTTTTCTTCGACTTTGGAGGCGACTTTTCTTTCTTCTTCGATTTAGGTTTGTCTTTCTTGGTGGACTGAGGTTTCTTCTGACTTTTAGACTTGACCTCTTTCTTGGAAGTGCCGACCACTTTCTCGTTGGGCTCGCCACCAGCACCACCACTTGACTTTTTCGACTTGGTCGACACTGGAGCACTTTTGATCTTCTGTGAGTCGATGCTTTTCGGTTTAGTCTTGTCAGCACTTTTGGGCTGTTTGGCCTTGTTGCTACCTCCACTGTCATTGTTGGTGTTGTCGCCTCCTTTCTTGGTCGATTTGACACTTTTCAGCTTGTCTTTGTTCGTTTTGGCGTTGACTGATTTCACCTTTGTCGAGTTGACCTTTTGACTTTTAGGCTTGGTGGCACTGGTCGGTTTGGTCGACTTGTTGGCTGAGGCTGGTTTCACCGACTTGATCGCACTCGAAGGGACGTCTTTACTCTTCTTGCTTGAGGTGTTGCCATCCTTGGACTTGTTCGACTTTGACTTCTCTTTTCCGCTTTTGTCTTTGTCCATCGAGGAGAGAGCGAGTGATGGAAGCAGTGACCGAACAAGTGACGAACGTAAAGTTGGATGACGATTGATTGGCTCAAGTGTTGTGAGGCAACCAAGGAGAGGGAGAGGTAGAACAATAATCAAATGCTTGTGAGGGGAACAGAGTTTGATTAAGTCTGATCATGACCATTGTTGGCACATTCAAAGTGCGTGTCAGTAAAACGACACGTCAATTTGAGTCGAATTCGAGTCGAATTGCTCAAATGATTCGTCACCTCTCTGCATTCGTTCCACTCTGTCTGTATTGTCGAATTGTCTTTGCTCAATTAGTAATCGAAAGTTACTGAAACAACAGCCATGACTATAAATATGGCAATACATGACCTGTCAAGTTTGTTTGAGTTTGCAGTTCTCTTTTTTTGTTTGTTTCTCTACTCGAGAGCTTCTCTTCGCTCGAGTCGAACATGAGCAAGAAATCCTCCTCTTCTAAGAATGACCAAGAGCCCGCCAAAGAGTCGACTCGAGGGCACGGTGACTTTTCTCTTGATTCTCAGGTTGGTTCTGAGATTTTCCATCCACCCAAGGAAGAGTTCAAGTTCCTGGAAGAAGGCGTCAAGATAAACCCTGATGAGGTCAACTCAAACAACGAATCTCGAGGAGGAGAGTCACAAGATGTCAAATCGAAAAGTGGTGACCAAGTGTCAAAGGAATCCAACAACGCCTCGTCCAAGCCTACAAGTGACGCCTCTCAATCTGTGAGCAAACCAAAGACGGCTCAGAACGATTCACATAAAGATGGAAAAGAATCAAAGAAACGAGCGGACAAAGAGCCAACCAGCAAAGACTCCACGAAGAAAAAGTCATCGAAAGACGTTTGTGAAGTGAACCCAAACAAGTCAACAAAGGTCAAAGTGGTTAGCTCAAAGTCTAAGAGTGGTGCCAACAAGACCAAGGGTTCTGCATCCGAATCGAATTCCGACGTCGACAAGCAAAGCACCCTGTCAAAAGCTTCATCAGCATCTTCCGACAAGTCGAGTTTGTCAAAGTCCAAAGGCAAGGACTCGTCGGTTGGCAGCAAGAGCAAACCTTACCTTACCTCGAATCCATATGGCCAAGCAGACAAGAAGTCCTCTTCGGACAGTTCGAGTGATTCAAAGAGTTTGCTCGCTTCGAAACCGTCAAGTGCTGAGTCAAGCAACAGCAGTGCAGCCAAATCAAAGAACTCGTCCGACAAATCCAAGACATCTTCCAATACAAAAAAGAAAAAATCGAAAGGAAAGTTTTCCAAGCCAAAGTCTACTTCTCAGTCTAGGGCTTCGAGCAAGGGTACGACCACTTCCAAGTCATCGACCTATAAGAAAGCGTCGTCCGATTCTAAGTCTTCAAATGACAAACACAAGGAGTCATCTAAAGCCAAGCACAAGGAAAGTAATTTGGACAAAAAGACCAAAATATCTTCTTCAAAGTCAAATGCTTCTTCAAAGAGCAAGTCCAAGAAGAGCCACTCGACCAAAAAGCCAAAGTCTGTTGATTTGTCTACTGATCAAAAGACATCGTCAACTTCTGAGCCATCCAAATCTGCAACTCACTCTCAGGCATACACCTCACGCCAGTCGAATACGGCGACCCATCGATCGCCAATTGGCCAAACTGGCAAAAAGGCAGATGTGATTCCTAAGGTGGACATGGCCAAACTGGTTGACGCGTGTTCGCTCAAACCGAAATCGATAAGCGGCAAGACCAAGGCCAATGCAGCGAACAAACCAAAGGAGAAGGACAAATCTAAGAAACCAGAGGCAAAGGTGGTGCACAAGGAGCACAAAAAGAAAAAGACCATTCCGGCCGAGTCCGAGAGCAAATCGAAAAGCAAGTCGAAGCAATCGAGTGCCAAGTCAACCAGCAAGTCAGTGTCTGGTCAATCACAGTCGGCCAAGTCATCCACCTACCAGATCAAGTCATCCAAATCGAGCTCTACCAAAGAGTCGAATGACAAGCAAAAGTCCCGTAAGACAGAACAGACTTCTTCTGGCAAGTCTTCTTCGGACAAGGGCTCGACGACTAGCACTGGCCACTCTGAATCGCATTCAAACTCGAATGCTTCCGCTAACGAATCAACCAGTTCGCAGGACAAGTCTCAGTCTGACAAGTCTTCGACCTACAAGATCAATCCATCGGACGAGTCATCGAGTCATCAGAGCAACAAACCAAAAGAGTCTGTCACCAGTGAGCAAGAAAACGGTGACTCTGATTCGGATGAGCCAAACGAAGAAAGCACTGACAGCTCAAGTGTAGCCAAATGAGTCACTTGCTATATTGATCTCATTAGTCGTGACTAATGACAATTAACTCAAATTGTACTTTGTTTACAAGCAATAAAAATCGCTTTTAAAAAAACTTTTTGCTGAATATTAATTAATAAACTAATATTGTAGTTTTAATTGTGCACACGATTGTGAACCTCTCGAGTGAGAGACCTTGTCAAAATCTGGTCTTCCCAAAAGAGTGGAGATAGTATGGCAACTTGTTGGCGGCAATCAATCTGACACGGAGACAAGTAACATTATCGAACATAATTGCAATGAGTCATTATTTGCACCGAAAGCAATGATTCACAGAAAATGCACGACAATGCATAGAACAGAAGTGTGTTTAATTTGGTCGAATTATTATTGGTTGATCATTGGTAGCTGTAAATGTGCACTATAAAAGCATTTCAACCAGTGGTGTTGTATTGGACTCTCAATTTAGTTTGTTTGAAATTGCAAACCATTTGTGCCTGTGTGCAACATGCCCGGACTGCAGCCTGTCAAGAAAGTCGAACTCGCTCCAAACGATGTGGAACTGTTGACTCTGAAAGGTTTTACCGTTGGCAAGGCACTCAACAGTGGCAGCTTTGCGTGTGTGTGCCAGGCCACCTATCGGGGACAAGCGGCCGCCGTGAAGGTGATCGACCTGGAGAAGACCTCCGACGATTATCGGCTCAAGTTTCTGCCTCGTGAGCTGTACACCATGAAGAAGCTCAAACACAAGTACTTGGTCGAAATAATCCAAATCTACGTAATCGGCAATCGTGTGATGGTGTTCATGGAGCTGGCCGACGGTGGTGACTTTCTGGACCTGTTGCACAAGACTAAAGCGCTGCCCGAGCCTCGTGCCCGGTACTTCTATCTCCAGTTTGGAGACGCTCTGCGGTACATGCACGGCCTTGGACTTGCCCACCGTGACATCAAGTGTGAGAACATTCTACTCAACAAGGCACACACTGCCGCCAAGTTGACCGACTACGGCTTCACCCGATCCTGCTTCGAGCGCTCGTCTGGCTACCGACAGCTGTCGGACACGTACTGTGGCAGCACTGCATACGTTGCTCCCGAGGTGCTCAAGGCTCAACCGTACGATCCACTGGTGAGCGATGTCTGGTCGATGGGCATTGTGCTGTACGTTCTCGTCCAGAACCGACTTCCATTCAGTGACAAAGACACAAAGCAACTAATGAAAGACCAACTGGCTCGCAATTACAAGTTCGTCCACTCGCTCACCGCCGAGTGCAAAGACCTCATCGGGGCACATCTCAACCCGAACCAGTCCACTCGGCTCAACATGATCGAAGTGTTCGAACACGATTGGTTCGGTGCAAGCACCTACAACGACGACTAACACTCGGGACGGACATCACAGCACAGGTCATCACTGAGTCAAGTCACTCATTGCTGTCTCATTCAAACCTTAACAAAAGAATGCGCTTTATTAAATAATGCTTATTTATTTAATAAATAGTTCATTTGCATTGCTTAATTTACTAGCCGACTTTGTTAGACCTAAGTGATTGCAAAGCATTGCAGGCAAGTGATCTGCTAATGTTGGCACGCGAACAGGCTCAATTGTTAGGTGGCCTTTCAGTGGAACAACTAGTGGTCACTGCCTGTTTGCCTCTTAACGCAGAGACAAAGAACGAAAGCATAATACAGTTTATTTGAATTACTAAGTGAAAAGCTAAGTTGTGTATGACTCTTTTGCAAACATATATAGCGCCACTTCATTTTGTTGTTGTACTTCTCATTCGAATTTGTGTTGTCCACTTTGACACGTTCGATGAAGGCAGACAGAACATTGGACCATTTAAAAGTACATACATTTGGTTGTTCGCCCTGTGATTGTTCTGTTGCTCTTGTTTTTGTGTCTCAATGGACCCAAAGGAGAAAGACCTTGCCGCTAAAGATGATGGCCGTCCTCAATCGCCATCGAACAATCTGGCTGAGTTCGATTTGTTCAAAGTTGGAAGTGCAAAGCAACAAGTTCCATCGTTGGCTATGAACGACCAACTGTGCAAGTCATCCTCCAGAGTGATCCAAAGCAATCTTGAAAAGCCCGAGCTGTGCAAGAGTGAACCTAACTCTAAAGGCATCACTATCGATCAAGACGAACCAACGAGTGACGATTCGGATGAAGCCGATGAGGAGCTCAAGGCGAACTTGGAGATGCGCAAAGTAGATGCCATCGAAAAGAAAATGGAGTTGACAACCAAAGACAACGAGCAAAAGGCTGAGGAGCAACGACGAATCCTTATCACACGAATTCGAAACCTCGAAGATGAACTACGCAAAGAGCAAAACAAACATGCCGCTGCAATTGGAACTGTCCAAAAGGTCGAAGCCGAATACCTCGAAATGTCCAAACAACTGAACCAAGAAAAGAAGTCCAAAAAGAGTATCATTGGTGACCACAAAAAGATGAAGATCAAAGTCAAGAAGTGTGAACAAACTGTGGACGAGCTAAAGGCCTCCAACGATGTACTGCAAACTCAGATGAACTATTTGACCGAACGTAACAGCAAGTTGTCCTCCGAACTAGGCCAGGTGCAACAAATGCTCATTCAGTGCGAAGCCAAAAGACGAGCCTCCGACAGTGCTCGAGAAGAGCTGGCCGAGAAGTTGTCAAACTTGAAGCAAATCGAAGAAAAGGCTCAAGAAGAAAAGAAACAAAACGAGACTAAGGTCACGGAGCTCAATGAGAAACTAGAAGAGGCTCAAGCAAACTTAGAGGCAGCGAACGACAGTGCCAACAAATTGCGCCCTCAATTTGAGTATGCTTCGACCGAACTAAAGCGTGAACAAGAAGCGAGAGTCAAGAGCGAAATCTCTCAACAAATAATTGCCATTGTAATAATAATAAGCTTCTTGGTCATCTTGGAGAAGGTCGTCTGTCAGAGGATCGATGGTGAAAGACTCAAAGGCCAAAGGGTCCGTGATGAAAGGAACCTTGGCCCAAAGGTCAATGTTGAAAGGATCAAAAGCCAAAGGATCGATGCTGAAAGAATCAAAAGTCAAAGGATCGATGCTGAAAGAATCAAAGGCAAAAGCGTCACAGATAAAAAGATCGCCATTCAAAAAGCGAACAGTCTCGAAGTGTTCGTCTAAGCACAACTTCACCAAAAGAGCTGTCAATTTCAAGTTAAACAGTCCCCGAAACAAATCCAAAATGACTCGTAAAAAGACCAAAAGGACCCGCTCAAGGAGATCAAGGCACCGTTCCACCGAATTGCGAAAGATTACTCGAAGGAACAAACACGAGACCAAGAAGGTCAACACTACCAACAAGCACTGACTCATTTATAACTTTGACGAACTATTAAAATATTTTGAATGCTTTAATGAATGTTCAATTTTGACTAGCATTGGTATATAATAATCTCAAATGACACTAGCGGAATGCATTGGCCATTGCCAAATTATGGTCATTCTTGTAATGACCATCTGTGCACATTAAATCAAATTTCGACTCACTCACTCAAATGATCGGCAAAGAAAGAAAGAAAATTTTTGCAAGTCACACACAAATCGATTGCGTGCAAAAATGAGTGTTCGAATTAGGCTTAGGAATTAGTGCGGAAGGTCGAAATGAATATGTGCACACACACAAAATGACTAAAGTACACTTGCGAAAGTTATTGGATATGCTGTACGGCACAAACTGCAAAAGTTAGAGCATTGAATCAATTTGCTTGAAGTTGTCATCAGCAAAATGTAATTGTTCTATGCATGACAATCATTGCCATTGTCACTTTTCGAATGCTATTTGGCACGATAGCGTTTGAGTTGCCAATTTAGAAGGCCACAACACCGAATTTGTAACAATGCTTGAAAGTGCACTCAAATGTCGCGTCAATTGCAGTGCGAGTTCATCAGTTTGTTTGAAAGCGATTCTAATTTGTGAACTCCCCGGTCTGCCGGCAAAGCCAAGTGTGAATCGTTCGTTCAAGTGACTGTGCTGCAAATGTTCGGTGACCAAATTGACCGCTGTGATGGTGCTGGCCTAAACAAGCAAGACGAGCCTGTGTCGAGTGGCAATGGCACCGAGGACTCTTTCGCCGATGTGATGCACGCTCGCCTAGAGAAGGACCCTCGAGTGAAAGAGTACTTGGCTCGCAACAAGATCCACCAGATGGTCGATTATCTGTGCAGCAGTGCCACAGGTCCATCGGTGCTGTCCCTGGCGAAGGAACACGTCGCGGCACAAGTTGCTTTCTATCGAGATGCTCATCTCAAAAGTGTGACCAAGTCTGTCACCGCAATGAAAGCTGCCGACGAGTGCATGGCACGTGCCGACTACCAAAGTGCCATCCAACACTACAGCAAGGTGAGATCTATGTAGTCGTGAGCTTGATTTAACTTTCTTCCGTTTTCAGGCAATTTGTGCCGTACCTCGCAATTTGGATCGACTCGATATCGAGTGTCGACTGGCTCGGTTGTATGGCAAGCGATCGGTCTGTCATTCATGATCAACTCGGTGGCCGAAGCTGAGTTCGATTACAAGGCTTGTTCGCGACTCGATGAAGTGGCAGGCATTGTGTGCTTACAGAAAGTGGTCGACTTACTCTCGAACACTGCACCAGGCCAAATCTCTTCCCAAGTGGGTCAATGGTTGTCTCGAGAGATTCTCCAAAAGAAGACCAACTTGACTCAACCAGTGGCTAAGCGATCCGGACTGAGCAAAGACTCTGCCACACACGAGCTCGAGCCAAATGTGGTCTTTGATATCGACTCGCTCAGTCTTTGGTTCAACAATCGAGCCAAGGGAAAGCGTCACTCTGCTGGGGCTCACTTTGCTTGTGCAAAGAAAGACATTGAAGCAGGCACAAAAGTGCTCGAGGAGAAGCCATTTGTGTCCGTTTGTGGCCAATTGGATTCAACTTGTGCTGGATGTGGTCGATTGGTGCAAATGTCCTTCTGACCGTGCGACACTTGTGACGAAGTGGTCTTCTGTGATGTGGCATGCTTCAACTCGGTGAGTGTTTGCATTGTTGATGTCTCTCACTGACTCACATGTTTCCTTTCTAGTGCTCTCATCACAAGTCCGAGTGTGGCCTGGCGAGTTACATGCGTTCTAATCTGTCTCCACTGGCCACCATTCTGCTGCACCTGTACATTCGGTCGCAATGTCTCCCCGAGTACTCGGCCAAATTAGATCTAGTGAAGCGTGCCTCTCTGCCCACAGATGCAGACATCCACTTTGCTGGTCGTGCCAATCCTGCCAGACTGCCCAAGCGAAGTTACCAATATCGGTACTTCTTGTTGGCCAGCAGTAAAGCCAAAAAGAGCGACCTCACTTCGCACAAACTGATCTCCGCTGTGGCAATGTTGGCTTTGCGCGAATCTGCCAACAACAAAGACGAAGTACTGCCTGCAATTGTGCACACCAAACTGAGCACCATTGTGTTCGAGTCAATTCTAGTGCTGATTGTATTGGAGCTTGCCACCAACAAGGCACCCAACAAGTTACAGGACCGACTGGTGGCCATTATCGAGGACTACCAACGACAGTATCGCCTCAACACGGCACAAGCTGTCCATGACAGTGCCACTGGCAGTGCATACTTTGTGCAACCAATCGTGGGCACTTTCTTCTGGCCCGACTGTCAACCCAACGTGCAAGTGACTTATTGCGCTGCAAAGGACTCACTGGTCTATCACACTACTCGAGCAGTCAAACAATTCGACAAGCTGCTTGTTCCCTTCCCGGTGGATTATCTGGCTCAACGAGACACACTCTCCTCGTGTCGTTGCTTGTCCTGTGTGCACGCAGAGGATAAGACCTCAAAGAAAGTTTCAGCCAAAAAGGCATTCACCAGCGGTGGCCCAATGGCAGCGCAAGTTTTCTCCGGTTAATGATGCGGCTATGCCACACGCTGTCCAGTTCCAAAGTTTGTCATTGTACAAATTATTAGACACTTCATTTGTTTATTAAACCTTACACGAACTTAACTAGCCTTTGCCAACAAGTAGAGTACTTTTTTGTGCTAGGGTGCATATTCAGAATTCAGTACGTTCAATTGGAGAAAAAACGTTTAACGATTGAACAAAAATATCTCACCCACGACCGGCTGGTGCTGCCCTGTTACATCTGTTTTGAATGATCACTGGGTTCGTTTCTGCATTCACTGACTACTAGTAAATTAATCAAATAGCGCAGATTTTGGACAGCAAAATATTTGCTTTGCCTCGGAAATGATAAGAACAGAAAAGAATTGACGGAGTCCCATTTCTCACTAAATGGCCACTGCAGCAAATGTGTGCACTATTAATGGTCTGTTGTGTCAACTACGTGTCCACATTGACACTTTCGAGGACTAGTGCCTTTATGGGCATCACCGCAATTGGGACCAAATCGAGATGCCCGGATGAAACATCGATTGAACAATGAAGTTGAAGTGATTGAAGTTACAGACTGTAGCTGCCTGCAATTTCATTCCATTGGGCAATGAATAATCGGCCTGTGCCATTTGGTTCATTTGGAAGGAGTCATTATGCAAGTGACAGTCTCACTGCACCACTAAATAGTTTCTTTCTCCAATTGTCTAAACTTGCCACTTTCCTTGATTGTGTCATTTTTCACTATGGTTTGGGTGTGGAGCGTAATATAAAAAGCAATATCAAATAAATACCAATGGTAGATTGGCCCAATAATGATGAATTATTTAATTTAATTAACAGTCAATTATAAAGTCATTATGAGTGGAGTGCACTGCTGTGCACGGTCCAATCTAAGTGATTGCAATTTGCTGTTGTGAGAAATTCGCAACTCGATAAAACGATTGTTTCCGAGTGCGCTTTATTAATCAGATAGGACAAATTAGATGTTCCGAGTTGGGCCAAGTTTGCCAACCCATCGGTCAGGTGTAATAATTTAAAGTATACGAATAATGCACTTGAATTTATCCCTTAACTGTATCTGAGCAATATTATATGATAGAAACAATTAACTTATTTTAAAGTTCATTAGTTACAAAATGTTGCAATTGCCAAGCGCAGCATAAACAAAGCGATAATGCACGCACTCGATACCAGAGCAATGAATGTATAAATAAAAAGGCCGCCAACAATAATAAATCAGCTCGGTTGGAGTGCGTGAGTGAGTGAGTGAGTGAGTGGAGTCGGTGTTGATTGCAGTGCGCCACTGCACTCGTCCAAACTCGATTGTGCCAGGCTCACAGCACTCCACAAACTGTTGAGTCCACTTGATGTTTTGCCTTTGATTTCATGTTCACATGTTCACATTAATTAATAAGCCCCATGCCAGTTAGCGAGATTGTAACCTAGTAAGCAAGTTTCCTCGTAATGCGATCAGGCGTGTTTCACATAATTTTCTGTTTCCAAATTGACATTACCGACGAGAGGCTATGTGCACTTGTCTAACGATCGTCACGATGATAAATTACAAGGCTGAACAAATATAAATAACATAAATATGGTCTCATATCAATAAATGCGCATTTATTCGGCTGACTAGAAGAGACTAGGCAGAGGCCATTCAGTGGCATGGCGTGGCGTCAATGGCTCTTTATGGTCACAGCATTGAGACGCATGCACATATGTGATTGCAATTACGCAAACCCATGACAACTCACAAAAGTTGGACCGTATAAATTAGAAGTCGTGTGTTTTCTTTCTCTGTGACCATCTGTTCCACCATCTAACGCCACCCACGTTCCCAGAAATTCAACAAGAAGTAAAAAAGTGTGGTTTTGCGGCAATGTTGATATCAAAATGATCACCCTCGGAGATTATTCCATCACGACCAAAGCTACCGCCAATGATGACAATAAACCAAACTGAAGCATTTCAACGAAATGGCGAAATTATTGCAGTGTGACCTGTGATGGTGTGAACGACTCGTCTGCACTCGGAAAGGCCAACATCGCAATGGGTATCTCGGGCTCGGATGTGTCGAGACAGGCATGATTATAATCTCTCTCAATGCCTCATCGCCGTTGAGAAGTAGTACCAAAGTGGATAACGTGACTCGGACGCTCGTTAGAGCCAAGGGCACAGAAGTGCATTCGATTTAGTTATTATGCCTTTGCACTAGTAAATATTGCCTTCTTTGAGCATTTCTATAATTTCATGTCGTTACATTGAGTAGTCTACTTGACAGTGCATCTATCGACTAATTAGTTACAACCACTGACTAGCATCATAAGTGACTGCATTATGTATTAGGATTTACTTTGCGATTATGAGAGTAAATCTTGTAACAGTTATTATTCTAGGGTTTAAGGCAATTTTTATTTGAGTGCATTGAAAATTGAGAGTGTGAATGCAGAGTAATAATGAATGAGATTATGTGTGTCGTGAGAGTGTGAGACTTGGAGGATTGAGAGAGTTTAAAAAAATGCTCAAGACGAACGTACTTCAATGCATTGAAACAGGGGCCATCAGTGTGGCCAAATTGGAGACACTTGACACACAGAGTGGACTTGAGCACTGGACAGTGACGCGAAATGTGTCCATCCAGTTTGCAGCAGAAACAAACTTTTTGCTTGGTTGGACCAACGTCTCCGGCGGCAGGGGCATCGGTGGTACAAGCCTCGAGTGCTTCAAAGTCCATTTGCAGTTGTATGATGTACTTGTCAATCTCGAATTGAATGAAGTTGCGTAAATTGGATAGCCACTTTTTCTTGGCTCGGTGTTGCGATACTCCACACGAAGATCTTTGGGCTGCTTACAAAAGGCCCATCTAAAAATGCCCGACAGCAGATCGATGTTCTTCAAGTAAGGCATGGTGACAGCACGAGCCATGGTAATCATCAAAAGGAGTTGCTTCGTTGCCTCGAAATGGGCATCCACACTTTCGATACGATCCAACTGGTCAAATGCCTGTTTGAGCACAGCACGGATTTCGTCTGTCGGTTAAGCAATTGGAACCAACCCATAATAAGGTCGAGGTGAAAAGACATTGTCACTTGGGGGGAGCACCACGAAATGAAGGAAGAGGAGGCGGCGAACAAGGCGCAGGCTTTGGCTTGATTTCTTTGCGGAGAGATTGAACCGACGGACTGCTTGTGGACTTGTTTGGCTGTGATCGAGTGGACATAGCAGTTTGGTTGTTCTCGAGTCGTTGCCAGAAGTGCACCGCAATGTCACGGTACTGGTCGACCAACTTAGTCCAGCTTTGCTCATCAGGCAAGTCCACAATCGAATCATCCAGTCGCGCAAGTTCAATTTGAATACGTGGAGATAATTGATTGATTGTACTGTTTGGTCATTTGTAGCCCACAAACAAGTATAATCATTTAAAATCGACTATATGTCGATGGCAAATCAGTGTCGAATTCAGTTGCAAATTGCAATACAACTAAACAATAAACAACATTTTTAGAGGATATTCAAAACAAAATGCCGCGCTACATTTAATTTGGTTAATTGAATTTATTGCGAAAAGGTTCACATATTTGATTTTAATTGAGAGAAGGTTTCTGCTCGGGTCCAGTTTGGCCAGCCTGATCTTTGAGTTCAAATAAAGTTAATAAGTAGATATAATTAGCAGTTAGATTAATCTATTCAAAGTAATTATTTCTTCTTAATAGGCGCCAAATAAGGACGCTCAATGCTAACAAATTGTTTGGCTTTTTTTGTCATAGCCATAGTCAAAGAACAGTTCCTCCTTGTCGTCAATGAACGTGTCGGCATAGATACCAATTCGATGTTCACCATTCACCAGTGCGATGCGTGCATAGCAATTAGGATTTTGCTTGGAGTGGTTGATAAAGCGACTCAGGTTGCCCATTCGAGTGGCATCCACAGTGTGCACTAAATGAAAAGAAAATGAAATGAAAACAGACAATTTCATACATTGACGGTAACATAGTCAATGTCGGCTGCTTACCTCCATTAAGTTCAAACAAATAGCTAAACCTTTTCTCATCATACGAACTTCCTCTCTCATTAGTTTCGGTCTGTGGGATCAACTCTCCCACATACTCCACAATCAGTTCATCTTTCTCAGCAGTTCCATTGAGAAACACACCCCAGCCAGCAACATCTGACTTGGCCTTCAGTAACATCTTGCCCAGTCTTCGTTGCAATGCCACATTCTGACACTCGGGTGTCTTGTATTGGGCCAGTTCGTGATCACAGCCTGCATCACATGTTTCACACAGAACAGGATCACATTCACGGTCGGATGCAAAGCAAATACAATTGGCCGAAAAGCAAAGAGGCACAGTGGAATCAGGTTCAAGTTGTTGAGAATCGTTTTTCTTTGGAGTTACGCTGGACTTGACGCATTGACAGCCCGGAAAACGACGAGTGCATTCAATGGCACACTGGCAAAATCTTTCACACGAAGTACCTAAGAGGTAAACAAAATGAAACCAAACCGAAATGACAAAAAATAGTTTAGAGCATACCATTTTTATAGCACACACAGTCAGCTACCCTACAGGGACCGGTATGAAAGCATGGCTGGTAGTTGACTCTTTCTTTTGAATTTTTCTTCATTGAATGCCTCATTGCCTTGGACCAAATGGTAATATTCTTATTCGGCTTTCCTGTAGTTGAAGCTGCCTTTTGAGAAGAACATTCTTGTTTTTTGAGACTCTTCTTGTTAGTAATACGATCGTAAGCACAAATCTGAGCACAGGTTAGCTTCAACTCTTGAGACATACCAACCATCTTAGAAATCTTGCAGTAATGATTTTTGAATGTAGGAAGAAACACATTGACCAGTGTTTGAATACTGTTCGGAATGTCCTTGATCAATGATTCATCAGCCAGGCGAGACTTGTCAGTAGTGAAAAAGCAATCATCTCCACAGCTTTCAGTGATTGTAATAGACAAATCTTCAAATGGCGGCAATGGCAAAGTGGGCTTTTCGTAGCCTAGAAATAAATAAAGAAAATGTCAAACAAAAATTGTAATGCAAAACAAAAGCAAAGAGACTTACGATGCACTTGACAGTCAAAAGTATAACAAATGTCACAGATCAACACTTTAAACGAATCCAATGCTTCTTCGTTCGTGTAAGCCCGCGGTTGGGGCTCATCGATGTTCGCAAATAGCTTTGTGTCTGTTTGTTCATTCTTTGCAGACGTTTGGTCAGGCACGTGCACATTCTTGTAGGCACTTTCAATGTGAGAACAATCAACTGTAGAACAAGAATATCTAAAAAATGGAAATAATCAAATAAAATAATACACTAATGGCGACTTACTGTGAATTCAACAGGTCCGCATATTTAGAATCTCGCTCAAGGCTGAGAGCAATCATAAGACAAGCAGTGTGATTTGGACTTTTAAAAGCAATTTTCATAATGTCCATGTAAGTCACAAACTGCTGAAAGACAGGCGATTTCTTCAATATATCAACAAACTTCACCAGCTCGTCGTCATCAAAATCTTTTTCTTCTTCATCATCACCATCACTATCTTTCGATTTTTCGTCTAAAAAAGGAACGTTTTGATTGATATAAATCCAATCATCCCTGAAAAATGGTTATTTACAAAAATAAATAGTAATAATAATACTAATAAAAAATACTTACATTTTAGGAAGAGGTCCGAAGAGGTCGACTAGAGCATTCTTGTGATGGGATGGCTTTGTTTTGCTTTTCAGGCGTTCCACAACAAGTCCATACAATTTGCCAACTTCTTTTTTAATATTCGCAATCATTTCAGAGCCTCTCTGAGAGTCAGAAAGTTCTGAACGTTTGGTCGCCATGGTCAGAATGGAACTTGTATTCTATTGAGACCTTGTCGATGTGAGCGAGACAAAGGCTCAGTCGAGAATAATCGATCGTGTGAGGCGTAAGCGTAAACGTATTTGCGTTTGTGTTCCATGCTCGATGGCACACTGGAAGATGACACTCGATGACGATGTGTAGTGACATCTAGGAGAGAGGGCAGCAACTGTTGCACTTCTACTTTGACTCACAAATGACCACAAGTCCACTTGCCTCACTTGTCAGTGTTTGCAGTGCAAATAAGTCGGCAGGAAGAAAAGGTAATCGGTCCAGCAATTGACATCACACATTTATAGTTTACAAGTGAGAATGTCAATGTAAGCAATTTATTCATAAGAGCAAGCCGCAGGAACTGTCAATTTGTCTAACACAAAGACAACCTTGTCAGTTGATCATCAATCGATGGCTGTAATGAACAAACCAATGAATGAACGAGTGCTCTAACAGACTCGACTCTCGTAACTGGACTGGTGGAGCATTGGAGTGCTGCAATGTACCTTGTTGGCGTCACCCCTTCAATCAAACCAAGCCTTCTGAGTTTATTGCACAGTGGAGAAGCTGCTCGCAAAGAAGCAAATTGCCCTAAGAGTTTCGTTCACTGCTGGATGACATCTTTCAGCCAGCGGACAAACGACTAACTGTGTTCGATATGGAAAAAGACAGACGACTGCACGGTAGCTCGTCAATGCTTCAACGCATGAGATCGGTGCCATACTACCGAATGGATCAGGTGAGCACTTTATTTGCAATGATTGACTCGACTCTAACCAGTTGATAATTTGTTTGCTATAGAACCAACGACCAACACAGTCAATGGTGCTTCCACAAGTCACACCAGGCGATTACAGTGACAAGTGTTTGGAGATGTTCCAGCTTAAAGGCTACAAGACAGTTTATAACGAAGAGGCACTGCAATAGCAACAGGCCTGGCAAGAACTATATCGTGCTGTGCAATCAATCGTTCATCAACGAGTGCAGCAAAGTGACTCGCCCCGAGCACTACCTGTGAGCGATTAATGGACAAGAAAGAGGCTGGGTGCGGATGATGGTAGTGTGACACATTGCTAACCCTCACCGCAATCTTTTGTATGTGGAGATTCTCCACTGGAGAACATCAAGGTAATGCGCTTCTTCGCCAACCAAAAGTGTCAATTGGTGCACTGCATTGAGCACGTCTTCCTCACTCAGGCTCACAAACTTTACTTCTTCTACAAGAACATTCCAGAACGTGGTTGCCTTCTCGACCATCACTTCCAACAGACCGAACTACTGTCACTGATGAGTCAACTTGCTGAGACAATTGACTTTATCACTTTTAACGGCGTCGCACATCGTTACATACGAGCCGAGTATGTCCTCTCTGTGTTCGGATGGCAACATCAAAATTATCCACTTGGACATGGCATAACGATAATTCATTTTAGCCTCTTGTCATATTACTATGGAAATGGACACAGTCGATGCATTTCGGTTTCAACTCCTCCACTGACTGATCACAAGCGAGCCTGAACAAGTGGCAGTAGTGATTGTGTGTAGAGCGATATTTAATTACAATTACAATCGATTGTGCTAGTTATTAGTTCCTTACCTGTACTTTATTTGAATGGTACACTAATGGCCGCAATCTAATCCATCATGTGTACGCATAGTGGCATCTAATAAATCTATTAAATTTCATGTAAATTATTGCCCAATTGGCCAATGCAAAGACAATAACAACTACCGACACGATAGAGTGAGTCAATAAACAAATGGCTCAATTACTTGGTGCATTTCTAAACAGAGAGCAATTGAGTGTGAGTTGCATTCAGCATGGCACATTGCTGAAATAAAGTGAGAAATACGAATGTCGCATTGAAATGGGGAAATGAGTCTCGGTGGCAGAAAGCACGATGCACACCGAAAGCAAATGTCGAATCAATATTTGTCATGGCGAGGCAAGGAATTGGCTTACAGAAATTGTTGCATGTCGAGACTTGCACAATCTAGCAGACTGATCTAACAGATAGTGAACAAGTGATTCGCTTGGACATGAGAGACAAAAGAGGAACAATTGTTTAATCGAGTGCGCTCACCACGATCGAATGCTCAATGGCTCTATGGCGCGATCAAGCGTGTCAACAAATTATTACTGGCAATAAAGTGTCGTACAAACAAACAGGCCACAGAATGACCAAATAACGAACAACCAATCACTACACTGAGAGGATTGACTCTCGCTAATAATTATTTCCAGCCAACAACGAATAGCAAACAACAAACACTTAAATTGGCCAAATAAATCAAGTAAGTGAAAGACTTTCACTGAAAGTACACAAGAACAAGTCAACCCAAAAGGCAATAAAGTCAAACAACAACTCTGTCGGTGAGAACATTGTCACGATTAAGGCCTAAGGCCAGGCAATGTGCAATGTTGGTAGATTGTGTACACGCACATTTGTCAGTTGATGAGTCTTTATCTGGGCACAATCAATTCCGAGTTGGACAGATGCATTGTCTGTGTTAGTGCATTCGAATGTCTCAGTTGTCGCCCATCGGTGAGCAGTGAAAAATGGTAGTATCGCACAGTAGCAACACTGGTGACAGTGATTATGGACATATAAATCGTAAATGGTGCCCATTCCACGATATTGCACTCAATGCAATCAAACCGTTGAGTGGGCGCACGTTGCGTCATCAACAATGAATCATGAATCATGAATCATCATGAACAATGAAACCACCAAAGGATCTTTCCGAACGGTTCGTTCCTTGTAATGATGATCGAGTTCTCGGTGCCACTCGCCAGTAAATACAACTTGCCACCCCATAGTTAACTGGTTCTGCGAAGAGAATTGCAAAATGTGAAAAGAACCTGTGGTAGCCATGTAGCCGTAGACAATTCAGTACGGTCACGATATCGATGTTATATTCGAGTGTGACATTGATCAAAGTGAGACCATTGCGTGTGATGCAAACAAAGTGGCCTGTCTCGTGTGCACCGGTGGACTGCATCCAGTGGACTAATCGATCGGTTGTAATTGACACCATCTTGTCACTCGACACCCCTCCACTCACACGTGAGTCAGTTATCCAACATTCCACACATAGCTAACTAATAATAGTGATGCAATGCAAGTGCCGTACACAGAACAATTAGTGCTGACAATTAATTGTCATTAATGGCAGTGGACTATGCACAGCACCACTGGCTCATTTCCCAGTAAAAGTCTATTTGCGTTGCGGCAACATTGTTATGTTGGCCAGGTGACTCCCTGTCTGGTGAGAGCCAAGCTTGCAAATCGAGTGAATAGGGCACCAAACAATAGAAAACACAAACACATAGACCATGCGTGCAAAAAAGACGATCGAGTAAAGGTGGCCATTATCGGCTAGAATGGCTTGGTCTCTAGATCAGTGTGTGTGTGTGTGCTCATCACACTCTTTGTGTCAACGATCGCAAAGGCAAATTTCGCTTCTGTAGATATATTTATGTAGAATGAGGTACTCTCATTCTAATGTCGTTGCTAGATGTCGCTGTCCGATGATTATTGACTATTGAGTTAGTCTGCACTTTGCCCTTTGACCGCGTGTGCTGCTCCTCGAATGAGTCGTTGAGTCCGCCTTGCATTGCCATTGATTGCTTGTGGGTCGTGGTTGGAACTAGCGTTGCTAGGGTCCACTGTGCCTCTGCTTCTTTGCCTTGACCGTGGCCTAATGTCTGCCGTATAAAAGCCGGAGTTTGCGCTTGAAAGAGGACTGACTCTCGTTTGGAGGACTTGTTTTGAGTGACTCGCTTTTTGACTGGTTTTGACTTTGGTCTCGATTTGACTTGCTGGTGCCATGAGGACAGAACTTTAGCCGACATCTTGCTGACCCGATCTTTCCATTTCCTCGCATTCCCTTTGGCCTGTCTGATTTCCTCTTTCTGCATTTCCTTTACCTTGTGTTTCGCCATTGAACAATCATGAATCCATCAATAAAATCCATTTCCGTAACCCGAATGTGTTGTCTTACTTCAAGACGGCAGGATACCCGTTCGGGGTGGTCCCGAGAATCCCAATGCTGATTTCAACATGTGCCGCACCTGACCTGATGGATTCGCCCTTGTTTAGTCTGCCCTGTGAGTACTTCTCTTTTGTCTCCTCTTCCATTTGGTTGTGTTTCTCGAGATCAAGTTAACAGTCGCATTGTCTCCGTTGGAGAAGTGTAAGTGTCGATAGAATTATGCCTCGTTAGCATCTCTGTGAATTCGGTGTCCAGTAGACAGTGTCATGTTATATTTGAGTGAATTTTTGTGTGTCTGCGTGACTCTCTGCCTCACTCGATGAAGTGCTTCTGCCAGTGTACCATTTGTTCTTTTCGCTAATCTATTCTTGTTATGGTACACAGCACATTAGCTTCAGTGTTCACTGAAGGTATGATTGAATGCCTTTCTTTCGATTCAGTGAATCTTGTTTATCGTTAAAATTTTATTTGTCTGCTATCCTAGCTTGATTAAGTTACCCAGTGTTGTCGGATTAGCCACAACACTGAGCGTATTTGATAATAATTAGCCACTAATCGGTTCACTATTTGAAAATACAATTTCGTCGTCTAGCTGCAATGGATTGAGTTTAAGCACATGAGTTTGAGATGAGACGAGATGGTCGAGTCAGTTTGTTTGCAATCTTCCACGGCGACAGAATTTTGTATGTATGCAATTGGCAATTGCACTTTGAGTGATCCCTCACTTTGCCATTTATGATATGTTCGTTAGTGTCTTGTTGAGTGTTGTTACTCGTGGCTATTTGTGACTCTGCCCAAGCCACATTTATGCAGCCACCACTTTAACCAATTAGTCTGTTTGCATTGCAACTTTGCCGTCTCCACAGGACATGTGTGCCTGTGGGGCTCTCTTTGCCTCGCTCGATGTCCATTGCTTCTGCCTGTGTGCCAATTGCCCATTTCGCTAACCTATTCTTGTTTTGGTTCACATTTGCAGTGCACTTTGCACTACACAATATCTTTGTTTAGCTGCAATGCGTTAAGTTTAAGCTCATGAGTTATAGACGAGACGAGACTGGCGAGTAAGTTTGTTTGCAACCAATCACGGTGACATTCTGTCTGAATGCAATTGCCTTCTAAGTGATCTCTCGCTCTTCCATTTATGATTTGGGTGTTTTTGTGTTGCAGCGGTGTGTTGCCTTTCTATCGATATCTCACTGTTGGCACCACCACCATCGACAGTCGTCTCTGTCTGTCTGTTTGCAGTGCAATCTTCTCTGTGGCCATATGTTCGGTCACTTGCACTAAAACATTAGATTTGACTCTTCTTCTCGCTAAGCACAGAATTGATTTTGCTTGGCTTGAGTGGCTTAATGTGTTCAATGCTCATTAACAGTGTTGGGGTTTATGAGTGCACTGCGCGGTATGTGCCCTTTGACCTCACGCTAAATAGAATCGTATTGTCTTACCGACTGCAGCAAAGCAGGAGACCTTTCGTTCGTGAGTGGGTGCTTTCTCTTGTAAAATCACCTCAAGGCCTTTTGGCTCTCTCGCACATAATCTCTTGGCTGTTACTTGTGCTGTTTAGACAGATTGGTTTAGGCCATAATTGATTCGTTCATTTGCTCGTCTCGAGAGAGATTGTTTTAAATTGATCTGTCATAGCTCGTATTGTGTTTCAAGCAAATGTTCAGTAAGGTTGAATTAGTGTTTAACACTAATCTGTCTAGAGATTGGGTCCAATTTGAATGCTTGTTTTGTACTTAAACGATTCTGCCATTTTACTTGGATGCTTTTGCCTTTGTACTGATGGAGTCAATTTTAAGTGCTCTCAAAATGGATTTGGTTGAAATTTCAATTATAATTGATCCAATAAGTGTGATTTTCGTGTGGACTCATTGCACATTGTCGTAGATGATTTAAGACAAAGTTTGATTCATTTTTAAATTTGACCGCCTCGCAATGATTATTGTGTTTGTAGTCGCAAATTGCTTCTTTTTGAATCTATTGGTCTTGTAGCTTTTGAGTGAATAAATAAGTAGCCCTTAAGGCTATGTCACACTTGTTTTGTTTATTTCTCACATGAACGTTAAGTACGGTATAGTGGACCGCGTGCGCTCGCTTTGTGACCTTTATGCGCCTCTATCGACTGTTCTTGTAATCTTTTAATTCTGTTTGTGGTTTGTCATGTTGTTTATGCTGCCCTCTTTTGAGAAGATATTGTATTTTAGTCTGGGCCTACTCAATGTTGCTTCATTAGACCTGTTTGTGGAAATTTGAATTTGTTTGAATTTAAAAAGATATTTAAGTACACTTTTGCATATTTTAATGTCTAATTTGTGATCTCGAGAACAACCATGAAGGGAACCAAAGAGTTTGTACACTAGATAATTTAATAATTTTGATTTGTCAATTTGCTCATTATTTTGTTTTGATTGTAATTTTGATTTGTTTTGTTGATCTGTATTGCGCTCATGTGGTTTGTATAATTTGCGTCCGGTTTGTATAATCTCTGACCTCTTGAGAGGATCATTTTGGATCCTTTGATGCCTATCAACTATTTGCTGTTCTGATCTTGCTGTCCTGTTTTGCTGTCCTTTTCTATGAGCGTATCATTCAAGGTCTTGCCAACTTTGGATGGTGCTGCGCCTTGTTAGGGTGACCTTTAGGCTCGGGTCATGCCAGCCCTATCGGAAGGTGTCATTCCATGCGTATCATTCAAGGGTTTGCCAACCTTGGGTGGTGCTGCATCTCGTTAGGATGACCTGTGGGCTAGGGTCTTGCCAGTCCTATTGGAGATGTGATCTTTCACAGCGTATCATTCAAGGATTTGCCAACCTTGGGTGGTGCTGCATCTTGTTAGGGTGACCCGTGGGCTAGGGTCATGCCAGCCCTATCGAAGGTGTCGATTCCCAGCGTATCATTCAAGGATTTGCCAACCTTGGTGGTGCTGCATCTCGTTAGGATGACCTGTGGGCTAGGGTCTTGCCAGTCCTATTGGAGATGTGATCTTTCACAGCGTATCATTCAAGGATTTGCCAACCTTGGGTGGTGCTGCACCTTGTTAGGGTGACCCGTGGGCTAGGGTCATGCCAGCCCTATCGAAGGTGTCGTTTCCCAGCGTATCATTCAAGGATTTGCCAACCTTGGTGGTGCTGCATCTTGTTAGGGTGACCCGTGGGCTAGGGTCTGCAGAGCCCACCGAAGATGCCATTGCTTTCCTGGCGCATTATTCAAGGATTTGCCAACCTTGAGTGGTGCTGCATCTCGTTAGGGTGACTCTCGGCTGGAGTCGTGCCAGCCCTACTGGAGATGTATTCGCTGTCTAATGCTTTGTTTTTCCTAGTATTTGATCCATTTGTGTATCAAAATACTGAGAAAAAGTTTCGAATGGGGGCATGTAGAATGAGGTACTCTCATTCTAATGTCGTTGCTAGATGTCGCTGTCCGATGATTATTGACTATTGAGTTAGTTTGCACTTTGCCTTTTGACCGCATGTGCTGCTCCTCGAATGAGTCGTTGAGTCCGCCTTGCATTGCCATTGATTGCTTGTGGGTTGTGGTTGGAACTAGCGTTGCTAGGGTCCACTGTGCCTCTGCTTCTTTGCCTTGACCGTGGCCTAATGTCTGCCGTATAAAAGCACCGAGTTTGCGCTTGAAAGAGGACTGACTCTCGTTTGGAGGACTTGTTTTGAGTGACTCGCTTTTTGACTGGTTTTGACTTTGGTCTCGATTTGACTTGCTGGTGCCATGAGGACAGAACTTTAGCCGACATCTTGCTGACCCGATCTTTCCGTTTCCTCTCATACCCTTTGGCCTGTCTGATTTCCTCTTCTGCATTTCCTTTACCTTGTGTTTCGCCATTGAACAATCATGAATCCATCAATAAATCCATTTCCGTAACCCGAATGTGTTGTCCTACTTCATTTATGTTTGTCAACTACAATTGGCTACCTGTATTGTCTTGTTGCTTGTTACTTTCCTTGTGCTTGCAAGCTCTGGAACGCATCCCTCGACATTTTTCCATGTGCACAACTTGCACTGCACAAGTTGTGACTCAACAATGTGCCATTTGCAACTGCACTGGCATTTGGTGGCGAACACTTCAACATGCAGTCTCCTCTATTGAGGAAAAATATCCATCGGGTTTTACTTATCTGAACACGTTAAACCTCAGTCATAGCTAGACAAGGCAACATAGTAAATCGATCAAAGCAAAGCAGGCAAGTGGTCTGCTCAATAAATGGCAGCCAGCTCGAACACAACGCATTAGCCTGAGAATGTAATTGTGATAAATTTTAAGCAATTTAAGGACAATTTGTCACAGAGCTGACAAGGGAAACCGCTAACATGTAAGAACTGAATTACAAAGTGACCTATACCATTCGATAGAGCTCTTCGAATAGATAAATTTAGGCTCAAAAATTTCTGGGATGCGACAAGTATAACTAGAGATATCGCTTCTTGAAGTTACATGCATTTACCCCATCAGTTGCGCGTATACGGTGGCCGCACGAGCGGTATCAGGCAGCAGCACGCGTGCACGACTTGAAACTTTGATTATTGACTTGGAGTTTTCAAAATGCGATAATTCGGCCAATTCTCAATGGATTTTTTAATATTTTGGTGATTTGGAAACTGTATAAACTACTCTTCAAAAAAATGTACCATAAAAGTTTATCTTCATTCTCAGGAACTGTATATAACAACTATACTTATTCGAGCATAATTTAGCGAATTATAGAAGTTTAACATTAAATAGCGATAACTTTAGTTATACTTGTCGCATCCCAAAAAATTTTTGAGCCTAAATTTATCTACTCGATGAGCTCTATCGAATGGCATAGGTCACTTTGTAATTCACTTCTTACAGGTTAGCGGTTTCCCTTGTGAGACTCTCACTGACTCTTTGTAACGGAATGATAGACTAGGGAGTCTCTCGCACTATTTTACTTTAAAAGTCATTTAAACCAGTGAATGAATTAATAGGCGAAGGTTATTATGAACGACCTGATCAATGCATTCCTGTGGCCAGCCGACACTGTGGCGAACCCCAGTAAAGTGAAGTGTCAGTCCGACTTGAGGCAGGGCAATTTGTCTTGCCGAGCCAAGCAGTGCGCCACTTCTCTACATGTAATTATCAGCTTGTCCAGTGCAGCGCAAGTTCTCAATCTATTAGATTTGGTGCGCACTAATCTAGCGCGTTGGAAAATAAATGTCAAACAAGTAGTTAGAACATTGGACAGTGCCAAAATGAACAAGTTGGTCGTATCCATGCATGTGTACAAATGTAATTAGAGTTAATTAATTAACTGAATTAATTAATAATCAATACTGAAGACTAAAACTACTAATACTAGAGAGCCAAACACTGAGCAGTGGCACTAATGTTGGCACTAGTGTGGCCACACGGGAGAAAACACTGAGAGTATTTAACACTAATTAATTGCCTTCAAACCGACCAGATGATACATTCGGTGCAATGGACGGGCACTGGTTAGATCAACTGTCAATTCAAGGTCAAGTCAGTGAATGCATAAGTGGGAGAGCTAAGTTGCCTTTGACCAATGCTGAACCAAAAACAATTTCCCAAAGTGGAAAGTGCTTTCAATCATGAAAACCAAATGTTGTCTTAGGCATGAAAAGGCAAGTGAATGAAAAATATTGATTCACTTTGAGGACAAGCATGAACTCAAACAGCTGTGTTAGCTAGCTTCTGCCAATCGTTCATTAGAGATCCATTGAAATGTCGGTTCGATTCTTTCAAAGTAGGTTTGATTGATTAAATTAAATGTCACATTTGGCTATGCACTTCAATTGCATATAAGTGGACCGATTCATTAATGATTTATACAAAGAGCAGTCAAATGTGCAAAGCCCCAACTTCTTTGAAACTAAACAACTTCAACAAGTCACTTTGGTCGGTCTATTTATAGATTGATCAACTTGCACCAACAAAGTGACAGTTTCAATTCAATTAAGAAATCAATTCATTTGTGCTTTAAAAGCAACACAAACAAACTCAGCCAACTTGTTGGTGCTCGATCCGACCACCGCATCACTTGATCAATGATGTCTATTGAAATTCAAATAGTCTACAGACTATATATTGTCTCCATTCTGATAGTCCACTGCCGCCACTCACCTCAGGCCAATAAAGATGACAACTGCAGTAGGAAGTCACAGTAAGAGACAACTCACTTCGTGTCAGTTTGCGATTAAACTCGAATGTAATGGCAGATTGGCTGAATGATGCTGCCTGAAGCGACATTAGTATAGGCAATGTTTATGGTGAACACTGTTTCACTGACGTCGTCGTAGTATACCAACAATCATCCATCATTGAGTGTCACTCACCTCACAATTCGAGGAATCCAACGAGAATGGAATGGAATTGGTCTTTCCGAATCGCAGTCTGAATGCGTCTCTTCGGGCTCAATGGCATTGTCATCTACGAAAATTGCACCAAAGAAAATTTCAAATATTTCAGCACAACAAAAGTCAATTTGGGTATAATTGTCATTCAAGCGAAACGTTTTGGAGGCAAGCATTTCTTGACTAGTGATCGGTGAAGGTTTCTGTTTGGCATCGAGTGATCAAACAGGCTACTATTATTACACACAAAGTTTTGCCTGTTTGTTCTAATTTGCTTATCAAAACAGGAAGACACTGAACCTAGTGGAAATTAGTCATTACTAATTACTATGAATTACTTAAAATTACAATGTAATGGCCACAGCAATCTGTCCGACTATTTCCCCATCAATTTAATCTTTCCCAACGTTGAATATGTCCGGACATACACTGAACATTACCGATGCTCCGACTGCCACTTTGGACATATGAAGGATTTTAAAGCTGAAATGAAGTCAATCAAGAAGAGCAAAAGATGGATCAAATGCGTCGGCACATTTTTTGCTCCACTGAAACTGTGCGCTCATTTGAAAATTGTCGACCATTCAGATTTGGGTGGCTTTTATTTTACTGCTGGGCAAAATGGATTGACACATTCTTGGTAAATAATAATTTGATGAATGATTACTAAACAATGATTATAATTTTTATTGTAATTTTTAATTTCTACTATTAAATAAATTGACGCACTTCCACTAACATCTTTGGTAGTTATAATTTAGGAATCAACTCCTGAGCATCTGGGGTGTTGTTATAAATTCAATGGTGTTTAAACAATCGATCGTGTAATTAAAATTGAATGAGACAAATTGCGTAAACAAATTTTATTGCTCGACATTGTCATTAATATTTGTCTCAAATTAAATTACAAAATAACATTTTAAAAGTACAATTAAACAGACTTCTGCTCCAAAAGTTGATCATACAATTGCATGAGTAAATCAGGCTTGTTCTTCAACTGTTGCCAGCTTTCATCAGTTTTGACTTGTTTAGCATTTTTGGTGATAAAGCGCATACATTCGCTCTTCAGCTCGGCTGCTTGATGCATATCAGCAAACACAAGAATGTTGACCACCGTTTTGTTGCTCAGTGATCCGAAAAGTACCTGTTCACAGGAAGCTTTGAGTGATTCAACTTGGTACTGTAAGGGCAAAGACAAATATTAGAAACATTTAACTGAAATCCAAAACCTTTACCTTATCCGAAATAACAAACAAATCTAGAGCAAACTCTTCTATCGAGGGACACTTTCCAGTGTAGATAAAGCGAAGAAATTCCTCAAACACGTCTGCATCAACATCCCCAATTTCAACACGATTCTGTTTGCTCTCTTCAAAGTCAGAATCGAACATGGCAGCGAACACTGGCGAATGAGCCGAGAGAATCACTTTGTGCAGTAGGAATTGCTGTCCACCAACCACAAACACCACATCTGAGTGTTTGGAACTTTGCAGAAAAGAATAATATTTGTCAGAAATTCTCTTCTCTGTCTTCTCTTCTTTTGTCTGGCCACACTCAAGGCATTTCGATTCGTTGGTTAAATCCTTGAAAAATTAAAAAATCAAAGTTAGCCTCCCAACAAAACAAAACATACCCCGAAATAGACCTCACAATTGACAGTTAGTTTGTCATCGTCGGTAAGAACTCCACTTGTCCGATTAAGCAGATGTGCTCGATCAATGTTCAATTGAGGGAAAAATTCATTTTGAATTTCAAAGTTATATTTCACTTGACCAACTAAAAGAAATATTTATATTAAATAAAAGCAATCAAATAAAAGTAGTTTCAAACATACGTTGAGTTAGCCAGACTGCTCCAGATTTGTCCAAAATAGACAGTTTGTAATGAACTTTAACTTGATCTGTGTCACTGGACGATATTAAAAAATCTAAAAAGGTACAATCATTCATAAAATTCGGTCCAACTGGCCTCAAAGAAAGTTGACAAATAATCTTCTCATGACCAACAATTGGAAAGCGTTTAGTTTGAAAAGTTGAAACAGTGCTGAACTGGTCAATGACCCAAGTGCAGGTTGTGATGCTGTTGAGTGTTGCTGTAGTCGATGAAGCCATTTGGAATCTATTTAAAACTGAAAACTGATCAGCCCGAATTTATAGTCGCAACTTTGTACTCGAACTGACTATAGACACAAGTTCTCAATATGTTTGAGCACACGCATACGCTCTCTCGAACAAACCAACTGTTCGATGTTCAATGCAAATGTTGAGTCAGCATTTTCGATCAAGCCAAATCATGATTGATCATCAATCAAGTGTGGACAAGTTAAATGTGACTGCAAGTTGTCAGTTTGGTTTCGTTGTTGAACTAGTGTTGTCTTGCTCTATTCTCTCTTTCCCGCTTCTCACAAGGACTATCCGAGTGGTGGCCATGTCATGTTGTCTTTATCCTTAATGCCAGTGGCCAGTCAGTTTGTGGGCAAAATTGCGTTGATAATCGCCTCAGTGATTGAGGCGAGAGGAGTGTTGCAGACCATTCGGTTTTGCACAAAGTTGACAACCGAATGGTCGTCCATGCTGTTCCAGATGCCATCGCACAACACCAGTGCCTGGTCAGTGGCTCGGTTGAAGGACGTGGTAATAAGGTCTGGCAGAGCAATAATCATTTGCTGATGGCTGCCAGTTGAGCATTGTTCTTGAACATGTGATCTCCCAATGCACGTGACACATTGATGATCGAATTGATTCGGCCACCGATGACATATCCACCCGCTTCTGTGATTTGTTTGCTTTCGGAGACGAGTCCGGGATGGTGATCATTGGAGGGAATAATTATCCAAATACCAAAATGTGATGCAGCGAAGTTAACTTTGTGCCTCTTGTTTGTTTGCTTGAATGTGTGAATGGAATTAGCTTAATATGAACATTTATGTCTCATGACTTATGTTTATCTCTCTGGAATTGGCTTATTTGCTTATTTAATTAAGTTAGTCACTGGTGGTGGACATACTCGAAACACTGGTAATTGTCGCATTGGAATACTGTGTCCACTGCTCAGTGCTGGTGGTATGCAAATCGGTCTTTCCTCCATTTGGCCACGGTGGTTGTGCTCGAGTTGGCCTCAGTCCCGTGTGGCGAGTAAGACTTAACTGCCGATAAAACAATTAGCACGATAATAGTGGAAATAGCGGTGTGGTGGTGATGGTTGCACGGTTACAAAGGAGCCCACCAACGTAATATCGATAACTTATCGACGATAAGAGAGCCATCAGTGAGGGCTGAGCTGATGGTGCTACATCGAATCGAGTGAAGGCTTTGGCGATATAAATCCGAATGGCAACGTATGTCCGCTTGTGAGTGTGATAGTCTGGTCGACATTCACATAATTGTCATTTCGATAAAGACACTTTCAATAATTAACACACTCGTAATGCACATGTACACAAACTCCATGGAGCTGTTCAGAATATGATTCAATTGTTTTTTCTCGCTTGATTGCATGTAAACAATGTTGATTATTGCAATAATGAAGCATGCTTCTTCTGGTTGACATTTTCGTGATTTTTGATATCTTAACACTAGCTGAATTAATAATTAGGCAATGGCCAATCTGTTCAATTGACAGATACAGCAATGGCTAATTAGTTTGTTTATGGTCTCGCCATGTTTGCTCCTCGGTCTGTGCATTCTAATTGACTTTATCTATGGTGAGGTCGCTTCTTGTGTTCCATTCTGATAGACCAACCTGCCAGATACTGTTGTGCCTTGATTGATATCATAAATGATATGTTAGCCTTGCCGTCGTTTGAGGGAATCATATTCAAAAGCATCGAACTAGCAAGACACTATTATTTATAGACTCCGAATTTATCTAACATTCACCGAGCACGATGAGACCGGCAAACGATACACAATCCACAATGGTCATTTGCGAGCCGCATCTAATTAAAACGAGACTGTCACGACAGTTTCCGCTGTGTGACTCGAACCATTAGCGAGCAAACATTCTTAACTTTGAATGTATCGACAAAAATCGAGTCTCGTGACAGTTTGGCTTGGCCTAATTAATTAGGTGACATATTTGACAATGACAATTGACATAATTATTGGGCTTACTGCAATGAAATTACAACAAAGCTGTTCGGCAAGTTCGCCTTACAGTCTGCAAGTTACAGGAACAATATGACCGATTGTTGCCGTCCTGTTCTAACTAAATGTCAAATTATAATTATCAGGTACGAAAGCTTGATTGTACAAACTTAATTAATTGTTATCTCGTAGAATCTCAATTCATTAATACTGAATTCAGTATTGTAATAATTATTAGACTTACAATGCTGAAGATTTTCCATTTGGGAGTTGCAATTTGGCAATGCAATTCTATTCAAATCTCATCCATCTCACCAATCTCAAGCCAGCCCACTGGAGCAATTTCTATACCATTGACAATTTTGTTCACTAACTCGAGTGACAAAGTGGTAGTGGCACTTGTGAGTGAATCGTTATTTATTCTTCGTTGAGTCATGATAACTGTTATGCGCTATCAATAATAGAAATAGAAACTGATAACGAAATTATTCTCTCCTCCTCCAGCTAAACCTGTGTTAATTTCTATTTGGTCTCAATTGGTGTTTGCTTCGCACAAAGGACAAACCAGCTCTGCTCTATTTGTCAAAGTCATCAAAGTCTCATCATGGACCAATTGGAACAAAAGTTGAAAATAGATGAGCGCGTGATCGTTGCACTGTTCATCGTTCATCCACAAGCTACCAGCTTCATCAAGGAGAAGCTCTCGTCTTTGCAGATGGAGATAACTCAAATTCCACCCCACTTGGGCGAACAATTCTACCAGGAGTGGAATGACAAGATTGCAGCACTGTGGCGGCAATATGCCACCGAACTGAATGCACAGGCCGCGTTCAATGGTCGTGTGCCACGGACAAAGTCCATCTTCGATCAAGATCACACTTTTCAAACGCCAGTCTATATATCGGCTAATTACGTCTATCCATTTGAAACGCAAAATCGAGCAGAATCATCGAAAGGTGCAAAGTCGATCGTCACCGACATTTCAGTAAATATAGAAATGTGAGTTTGAGTTTTGACATTAACGCATTTCTATCTGGCAGATTGTGTCTGGTCTGGTCAGTAACGACTACAAAATTCCCTTCTCTTCTACTCCTACACATTCTGTGCCTTTCGTCAATAAGAATGTTCATTCAGCAGACACTCAGCTCTATCCCAAGTCTAGAGAAAGCGTTCATCGTGAAATGTTGCTCCAATTTGAGCGATTTTCCCCTGTGGCCAGCAGTGCCGATCATGAAGCGATGCAGCAATTGCAATTTATGGTGCAGAAAGCACGAGAGAAGACATTTCCTTTCTGGAATGATTATTACTTGCAAGCGGACTTGTTTGACCGTGCAATATCGAAACTGCCTGAAGCAAGTCGCAAATTATACCTTCAATTGTACGATCGACAGTGTCGAAAGCGTTCTCTGAAGGATTTGCTTCGATTCCTTAAGGACGAATCGGCCAATCATTATTACTACCGAATGGATTACTCAAACGAACGAAAGCGAACTGCACTGCGCCAAGAGATGAACTTGGCTCTTGACCAATTGACAGGCCAACTCGATGCCTCAAACGTGGTCATGGCCGAGCTTGGGAAACTTCATTGGGCAGTGGCCAATGCCCGTCAACTTTTGCTCAACAATTTGTTGTTAGTAAAGGACAATCAATTGCACACGGAAATGTTTGATTTGGCCTTTCCTCGACTACCTACCGAATGGCGTGAACAGTATCGCCAAATCTACTCAAACCCACAGAGAAAGTCACTGCGAGATTTGTTGGCATTTCTTACCGACAAGTTAATTGACCAATTCAGCCAGAAATTTGCGCTGCTTCCAACTGTGGCACATGTTGCCGATATTGAGCCAATGAAAGCTTTGCTCACCACAATAACTCAGGCAACTACAATGTTTTGTCCTCGTTTTAAAGGCTTTAATGAGCAAATTTTCGATTTGGCTTACACCAAATTGTCCGACAGTGTGTGTGCACTCTACGAAAATAATCTCGATGCCATTTTCCCATTCAAATCGCTTCTTAAATTGAGAATATTCATTGCTAATCTTATGTCCGACAACATGAACCCAGTCGGCTGTCCACAAATGGACCGTTGTGTTGTTTGTTTCGTGTGCTCCCAGTCAGGACACTTGGCCAAGAACTGCCCCAATTTGGTATGCTTTCGATGCTAAAGAATTGGACATGTCAAAAATGACTGCATCGTGGCTTTATAATTTCAATTAATCAATGACAATGCCACATTCATTATAATTTTATGTTAACTAATTCAATATTTATGTAACATTCTCTGTAATAGATGACAAGCTAACTACCAATAGTTAACAATCATAATCATTATAATCCATTTCAATCATGTAATAAAATTACCATTATAATAATTATCGTTTCTGTTACGAGTTGTTTGTTTTCTTCTGTTTTATTGATTATACTTTTTATGATTTCTGTGTTTATCATTGCGTCAAGTATTTCTGGAAACATCGACTAACTGTTTTGACGGTTTGTATGAAAATGATTGTGATCTTTGTGTAGTAACCGAACATGTAGTCAGCCTGGACAGAGCAAATCGAGCCGTGCACAACACATGCCAAAATAGTCTAATTCGTAATGTGGTGAACGATGCGATATCACTGAAAATGCCGATCCTTTCCTCGACACTTTAACTAATTTGATCAAGTGTTAATGGCTACCAGTTGAGAAGCTGGACAAAGTGGTAGAAGTAAAAGAAAGCGAGAGCAATTAGTGTTGGACAGTCGATAAATGTCAATGTGGTCATTGGAAACTGAGAAAATTTAGAAAACTAATTGACAGAACAATGAGACGATGTCCGTATGTGTAGATGTGCGAGCGCGTTGTGTGTTTATGATGGAAATCAATGTGAATTGCATGAATGTCAAATTAATTGACGTGCTGTGCACTCACTCAGACAATCAGACACTTACCCTTTCGTGATCATGGAATGATTAAATACAATTTGGCACCCATAATAATGTGATGTAATATATGTGATATATCGGTAAATTGGAGATTGGCCCACAGATAGTGTTTACTTGCAGTGGGACCCATTGCCAGGGGTGTTAGTGACAATGAAAAGAAGTGCTGCCTACGGCGCACGGTAGAAATGTTTAGATGAAACTGAATTCATTTAAAATGCTATAATTCATAATTCATTGTTTCCTCTCGACGAGCGAGTCTCCACCGAGTGGAACAATGGCTGTTCACAGTGTAGTGAGGATATCAGCAACCACAATCACAATGCGTAGTCATTACGTGAAGACCTCACTAGCTCGTATCTGGTCGGTGCCGGTGGTAGTAGTGGCGGTAGGTTGGAGATATCACTGGTTCGAGAATCGGCAGCGACAGAGACATCCGAACAAAGACCTGCCAGACTGCAACCGACAGCTACCTGACAAACGAGTCGAGTGTTAATTACCGAATTGGCAGTGGCCCTAGGATGAGAGTTCACTTCAGAGGTAATTGTATTAAATTAACCACCAACTGTCAACATGGTCCTGTACGTGCACACCACGAATAAATTACAAACTTGTGTCAATTTGTCTCACAAATTTGTCAGCCCCTTACAAATTACTTAATTGAACGAAAACTATCAATCGAGACAAAACACACCGATGCGCACACAAGTCATCGGCTAATCGACTGAAGAGAGACAACTTTTCAATTTAGCCAGACCGACCTCTAGATTTACGCTCTATCCTATTGTAAATTGACTCTGTTAGTCAATTACTAATACCGGTAATTGAAACCACTTTTGAGCACTGTTGTCATTATAAACCTGACATATGGTTCGATCCATTTGAATACAAATATTTAGCATTAATTAAGCAGAAATTTTTGATTAAATTTCAATTTGCATATTTGCATAATTTGAATTGCAAATTAAATCGATTCAATATCATTGCCCTAATTGTAGTGAACTACTCTGAAAAGATCGAGTTGAACTGCTATGCACCGAAAGCACTTTCTTCATCATCGCGAGATAGAGCTAGTTGTCGCGTCTCTGAGAGACGGTCTCTCGGCTGGCGAAGACTTGTTGACATCTCTCTTTGTGACTTTGTTGGAATTTATTTCAGTGGTTGACCGAGTTTGGCTTGGCTGGCAGTGAACCTTCATCTCAAAACTTCTTGTGTTCAAATCAGGACTTTGCCAGAGTACTCGACCTAGAGTCAATGGGTTGTTCCCCATAGAAATCAAACCTATAAATTTATAGGTTAACAGAAAAAGTCATGTTTATATGATAAAGCATATGCCCATTACTGAACCTTATTTGGCGTGAGTGGCGAACTACCAACTCGTGCTCAGCTGGCAGAGGTTTCTCGTTTGCTATTGCAGATTTAAGATGTGCACTAATCCCTCGAACCGTACTTACACGATCGACTCGTTGGTGGCCAAAACTCCGCATGAGCTCAAGTTGAACAAGGCCGGAAGAGATGTATCGATTGCCGACTACTTTCGACAGCAACACATTGTTGCCAACACAACATCGTTCCTTGAAGCGTGCTCACTTTTAAAGAACACCGGACAGCAAGTGCTATTTAATAAATAGTATTTATGCTGGTGGAATTGTTTTTGTTACTTCTGTGTCAATTTATTGCCGCAAACAAAGTCAACACGAGCATTCAACTGGAGCTACTATTTAAGTCTAGGCATACAGTATGCCGTATACTCAAAATGGTAAGTAATTACTAAGGTGGCTGAAAATAACATCACTCTCATCACTGAAATCCGTCAATAGTTCGGGTACCAAATTTCTCCAAAACCTACCTCTGGTAATGATTTTACCAATGAACCAAAATACGGTTCACAGCGTGTTTTATTTATAATCTTTAAGTTAACCAATGCAGAGATTGTTTTTGTTTCTACTACTCTTCTACGTATTGGTAAATATAAAGATTTATTTATTTTTCATATTTAATCTATTATTGCACTTCACTTGCTAACTAGACTTCTCTCTGACGGTCATAGTCTGACCGGACGTGCCACTCTTCACTCTTTTCCGAGTTTCGTGCCAGTCCAGATTTTGCATCGCTGTTGCTTATCAATAAGCTGCAGTCCTCAACCGAGCCGAACTCACAGTATTTTGTCAGTCGACTGCTACATTGGTGACCCTAGGCAAATATGAACGCCAGCAAATTTCAACAGGTCTTATTACGAACATGAACAAACATTTACCATGAAGGAATTCTGGGCAAGATGAACAGCACTGAGGCTTCCACGCTGTGACAATACGATTCACAACGTATTTTGCAATCTTTAATTTGAATCTAATAAAATTAAACCTTTAAATAAGAGATTGTTTTTATTTATTGTTTCGCTGAAAGGCTACTTTGGCCTGCCATCATTGGTTTTCGGCATATTCATACGTGAGCGCACTGTTTTGGAGAAATCATGATGCTAATTAGCTTAAGCTGGACACCAAGTATCGACTGGCAAGTGTTTCAAAGACATCCACCTCGGTCGTGATTGGCGCACTGATCGACAAGGGCCTCATCCGGTACTATGACCCACTGTGAGAACGTTCAACTACCAACTGAGTAGTTGAACCAAGTGGCCACAAGTATTACATCGAATGGACTTTGTCCAAGCAAATTCCGGTCTACCTTGCCATTAACTGGTGTCCAAGCGAATTGTTCGAGTCAAAACTACCCACTTCAATGATTGATAGCCTTTGCATTTGCTTAGAGACGTTTCTCTTATACCACTTACGACTCTCTACTTGGGGGCACAGATTGACTTGTCATTAGCCAAACAGCGACTAGCAGTTAGACTCGAGGCCATAATTATTGCTTTCTCTTTATTATTATTATTGTTGAGTTTTAAATAAAATGCTCTAACATTAAGTTCTATTTTTTCTAATGAACAGGTGATTGTATATAATTAGCATGTCTGCATAGCAATCTGCACTGCGAATCAAAAAAGTATTTTGCTTTGCATTTAGAAGATTGATTGCAATGGTGGCTTGCCAAGTGTGTGCACTTCCGAAAATGAACCGATCGAGTATCTTTTTGCGCAATCAATTTTGGTCAACCTTGGCTCTCACTTGCAAGTATTGATTAATATTGTACTTGACAGCTTTAGCATTCTCCACCATTAAATGGGGCGTTCAATTTTGGATAACTGAAACTTGTAGTATTAAAACTAAATAATATTTAGTAATAAATTTTAGTAAATGCCGTTCACTTGTGTAGGGGCAAAGTCAAAATAATAAAATAGCCACTGGAGACCAGCATCGTCTTATTACCATACAAACAATCGCCATCTAACACAAAGTGCACATCAGACAAACCTTTCCTATTGAACCATTTGAGGGTGTCCTTTGATCTGTCTGGAAAGATGTAATCGATTAGTGCCACTCAACTAGACAGTAGCCATGGCCCATGGCTAGTGCACTCACCTTACCTGGCAGAATTGCAATATTTAAGTTTATCACTGAAATTGAAATAGTTTGGCTCATCTAATTCTAAAAGATTTTATACCGAGCAGACGAACAAACGACGGGGCTGGTCAAAAGATTGATTGATTCTCATTGCTGAATGATGCACAGAATAGCAATAATTTAATGAATGTCTTCGTCGGTGGTCGCACTTGTTTTATCGCTTCTTCCTCCGATTGTTGGTCTTTTTTCGACTTCTCTTTCCTCTCTTTTCCTACGCATCCGTTTTGCTCGTCTGTGCTCAGCATTGTTATCTTGTTACATCATTGGTTGCTCACTGCTGGGAATGTGCGCCATCAAACTCATTTGTGGCAACCGACATAACTGGTGAGCAGTGACAAATTGGAGAGACAAATCGACCAGAGAGCAAGTATAGCCATGGCTGAGTGCACTCACTTGGCCGAAAGAACAGCATATTATAGTTTATTATATTATAGACCACTTGGACACATTTACATGAGTCAGTCGCTTTTGATGACCATGCATGTCGATCACTACTTTGTGTGTGTGTGTGGCTACTTCATACTTTTTGGTCTTACAACTGCTACAAACGCCTATAAAGCAAAGATAAAGTTAATGACCTATTGAGAAGTTGGCATGAACACTTGCCATTGTCCTCTGTTTTGGTGAGCACATTACTCAGTGCCTTGTTGCAGCCAATCTTGTGATTGTGTTCAACCCAATTGATAGTGCAATCTGAGCAAATATTGACTTTACCGATCGACATAGAGCCGAAGTGCCACGAATTCTTTGGGCTCCAACTGCAGCAATGAAATCTTTCTGTCACCTTCTGTTTAATGTTGATCAAGTTTGTCGCCACATTGGCCATTATTTATTTCAGCTTCGTCTCAATCTGGGTTGGCGTTTTACCGAGAGACATGTTCAAAACGAGTGCTTTCATCTCGTCAATACACATACAACCTGACATGTCAGTCTCGTAGCAGCGAAAGATGAATTTGGCCCGAAAAATCGACATCGAATCGACAGCATCAAAACGTTACTCGGCAAGCTTTCTCCCAATTATCGGACTGGTCAAACCGTTAGTTGGCTATATACGATCTATCGAGGCAATCTCTTTCTGGCAAGTCTCAACTTGCCATCACGGTATACCATTCCGAGTGAAGCCGAACTGGCCGTTGAGCCATTCGGTTGCGAGTGGCACTTTATATATATCATCATATAGCTTCAAATCTTTCACTGACACCACCCGACAGCCATAGACATATTAATTTTTAGTCTCTCACTTTAGTGATTGGCCCCTAAATAAATTACATACTTTGTCCCGTAAAATATTGCCCGTGATTATAATTCATACAGTGAGCGGCATATAATTTAATTGAAACTGAAAGTGATATGTTGCAAAGATTAGTGACAACTCATTTGTGCACACAACAATGCAAACAACAAATACAAACCATTCAAGTGCTCATTCTTGAAATTGATTACCATTGTCTCGACCCAATCGATATTATTTATTGATGCAGCATTGTTCCTGACCACTCGTTACCCATCGAACATTATAAATCTCCGGGTGCGTCACTCGGTTCAGAGTCACCTGTCACCGGTCAGATTCGAGCCAAGTTCGATCACCGTTTGTCGACATTACCTCTCCACCGATCGATTCGTTGTACTGTGGTGCCATTAGGCCTGTGTCTGATTTGCCAGTCTCTCAGTGCACACTGCATTCGATTGCCGACACCGTCCTCTCGAGTGCTTCATCTAACTGAACTGCGCCAGTCCCAGTGGATGATGTCTTGTGTTTTTCTTTCCTCTGACCACTCTGTCACCTTTGGATCGACAAGAGCAAGAGGTTGTGCTCACGAGATTCAATGTTAATGATTGCAAATGTTCTTGACGCTGTCTATCACAAGTCAAAATGATGTTTGTTAGAAGGTGCAGGTGTGTTTCTTGGTCTCTTGATTCAGTTGTCCACTTGTTCTGGTGTCTGAAACAAGAACATGCACATCATTTATTACACTGGGCACACTCTAAACCACATTGCATAAACACTGTTGCATCGATCGAATGCACCAGGCCTAGAAACTGCACCGGCAATTGCATACACACACATGCATACAGCTGACTACTGATTGGTTAACTGTGTCAGTGTGGCTCAGTTGTAACACCATGGTGTTGGGTGTTTTACACACCAGTCATTTAAGTTATTGTCCTTGTTGACGCGCTAATATATTGCAATTGCACAAATTCTAATTGTGCTTTTATTGTCTGCATTTGGTCGATTGTTTTTCATTTTGCTCATCTCGTTTCTTTACGGCTCGGTCGCGGCCTCTCTGCCCATGATCTAATATGTCATAATCTGAATTGTTTTATATCATCTATCATTCAAACTGTGCACCGTGCGCGATGTTTTTGCCTTTGTGATAATAAATTAACTGGTCAATGAGTACCTTGATTGCATCATCGGCATTAGGTCAATTGAACTGTCAATCGGGATTGCCTTGTGTGGTCAATCGATTGTAATCACCAAGATAGTGTCCATTAATTACACAACCCGAGTTGACTCTTTTAACTCTTTTTGTATTGTTTACTTCCACTAGACGTGCCCGCCAATTTGAATATTGCGCCCTTTTGTTACAAATTATTGCTGGCTCAATGTCATTCGGGCAAATTTTCGGTATCCAGGCTTAATTATCCCGCGCACTTGCAAGTGCAATCCCACTAGTAAATGTTTTGATTGCATTGCTAATGGCGCTCATTTATCCAGTTCAACCAGTCCTGCGAACAAGACCGCCGCTGAGCATATCAACTGCAAGTCTTCACTGTGAAATTGCACTAATTATCGCACTCGGCGACACATGTTTGTTTGGGACAGTCTTCCACGCGACCACTGATCACTCGTCTCCAACTGGGCGCTAACCGAACATAAAGTGCCTCACTTCACTAATTTGGTGGAGCACCATAGGGTTCACCAGTCATTGATCATGTGACGATGTCCATCTCTGCGTGCCGTGGACTTAATCACGGTAAGTTTGGCATTTATAATTTGTTATATTTGGCAGTGACCGTCCAATGGAGCTAATGACCATCGAAATGTCTCTCCGCTAGATCGATTTGAGTTTTACTGAATTGCAACACACTTCGGAAAGCTCATTCGGTGCTGCATCGATTAGCTAGAAAGGTCACAATCAGACCCGATCAGCCGGACTGTTCGGTGGTGACCAGCCTGAACGGGGCCAAAGTGTAGCGTTTTTGTAAGATTAGATGGCCACCATTTGTAAGTTGCATTTGGTGTTGTTCGAGTAATTAAGACAATCTACACTCGGACAAGTCGATTTCATAATAAGTGCTGTGTTGTGTGACCTGAAACCGGTGGTGGTGTTACAGGTAGAATTGCTCTATGCTATAGCATGCGCGCACATTGTCTGCTGGCAATGACGAGCAGACGAGGGTTGATTTGACCGTCTGATGCAAACGGTTAGGTCGCTGAACATTTATGCCGTTTGCTGAACTGCTGATTTGTGACTAGTCACAGTCCTCTTGAAGTGCCTGACTTGTTTGCTTGAACCGAGTTGGCTCGATTGATTAGTTGTCCTCTCAGCCGAACTTATCTGCAGTATCTCACACTGACTGAGTGCACGGTGAAATGTTTCGCTCTTTTCTCGTGTCACTTCCACACAAAAGCCACATTGACACTAGCGAGGTAGATGGTCCATCGCTCCAAAGAATGCGCAACTTTTTGCTGTGCCCAAACCAGTCGCTAATTGTTCCCTGTAAGCGTGCTGACACTTGTTCTGTGTTTTAGTTAATTATTAAGGCTAATTTATGAGTATGATTGAATGGCGACTTGCTAGAACCGTTCTCTAATTGGTTGCTTACCTCTGTGGATCGGCACTGATTAGTGAGTGACAATTTCTCGTTTGTTGGCAAACAATTTGTTTACTTTTTGCTTAGGTTCATGTTGACCAATGTGGATGTGTTTTCCAGCCAAACACACCGATCGACTAGAAAATAAAGTGACTCGGTGTGAAGGCCTAGCGAGTTATCGTCGTTATCGATTTGAGCCAATTTATAACAACTAGAACTGTTCTCAAGTAACGCGGTAAACAAGTTAATATTTTCAATTAAAATTATGCACCAACAGTAACACTTTGACTTGTATTTTGTATCACCCCACAACAAGGCCTACAAGACAACTCTCATCCACACATCAATTGATTGGCTATCAATAACGCCAAGCACGTGTATTTATCAAGCTTTGCAATTGATGGCAATCACAGATTGGGAAATAGACAAAGTAAACCCATTTCTGTTCCATTGCATTGCATTGTGACTGTGACTTTTAATTAAGGTTCGCTGCTATACTTCAAAATGTATTGAATTGAATTGTCACTACAATTGTACAATTGTACTTCCAAGGAGCATTAGACCCGCCAAACTGTTCGTTAGCCACACTACACAAGTCAGACTTCAGAGTTTACAACAATACACAATCGAGCACGTCCATGATAGATAGATATATCGAGACGATCAAGATGACGACGACGACTGCTGCCACTTTACGGCGAACAATATGACCGACCCACCGTGTTCACATATATAAATGGAGAGGCCAATGTCAATAATAATTAACATGACACTTTCAATGTTTCGATGGCCATTGGCCACCCAACGTGCACCGCGGTGAAACACACGATTGACGCAGTGCACTGATGAGACAGTGCTGAACAAAATACCGAGCAACTTTTGCCCTTCTGCGCTTCGCATGCAAATCAAACCGAGCCTGAACGCAATCTGACCGAATGTAGAGAAGATATAATGTGTCGCAAAACTATTAGCCTGAAATATGTCGATCATTATATAAACGGCTGATCAGGCATAGATTGTCGATCCACGATGGCTGTCCAGAGAGATGCCCTCACCTGCACATGTAGGCGCAGAAACCCATCAATTAAAGCATGTCGACAGGCGTATAAAGCCACAAGGCGTGAATATAAACCGAGATATATAAACAAGACTGTCACTGATAGACTCGCTAGAAACTGGCAACACTATTTGACTAGTATCGAAGCACCACTAATCTAGACACTGACCAGTAGCCACACGGCTCTAAGCCTGTGGGCTCCATAGTGCGGAGTGAGTACTGCACCAAAATAGTCAAGCCAATATTAAGTCAATGGCGCGTGTGTGCTTTCCTACAAATAACCCTTGACAAAGGCAATCCGATTTATAACAATTGGCTATTGTTTCTAATTAGCTCTGGTATAGATGTGTTGTGGTGCATTTGGTTCAAAAGCTATTTTATTCTGTGAGTGAATTTATCGACAATGAAGACGAAAGGCGAGACGACAGGAGCCCAAATGGTAGATTCAATGCAAAGTGCCAATTCATGACCAGTAAATCAAAGACAAAAGTGTAGAATGGTAATTTAAGTGGCACTGATTGAGATCACCAATTGGTTTTTGAATTAATTCAGCAAGACCGAGTCACTCATTTGGCGGAAAACAAGACTTTCCTTTTAGCACTGTCCCACGGTAATGGTAACTAATTATAATTTGGTCGACTCTAATTAGAGACAATGATCAAGACCGAAGAGGCACAAATTGGGTTTAGTTGCCTGTGAAAACTGATAGATGATGGGGAGGGTGATGGGGAAAGTGATGGCCAATGTTTGGCAATGATATTAATATCAAAACAAACAAATCTATCCACACTGGCACTATACGAACACCAATTGGAACAATACATGTATATACTTGCAAGTGGCTATTTGCAGTGATGCCAGTCAAACGTGAAGATTCCCGGACGGTGACATTTCAGACGGATGGTTGTTACAAGGCACCAGTGCCGGCCGAGGGGACTCTGCCAAATTGTACTGCTCTTTCGTTCTGAATGGAAAGCAACGCAATGGGCCATGCTTCCTCGTGTAGTGAAATTTGTTTTAATTTGTGTGGAATATAATTTTACTTGAATGCCGAAGCAAATATTATTAGAATGTAACATGCGATATAGTGAGACATTGACTGGCCACAAGGCATCACGCGCAGAACACACACACAAACTTGCTTTGTGTGGTTAGTTTTTCGAAGATCACTGTGCAAACATTTCACCTTGATCGAGCGCACAGCAATCGGGTCCAATTGAAATCCTCAAGTGAGAAGCGTCATCAACAAGCGGGCTTGGCTGACTCCAACGCGTTTCACGTCGAGGAAAGACTCTAATTAGTGAATGAAATTATTCAACCGTGATTGCTACTAGATCGACACTAATCACAATGCGAGCGAGATGGTGGTGCAAATTATTGGTGAATCTACCAACTAGCCCCATGCATCGAGTAACAAGCATCGAGGCATCCATCAGATAACAAGATCCTAATTTTAATTTTTAGTTTAAAACTTATAAGTTTCGCTTTGAATCAAATTAATCAAATTAAATGTTTGTGCCTTTCTTGCAAAGCCTAGTGGCACCAGACTGAGCAACACCAAAAGGAAGTTGCATGTTGCCTGAGTGAAACGTGCCAGTTGAATAAAACAATCAACAATTAGCCAATGACACAAAGCAACACTTTGATGATAGATACGTTTGTCTTGGTTGAGAGTATATTGTCCAATTAGGAAATTGTATCAAATAAAATAAACTAAATGACTGTAATCTGGATAATTCAAACGCTTATATTTTCTTTATTTTAATAAAATAACCAATTTTCACTACACAGGCGTCTTCTGTTATCACACCTTTCGACACAACCAGTCAGCCCGTTCGTGTACTCGTCACGCTGAACACTGTTCAGTGAACAGCAACGAGCACTATACGATGAACACTTTAAATTAGGTGCATCCAAATCAGCGGCAATTCTTAAGGGCGTTTTTGGTCCACTAGGAGAAATGACAGTCAAAAATGAATTAGCAGACAAACAATTCCTATGCATCATGCACGACATTACAACACATCACAAGCGCAATCTCATTGGCATTTATGTTCGATTCTTCTGTCCAGTGAAAGGAGTTCAGCACAGACTGCTGCAGTTTAAGGCTGTTCAGTCAGAAGATGCTCGTCATATTGCTGATCTAGTAATTGAAACGATTGAAAAGTTTGCAATCAAAAAAGAACAGCTCACCATGATCAGCGGAGACAATACCAACACTAATTTTGGTGGCATCAACCAAAGAGGGCAAAACAACGTTTTCTACTATTTGAAGCAGTATGTACAGCATGAGGTATACACTGTACAGTAGTTGTTGTTTAGCACATATAGTGAACAACGCATCAGACAATGCTGTTGCAACGTTGAAGCATCAGTGCGACATTCAGTCAATGATTGAGAAAGTGTACTCATATTTCAATGCTAGTGAAAAGCGGAGGAAGGCATTCGTATACCTTTGTATGAACGGTTACAACATTTACAAGAAAACACACAAAATGTACATTCCATTACCATACGCTAAGACACGTTGGCTCACATTGATTCCTGCTATTGCTAGGTTGATTGAGTTTTTTAAACCATTAGGTCATTTCTTCGAGTCTGAAGGTCCGCAGGCTGCTCATTTGCGCGAATTTTTTCATAATAAGTCCAATTTAGCCTGGTTGCGTGTTGTTTACAATGTTGGTATCAAATATCACTCTTCGATTCAATCTATTGAAGGTGATCGAAATAGTGTTTGTTCTGCGGCTCGTGTCATCAGGAAACTGATCACAGACACTAAACATATGCATGAAACTTGCGAGCTTACAATTCCAGTCCTGAATTACGTTAATTCATTGTCAGCTATTGATGGTTCACGTTTTAAAGATTACACTCGAGGCTTGTACAAAGATTTATACACTTATCTTGAGAGCTGGACTGAATTTCTAGAGCAGTTTGAGTGCTTTGATTGGTTGTTGCTGGAAAATACAATTGACCAAAATAAGCTAATTCAATCTTCAACTCTAGTGCTCAAACATGCATCTCACTTGAGCATTGATCAGGACAAGCTGCTTAGTGAAATGCAATTTGTCAATACTATCTTACTTAGTTGCACACTGATGATTGCCGAATGGAATAAATGCAAAACGCATACTTCTGACAAATGGACAGAATTAATTAGATTAGCAAAAGATAATTATAATGTTGAATTGTCGCAAATTGGACTATTGATTCAATTTGGCTTGACTGCGTCTGCATCAAATGCTCCAGTTGAGCGATTTTTTGGCGAAATGAAAATGTACTGGACATTTGAAAAATCCAGGCTTATGATTTGCACGGTCAAGCAGATCAAAGCTCTTCAGAGCAAACTTGACTTTCTGCTTTTGAAAACAACGAGCAGCCCGAATGTTTCAGTAAGTGAGGATGTCAATCCAAGTGCCGACCACCATTCGGATGTTTCCACTGCCCAAATTGAGTCTAACCAAAACTTTGAGGAATGCAATGATCGATTAATCAAAAAACGAAAACAATCTCCACTAACTACTGCAAGTGGACTGACAAAGAAAGTGAAAGAAGACATTGACAATTCAGTGGAGGAACACGAAACAGAGAGACGCATGAAAATAATCTTTTTGAATTGCACCGAGTTGTACTGTGCCGCTGAAATTGGCTCGTTGTACGAGTTTTACTATCACATGAAAAATGTTCATGGCCTTGCACCGCATCGCTGTGTAGACCGTGATTGCACTGGAGCATTCAACAATATGTACGTTAAAATGATTTACTGTGTTTTGCTAATTAAGCTAATTGTTTTTGCTTTTTTGTAGATCTCAATTAGACGAACACATGAATGCAATTCATCGCCACACTGCTCAATTGCACCTTAACTACAATAGCAAATCAGCGAGTGTCTATCTTAACTGGTATCTCAATCAGATGACTGGTCAATTTCAGTGTAACGCCTGCAATGCAGTGACCAATACTCGAGAGAAAATGATTGATCATTTGATGAACAAATGTTCAATCGAACAACTTCAGCATAATGCATTGGCAGGACAGTGATGCACAAGTTTGAAGGCATTTTCATTCGACAGCGATATTTTAATATTGTTGATATCATTTACTCACATACAAACATGCATTTCTTTTGTAAGAACAGGTCAAACGAACCTAACATATGTCACTGTACATTTAATCATTAATTTAATTTCTTTATATAATATAAAAATCTATCTATAATTATAAGGCTTATATAAATGCAATATCTTTTGATTTACTTTTATTTGTTTGTGTATATTAATTGTATTGTTTCGGTGTGGTGTGGTGTGGTGTGTCGGTGATATGTCGTATATGATGGGAAAGTTGATGGTTGGATCGAGGAAAGTATTCATTTGGTTTAGTAGCAATTCAAAGTGTAAGTTGTTGTTGATGGAATAATTAATGATTCAAATATCTTTTGGGTACATGTAATGATGTTCGCACAATTTGTTTGGAAACTTTCTAGCATTGTCAATGTATTGATGATGCAATCATGATTCGAATGGTTGAGTTCATTGCTTCGCGCAGCTCCATCTAGTGACAAAGGCTGTCTATCATATTGCAATAAGGCATTGTCGGTTTAACCACAACACTACAAGCCTTGTCAGAGCCTAAGTCGATTGGTCGGCGAACATTTTCTCATTGCATATCTTGGCAAAAGCTCTCTTGTATCGTGTCCGCTTTGCAGTTTGCAAACAATTGTTCTTTGAGGAATTGGTACGCGCAATTCGCGCTCTCAACATCTATTTGCTTCAATGTGAAGGAAGTTCGACGAAAAGGACGAACAAATCAAATAACTTCAAGCCGGAATTTGTGCATTGCTGGCTTCGAAAGCATCGACTAGTGGAGAACAAACACTGACAATATACAACAACACTGACAAATATCAATTGTATCGAATCAACAAGATGAGGATTTCATTGCTCAAAACAATGATGAAGAATCGGCTACCGAAAGGACAGCTACCATCTGAGCGGAAAATATCAATGCAACAAAGGCAACCGAGCGATGACTAATGAACCAATGATACTTTGCACAGTCAACTTGCTGACACGGCATGATAACAATTGTAAGCAATGTATTGAAGGCAAATTTTATGGTAAATAAATAAATAATTTTTACTATATTTTTAAGAAATATTCTTGAAGCAACATCAAGAAACGTTAACGGGCAAACAGTGTTTTTCTATTGGAGGTATTGACGAATTCTGTGTCCAATCAAATCTTTCAACGATAACAATGGATTTAATCTTAATGCATCTTATTCCATGGAGGAAAACGAACGAATTTTATTCAAAAATAGATTTTTTGAACTGTGCGAACTTCGCTTCGAGAGTTGACTTAATTTCTATTAATAACAAAACGATATTTTCTCATTGTAACTTGAAATGTATTGGAATGACTTGAAATGCACGTATTGTCGATATGATCATGGTTGTAATAAATAATATTGTGCACATCATGTCAAGACTCAATTGAATTGAGTCTATTCCAATGAAGCTTCCTCGAATGTGATCAAAACGATCGCTCACTGACAATCTAAGAAGAATCGGTGCCAAACGAGCTCGCTAGCTTGCTTGCAACAGGTGAAACGATGTAACTGCCAAAAAGTGCTCCGAAGAGACGGCTTGTTTATTTACTGACTGGACGAGGTATAGTAGCACTGGGGATTAATTGTCTGCACAATGTCACTAATTATGGCATTATTGGAATTAACCCAATTAGACGGTGATTAGGGCGGAATGGGTAGATATTGACGAGAATGAAGTGCTCAAGTGGGCAATGATAATGACGACTTCATTTGTCAACGAACCCATCGAGAAACAATAGTGCCATTTGCCACTGCAGCTAAGGATGAATTTACAAAAGATATGGAGGATCGCTCCTAGCAATTGCACTTAAGTGTGAGCTAGTTTTGCATTGACCTGAGTTTAGCATTCTCTTGCATCGCTTGCAGGTAAGTGCGGTTAAGCCATGGCAGTGAACTGACTGCATTCATGATTACTAATCATTGATTAGTCTAATCTGGCTCCGTAGCAAGATCGTTTGTGCATTGTCCATCGTGGGTGACACATTCGTTAAATCAAATAATAACTGCATTAACATTTGCCATGGCGAATAATTTAAATCGATCGAGCAAACAACGCCACTGCAGGGTAATCATTCAGTATTGGCGACGCGGATCACACACATTTCAGTGTAAGTCTAAGGCAGCCATATTGGAGTGAAAGCTAGAATGTAAAAAAAGTTATGGCGACGCGGATTAGAATTCGATTTAATAATTTTATTTGACTGTTTCTACACTTGCGGCGCTTCCAAAAAATTCATTTTGACTTTGTTTATCTGTGTGTAATGGAGATTTTCGAATTCTTTTATTTTTTATTAAAAAATGGCGAAATAAATTGGAATTCGATTCAATAATTTTATTTGACTGTTTCTACACTTGCGGCGCTTCCAAAAAATTCATTTTGACTTTGTTTATCTGTGTGTAATGGAGATTTTCGAATTCTTTTATTTTTTATTAAAAATGGCGAAATAAATTGGAATTCGATTCAATAATTTTATTTGACTGTTTCTACACTTGCGGCGCTTCTAAAAAATTTATTTTGACTTTGTTTATCTGTGTGCAATGGAGATTTTCGAATTCTTTTATTTTTTATTAAAAATGGCGAAATAAATTGGAATTCGATTCAATAATTTTATTTGACTGTTTCTACACTTGCGGCGCTTCCAAAAAATTCATTTTGACTTTGTTTATCTGTGTGCAATGGAGATTTTCGAATTCTTTTATTTTTTATTAACAAATGGCGAAATAAATTGGAATTCGATTCAATAATTTTGCCTCAAAGTGGATCAATCTAAACAATTCGTCATGTATGGGCGCTGCGCGAGCAACCACCGCTGACGCGGTGTTGTTCACAAATTTGGCAGATTTCGATCAGCCCTCGTGACCTCGGGCGATCGAAATCTTGCCAAATTTGTGCTCTCTTCTGAATTTGTACGACTTTAACTAGCCCAGCGCTAGCTATCTATTCAAATCCAGTTGCATCCAACAACATATAGTGACCGAGGATTACACCACGGCCATGAGGCCATATTGTCCAATTCAAATAAAGCAACTAAAAGTACAGTCTTGCCATGTTGTTTGATCATTCGAAAGCAATCGAATGGTCAAGTGAGGCCATATTGTCCAATTCAAATAAAGCAACCAAAAGTACAGTCCTGCCATGTTGTTTGATCATTCGAAAGCAATCGAATGGTCAGGTAGGGACCATATTGTCCAATTCAAATAAAGCAACTAAAAGTACAGTCCTGCCATGTTGTTTGATCATTCGAAAACAATCGAATGGTCAGGTAGGGACCATATTGTCCAATTCAAATAAAGCAACCAAAAGTACAGAGCCGACATGCTGTTTTACCATTCGAAAGCAATCGAATGGTCAAGTGAGGCCATATTGTCCAATTCAAATAAAGCAACCAAAAGTACAGTCTTGCCATGTTGTTTGATCATTCGAAAGCAATCGAATGGTCAAGTGAGGCCATATTGTCCAATTCAAATAAAGCAACTAAAAGTACAGTCTTGCCATGTTGTTTGATCATTCGAAAACAATCGAATGGTCAAGTGAGGCCATATTGTCCAATTCAAATAAAGCAACTAAAAGTACAGAGCCGACATGTTGTTTTACCATTCGAAAGCAATCGAATGGTCAAGTGAGGCCATATTGTCCAATTCAAATAAAGCAACTAAAAGTACAGTCTTGCCATGTTGTTTGATCATTCGAAAACAATCGAATGGTCAGGTAGGGGCCATATTGTTCAATTCAAATAAAAGCAACTAAAAGTACAGTCTTGCCATGTTGTTTGATCATTCGAAAGCAATCGAATGGTCAAGTGAGGCCATATTGTCCAATTCAAATAAAGCAACTAAAAGTACAGTCTTGCCATGTTGTTTGATCATTCGAAAGCAATCGAATGGTCAAGTGAGGCCATATTGTCCAATTCAAATAAAGCAACCAAAAGTACAGTCTTGCCATGTTGTTTGATCATTCGAAAGCAATCGAATGGTCAAGTGAGGCCATATTGTCCAATTCAAATAAAGCAACCAAAAGTACAGAGCCGACATGTTGTTTTACCATTCGAAAGCAATCGAATGGTCAAGTGAGGCCATATTGTCCAATTCAAATAAAGCAACTAAAAGTACAGTCTTGCCATGTTGTTTGATCATTCGAAAGCAATCGAATGGTCAAGTGAGGCCATATTGTCCAATTCAAATAAAGCAACTAAAAGTACAGTCTTGCCATGTTGTTTGATCATTCGAAAGCAATCGAATGGTCAAGTGAGGCCATATTGTCCAATTCAAATAAAGCAACCAAAAGTACAGAGCCGACATGCTGTTTTACCATTCGAAAACATTCGAAATTTTAATTTGGCTATTTTGTATTTCGTGAGAATAGCAGATAATGGCAATAAAACGCCATCTTTCCATTGAAATATATTCGCCGAGGCCGCGTCGCTAATACTGCTAAACTACCCACTGCAGTGTGCAACACATTTTCAATAATAATGGTCCGAATGGGATATATGCTACTTACCGATGACATTTCCCTTGGCAGGCAAAATAAAAAGAAAGCAGTGATAGAAAGGCGTAACTTTATTAATGCATTCCATTGACAGTATTAATCGAAACCATGTAAGCTAAACTTGAATAGGTTTGTTGTCGCTGCAGCTGTTATTGTTTGGCCACTCGGGCACCATCATCCGAAACCGAAGGCGCACCTTGTTTGACTGCAATAGATGTAGTTTTGCTTTGAGCATTTTTATCGTCATCTTGAATGGCTCGGTAGATGCATAAATAGGCAAAGTCATTCAACAGTTCAATCACATTCTTGCTGGTCATTCGTTTAGTTTTGGACTCATCGTCGAGACGCACCCTTTGTTTGTCTTTTCGGTACAGTGTGAAATAATGGTCATGTGACTCGGTGCCACGGAGAAGGACAATACTGGATATACTGGATATACTGGATGGCTTGCTGGCCAGTGGCACTCAGATCCAACTGTTTGTCGATACTAACTTTGGAGTGAATTTTGGTGCCATCGTATGCGAAACGAAAGTCGACTAGCCATCGCTAGAATGTCACTTTTATGTGGCAGGCTGTCGAGACTGACACTGCTTACAGAATGGAGCACTTTTCTCTTTGAGGTTCTAAGCAAAAAGATAAAGATTAATTTGAGACTCAAAATGAACAAACGCAATGACGTACCTCGTGAGATGATCATCTATGATGTATTGCTTGACTTTTAGTGTTGCACCTGCCGTTTAGTAAATTCTCGTCTTTGCTGATCTGCTTCTGAAGTGGGTCAACATCTTCACCGGGCACAAATTTCTCATCTTGTTCATTCCTTGGTTCGGTCCTCGATCTCGCGTCAAAGAAGCACAAAAAAGGCTTGATTGAAAGGACTGTAGCTAGTGCCTGACCAATCACCTTCTTTATGCCGTATACGGTATACTGCAGGCAACCGCCGTGAAGGTAGGTACGGTCCTCGTTGATCAAACACAAGAACAGTTCGGTCTGCCACTCTGCATTTATTCCGGCAATCACATCAGAAAGGTGCTTTATCTTGGCGCCAATGAAGAAAAAAGTAGCTAGCTACACGGGGGGTAAGACAACTGACTGTCTTCATGCTGGAGAACGGTGTCAATGGCCATATAACACAAAGTACAGAGCGTCCACAAGGATTTCCACCAGAATTTGGGCCTCTTCGAGTTCTTCCGGCTTGTCCGCATGCAGTTTGTTGATGTATTCCAGGAAGAAGAGACTTCAAAGAAGAAAAAGAAACCAACTACATGGTGGTAGGACCATTGACTACCCTTCATAATGTAGAACGGTGTCTTAGTTAGGCTCAGTACATCAGGCAGAGTGGTCTGACCACTGGTCAATCGAGCGACGAGGTTTCTGCCTGGCGGTGCAATAGTCTCGAGAGCCTTCTTCAAAGTGACTATTTTATGGTTGTTCGCCAAGAAAAACTGCTTCTTTTGTTCAGTCAGCATCTTTTGGTATTCGGTATAATTAGGCAAAGGTATATCCCCAGTGAGATCACCAGCGTGTGTAACACCAGCAGGTTGCTGTTCAGTGTCCTTTGGCAAACTGGCACAAAAGATCTTTACATCTTTCAATCAAATACATTCGATAGCGAACTCGTCTGTGGCGGTGAAGAAGCGCTCGTACTCGAATTCAACATATCGCCATTAGTTTGTGCATTGCCATTCTCCGATGCAAATTCAATAGATAACCGCTGAGTGAGGGCTACTTTCCTTTCTGCCAAGACAGCATATCGGTTGGACAGCACTGAATATTGGGCTAAATGATTGGGCTGATCGAGTGCGTGATCACTGATCACTGATCAGTGATCTGGACAAGGATTTGAGATCGTTACTGCTGCAACTGCTCAATCCGAACACTGATGAGCACAAACAGAGGGCCCTATAGGAAACAGGTGCTCAGACATTGGTGGATGACTCGAGTTGAGAGAATGAAGAAATAACATGTTAAATGATTATTCTCGTTGGTTTGTGAGTTATGCGCACTATAGTCTCGAGTGTCACTTGCATCGAATAGCACACTAGTGCAGCTGCATACAAACTTGCCACTTTATCAATTTTAGAATGACTGCTTTTATTACATGTTGTTTGCTATTGTGAAATGGACTAGTTCGATCAATCAAGTGCTGAATTACTGAATAATGATCAAGTTTACAGGGGTAACCAGAACATCGAACCGGTAGCAACTTTATGGCAATTGTGAATGTGCTCACCATATGGATATTCTGTTGGTCATCATTGTGGCCGTTGATGATGATGACTTTGACAAAAAACAAACAGCAGTATGCACATCTCCTTTGGTTGACAAGTGAATGACGAGTTTTGATGGTCTCCATTTACATGCACCGAAGTCATGTGAGGTTGCACAGCTGTGCACTAGTGGTGGGCAGAGTCCGATTCTTGCGCGATCGCAAGCAAAGAAAGTGTTCTCATTGTTTTGAAATTGGACTGCTCATTTGCTCAATTTGACAATATTTCCATAATGTAAATATCATCATGATACATTCTAGAAGTGGCAAATTGAAAGACAATTTTAATGTTCATCAATAAATTCGAACTAAGTCGACTATGATATCTTAAATGACTGTTGCATCTGTATGCTGTATGATCACAAGCCCGATTCAAACTCGACCCAGGCAGCCTTTTGTTCGCCATCGGTAAGTTCATCCTCGGGATGATCGATGAGCAGTGAGTCGTGCTCGTGAATGGTCACAATCAGATCGGAATACTTGGCCACCAGTTCATTCAGGATGAGATCTTTGTTGATGTTGGGCTGCGACAGTCGGACTGTGGGTTGTTGTCGGTAGACAGTGTCCAGCAGGAATAGTTCGGTCAAGTCTTGCTTCGAGTAGTGTCGCTCGATTTGTTGTTCGTCGACCACTCGGTTAGCCAGGGATAGCTTCACAATCTGACGCTTGTAGATCTTGTCCTCCATAGTGCCATACGCGGTGAATCGATACACATACACTGGCTTGCTCTGTCCTAGACGGTAGATGCGGAAAATGGCCTGTAGATCGTTGGCAGGATTGAAGGAGGCGTCGAAAATGACTGCTCGATTTGCACCAACCAGATTAACTCCCACTCCACCAGCTCGGGTCGAGACCAACATCAGCAAAACTTTACAACGAGAGTCGTTGAATTTGCTGATAATCTTGGTGCGCTCTTTGTCGGACACAGAGCCGTCGATGCGGTAATGAGCTTGACCATTGAGAAAATGTTCGATCAAGTCAAGAATCAAAAGGTTTTGACTGAAGATGACCAGTTTGTCGCCGATTTTCTGGCATAGCTTGATGACCTTAAACAAAAGGACAAATTTGGTACTTAGCTCCAGTCGATAGATTTGGTCTATATTGACAATTGCTTTGTACCAATCATCGCCGATGTTCGCCACAAAGTAACTGGCACGTTTGGGATCACTGACACACTCTTGGTAATAGTGATGAAGCAGCGCCGGATGGGTCCAGATCATTTCCAGAACAGATTTGTCTCGGAATAGATACTTTTTGAGCATCGCACAAAAGTGCTCCAAATAGTGACGGTACAGCTTGATCTGTTCCTCAGTGAGCTTCAGTGAAAGTACAAATTCGTACTTGGGCTCGAGGAAAGGAGTGAGCACCTCGTAGCCACATCGATGCACACAACCTTGCAGCAATTTGGCAAGCACATAAATACGACGTTTCATTACTTTCACTGCTTGCACCGATGAGTCCGTGTGTTGTCCGTGCTCAATTGGATTCTGAAAACGGTTTCTGAATTCGGCCTTGTTGCCCAACAGATTTGGCTTCACAAACTGCATCATCACAAAGTACTCGGTCAGATTGTTCTGGAGAGGAGTGCCTGTGAGCATGATCCGTCGCCCGGTTTGAATCATAATGGCGCACTGATTGAGCAGCGATTCGTCGTTCTTGAGCATGTGACCTTCGTCCACGATCACCATGTCTGGTCCAGGGTTGAGCAAATACTTGTGAAAGGCCTTTTTGGTAGTTTCGTTCACCGTCTTTGAAGTTAGCATGTTTCGAAACATGTTGATCGAGATCAACATGATGCCCCCATGTTGGTGCCATCGATTAAGCAATTCTAATCGCTTTACGGCATTCCTTGCAGTGCGCATTTCGTAAATATGACGACGCGAAATACTTTTCACCGATCTGCATTTGCTGAGCCATTTGTCGAATTCAGCAGCCCAGTTCTCGTTTACGTTGTATGGAATGACGATTAAGACGCGACGAATCTTTTCGGCGATTTTCTGACTGGTGAGGATCGAGTGCAAAAATGCGATCACCTGTAAAGTCTTGCCCAAACCCATAGAGTGAGCAAGGATGCAGCCGTTGCCTATTGAATAAATGGGCGCAAAGTTAGAAATAGATTTTGCCAGTATTTAGTTGATGACTTACCCTTGCTATCCTTTTGCAGTCGTTCAATAGTTTCGATGCTGCAATTGTACAGGAAACGTATTCCATCAATTTGGTGAGGTTTGAGCAGTCGCACAAAAGCTGGATCAATCTGCACCAAAGCCTGCTTGGTCTCACGGTCAAAGTCGAGTATCACTTGAGTGGCAGAATCAGGAAAGACTTTCTTGCGCTCGCCTTCTTTGTGGTCCACTCGTTTGCGCCGTTCTCGTTCGGCTCGCACAGCAGTTCGAGTCTCTTGTTCCAACTCTGCAAAGGTTTTAATTTTGCGGATTTGCTTTCCAAAATCATTGCCCCAACGGCGGCCACGGACAGCTCGGACCGGAACTTGCCGAGACAAGACATCCTTCTTCATTGTGGTCCTTTGTACACTTTGTACACTTTCTTTGGATGGAGAATTTTTCCAACGTGGACGGTCATTTAGACCAATAGAATCCGAGTGAATGGCAGAGAGAGCTGGAAAGCGTGCAAGTTGCATCGAACCAAGACAGTCATTGCTAGCGATCGAGTTAGCACTCTCATTGACAGCACTAGTTGGCTTGAGAGGAGAATTGGACTTTCCACCCATTTGGGCCAAATCTTGCTTCTGGTTGCTTCCCTCAATCTCGGCCTCGTCATCTTCGTCAACATCAATCAAGTTGTCGTCTTCGTCATCTTCGTCGGGACTGCCCCGGCGCAGGATCTTGGCCACCAAGTCGATGAGATTACTTGAAGCGCTTGTATCCTCTTCGGTAGAAGACAGAGAGCCAATGCTGGACACTTGGTCGCATTGACTACTGTCAGATGACGATGATAGTGACGTGGCTTGACTGGACATATCGGAAACAGTTTAAACAAGACTCATCCAACAACACAAACAAGGCTAGAGTATGACTTTCTTAAATATCAAAAGGCCTATTCGAATAAAGCTCACTTCGAGTGTTCAATTATTCAAGTTAGAGTTTGCATTAAGAATTGTGTTGTCGAATTCGAAATCATTTGTAGTTTCAAGAAATACAATACAAATAAATAATAAGAAAATTATTTAGTCAATATTATTAATTAATTTACTCAAGTATAACCAGAACACTAGATTAGTGTACGATTGTCTCGGTGTTCGTACTGATCGGTGACACAAGTCAATGTACTGAGAATTTTAACTTGATGAACACCGTGTGGGAGTGGTTGTACTGTTCTATGGTTTCGCATTCACAAACAAAAGTGAACAGTTTGGCAAATCTGGACTGCACTGAATTGTCGAAAAAAGTTTCATTTCTTTGGTGGCCAGCCAGGCATATATGAAAATCATGTTATGTTATGTTAAGAGCATTAGTATTGAGTTGAGCCATGTTCAATTGTACTGAAATCGGTTTTCTATACACACACGACCATATGCAATCATTTATGCCAATCAATTCATATTAAATTCTTGCTATTACTAATTAGTTTTGTCAACAATTCTTGGTGATTTGTTGTAAATTTGGATTAATCCTATGTTTATAACATCATTTCGATTTTAATTAATAAATCATTAGCAATAATTGACTGCATTGTCTGTTTATGCAGAACCATTGTATAGCAAGAGTTGCTGTAGTTGTAGTCACATTGCTTTGTTTTATTGCTTGCTCAACTGCGCCTTCTCTATTTGTACATTTTCCGATTGGTCCACTTGTTTTGACACTTCTAATGGACGTGTTCCGTTGAATGCGAGAGCCAGTCGAGTCAAGCCTGAATGATGTGGCTATCGAAATGTCCATTACGCAAGAAAGTGCACTTTGCAGCGGATGAACAGCTAGTGTAAGTTCTAACTAATGAGCCCTCGACATCGACGACTGATAATTCGCAGCATGACAAGACGGCTTCTTGAAGACGCTGGTGCCCAGCCATTCAAAAATGCTTTGTTATTCGCCATGGCCATTTTATAATGAATGATTTAATTGTCAAATAAATTATTGCCAACAGTTTTGTGTATTAAAAAATTATTGAAATTCTACTAGTTATTGTTAGTGTTGTAACATAGTAGCAATGGCGCTATCTGAATTTATTCTAGTCGTAGAAACTTCCAATATATCGAAGGCCAAATCAGGTCGATTGGCTTTAATCTGTTGGTTCCAAGCCTCGGTTTGTTTCACTTCACTAAAGTTGCTGATAATGTACTCGATGCATTTCAATTTCAACTGCGAAGAATAGTGCATATCGGCCAGCACAAGCACACTAGACACGGATTCGATGTTGAAGGAAGAGATGAGTGATTGCTCACAAATGGATTTCAAGTGTTCCACTTGGTACTGAGGGAAAAATATACAGAATTAATAAGGCAGAGATACTAATTCAATTTGCAATATATACCTTGTCAGCAGCAACAAAAAGGTCGGCAGCTTGTTCCGTCAGCGACTCAACCTTGCCAAAGTAAATATATTGAAGCAACTCTTTAAAAACTTCCATGTTGACATCTTCAATCTCGACTAGACCTTCTTTGGCTTCTTTGGTTTCACAGTGTTCAAACATAGCAGCAAACACAGAGGTTCTTTTTAATTTCGGCTAGTGCACTCTTGACAGCAGTGGCTGAGGCGGTGGCATTACAGTGGAGACAGCCTGCATTGTTACGAGCCACAACCAGAGGACCATCTTGACACTGTTGACATCGAACCACTTCGGGCAGTGAGGCTATGTCTGCTCGGCACAGTGTGCAACTGCACAGAAAGTGATAATGCTGCAAGACGTCCTGTCGTTTCTGAAATGGAATGGCACGAGTCTGACAAGTTTGTGAGTTTATTTCAATTTGGTACCATTTCAATCACGACCGTCCAGTGACTCGATTTGTTCTCATTACAAGAGTCTCTCTGACAAGTCTTATTCAAATGGCTCGGGCAGCAGTCAGTCAAGAATTAGCAGCCAAAATTACTAATTATCGACTGAACTCGCACTCATTAGTGATGAGCTCGAGCTGAGTTCGTTTGTTTGTCATTTTTAGATTTAGATTGCTTCAGTGAAAATACCTTTGCTGGGAGTGAGCCAATCGACCTTGAATTGCTAGTTGGCCAATTCTTTTTGAGTTATGCAAATTTAATTGTGTTTTAGTAAGTGTTTTATTATTTGATTTTAGTTTGTACCAAACCAAAGCCAATTTGGTCCGTTTACGTAAACATTCAATTTTGTCTCAATCGCAACCCTGTTGTCTTCTGTCACTTCCCAGTGGGTTCCCACCAGTTTCGTCTCTTCGTGGAACACAGCGTGAGTGTTGAAATTATGCCAATTAAATGTGCCTTTAAAGCCAATTTCGACCAATTATGGCAGTCAATTTGATGGTGTGTGTTGGTGATTCTCTGAGTTCTTTTGTTGTCTATTTATATTGTCGGCCACAGCCTTGGCCATACATCGGGCTAATTAGTCGAATGCAATATTGCATTCATGTGAATGGTCAGTGCTGAACTAGACATAGTTGTGGTGGTGGAGGAGATGGTCAGCCTTGACCATCGCCAACTTAATAGCAGGTCATTGTTTTGTCTTGGGCTATGTCAATTTGTCGAGCACTTGTAAATTTGCTTGTAAAACAGTTTGCTTATCCTCGGTAAGATGTGGCAATGGCAGTCCTATTTTTTTTATTACACTTTGCGAAACACTGTACAATCGGCAATAGGATCGCGTTATGAAGCAATCGTTCTGTACGCTGACACTTTTGCTTAATTGTCATCTTGAAGGTCAGCAGCAACCAGTGAGACAACCATCAATTGAATTTAAATTGCACTTAGCGTCATATCTCCAATCACGGTGTATCTCACTATAGTCCTATAGGTCGTCGATGGCTTGCGCGCACGTCTCAACACAGCCCGAAGAGTTGTTCTGCAATTAATTGACTTTACACGATGACGGGCTCGTGTCTTCCATGAAATGGTCCGCTTTAGTGTGTTTAGTTAAAGAATTATGTCTGCGTCGCATTGCCGCAAATGACACCGACACACCGATCAGCTTGTCATAAAATGTCTGGGAAATATTGCCAATTGGCTTAGACCTAGTAGTTACTGCAGCATGATAAGACTGCTGGTCTCAACTGCTCTTTACAGTAAAGGGAACTGAACTGGCAGCATTTTGATTGATGTCACAAGGTAATGGCCAATCGATAATTTATAAAATTGAACGATGTACTCTATATGGACGATGTCACTGGCATGCACATCACCAGTCAGTTACATAGGCCATGTTTCAAATTAGCACACACAGGATTGAACATCACTTGGTAATAATTCACTCAGTCAATTGCTAAATTGTAAATTGTCGAGTGTTTGGCAAATGTCTTGTGCCAGTTGCTAGTTAGTGAGTTCGTTCTGGTCTTGCCTTGTTGTCGTGTTCATTAATGGCCCGCTGCACGCATCTGCCAGTTCAACTGTAGTGCCATAAATTGACTCACTCACCCTTATCACACTCGATCTGCATTAAGCACAGGATCACTTTGCAAGTCCAATCGTCAGTGCGTCAGTCGTCAATCAACTCGATGTGTTTGCTCGCAAGCATCAAAGGAAAGGCACTGTGTCGGTCTCGTCTCGGTCACCTCAACCGGCAGTCCTGTTCGTCTGTGCATTGCCGCCCTCTACTTTGAGCAGTTGATTAATTAATTAGCCAAATTTGTTGATCGTTCAAGAAGTCCCCATGTCTTAGTATTGCGATTCGTTTGAATAAATGCACATAATTAATTATTGACATGCAAGGCAAGGCAAACGTGCTAATTTGGTTTCGTTAATTAACTCTCGATCGATGACTGGTGCCAATGAGGCCGTTTAGTTGCGTAATGATATGTGCCGTCATGACCACTGTACCATCACGAGCAGCTCAGTACGGTGCAAGGTAAAGTGTGGCTTTAGCAATTGTTCACTCACACGCCCTCAGCTAGACCGAACAGACACCGAGTGCACTCTTAATGGCAATAACCTATGCTATAGCAAGCATTTCGTTCACTCTCAGTCAGTTAGTCACTCATCTGGTCTTAGTTTGCCACACTTGGTTTGCTCAATTAAGCTCGTTACTGAACGATCAATGTCTGTTTTATTTTGTTTCGAAATATGTTTGAATGTAAAACATGAAACAGCAAAGTGGTCGAGCGAGAAAGAATGAAGAAATGAAGGGGACACTTACTTTGCGATGGCGAGAGTGGACCAGAATATGCTAGCCAGTGGAATGGATTCTTCGGATGTCCGCCTAGTACTGTGTGACCGTCCTGGTGTCCTGTTCAACCTGGTGGTCTTTGTTGACTACCGGCACCAGAACCGTGCTGAAGAAGTGGGCGTCAGTGCGAATCATGTTGACCAAACATTGCGGGATGTTGATGATGCCCTTGTCTACCAGGATTTGAATCGAGCATCCTGCCGTCGACTGTGAATCGATGTTTGGGGCCTTCCGCTGCGAACTGAACTTGCAAAGCGGCAGATGCGTTGACTACATCACGTTAAATGGTCTTAGTGTCTGACTTGAACTTGAGGCCAGTAGAGCCATGGTGGAGACGATTACATCATGAGAAGAGTGTTGCCAAATTTGAAGCGATGTGCTACCAGTGAGCTAAATAAAGTACCGGTGGCCACCGAGTTGGGCCAGTTGGTGATGGTGCAGTTCGTTGATGGAAAAAGACTCTGCTGGTGATGCCAAAGCTATCAAAGTCTTGCCGATTAATTGTATTACCGTTGATAGGTGAAGATAATAATAAGATAATAAGTGACAGTAGAGGAGACAAAGCACTATTGGGACAATATGACAGGAGACATGTCAAAAGTTTATTCGTTGATCGCATGTGCAGTGATTGCCGTGATTTAGCTATTTGGCTAATTGCTGAGTGGTTGGCAAGAAATAAAACTCAAACCAACGAAACAATGATGTGCACAGACACGATTCGAGCGATAACACGGTTTTCTCACTGAAGTCTGCATGGCAGTTTATGTATCTCGCCACTACTCGGTGTGCCATTCGAACAGCACAACAGCTTGCCGAGGCAAGGGTAGACCGAAGTGTCTTGTGGGGACATTCTATGAGTGTCGTGTGCTGGCATGAAAGTGAAGTGCACTGACTGACAAAAACATTGCCGCCGCTCACTGTCAACTGAACTGCGAACAAAGCCATTTTACCAGCCGCTCGATCGAGCTGGTAATATGTGACAGTAGTAGTGATGTAAGCTACTTAGTGACCAAATCGATCGTTCTGTTCAGTGTCATCGCTCGGTGAACAATTACAATTATTATTACGCATTGACAGCATCGAATTGACAAGTGATTCTGTGTAGTCCGAGCATGTGCGTTGCCACTTGGCCGCAACGGAGTACACGGCCAATTTACATTTGATTTGATTACATCGAAAGTATACTTATTCTATAGAGTATTCTATAGAAAGTGTGAGTGTCGGTTTGTGTTTTACTCTTTTGTGCTCTTCCAGTTGAGCGCGCCTGGAACAATCGAGCCACTTCGACACCTACCGAGTTGAAGAGGAAGTGACTTACCGCTCTCTTTTACCACTCTTACACTTGATTGTACCCGAATAGGTTATCCTCTCTCCTTGTGACACTGCGCCTGTGTGTATCATCACGAATTCACGATGGCTCACTATCATCAATGGCACAATGGCGCAATGCCGCACAAAGTGCCGAGCACAATATAGCCCCCGAACTGAATCACAAGTGTCTCATCTAGTAATGTTATTGTCATGCATGCACAAAGGAGATTGTCAATTGTCACAATTTGCCCTATTTCCATTAGGCTATTGGCAATTTAAGCTTGAATTTGAGACTATTCTCGGACACAACCGGAGAAGTGTAACACTAATTCGAGTTATGTGTGCTGCTGCACAGTTGCTGCAGAGTGTAAAACAAACTTGTGAAGCTTGTGGAGCTAATCGCAAGGTCTCTCGGGCGCCTGTCAATCGAGTGGCGTGAAACAAAGCAAGAGAAAATGAAGAATGCACAATCGGCAATCCTTTTGACATTTGGTCAGGCTCCAGCAAATGGCATACTGCCTGGTGCATTTCACTGGTGCATCTCAATGGCGATCACATTACGTGACAAATTTATGGACCAACTCACTACACAACCGCAGTTCGTTATGTCACAGAACTAATAAAGTGCTTTATCGGCTTGGCTTTGTTGGGCTTGTCAAGCCAATGATGATTTTGTGTGCCAAGTTCAATCGATTCACGATTGTGTGACAAAAATCTTTACTTTTTCAAGACGATTTTCACTTATCTACGAGTGGATTGAATTACTTCTAGTGGAAATTAATGATAATTCCTGTGTTTTGTTGTACAATGTTATTTCTACAGTCATTTATCAGGCAATGATCATGTGGATGGTCAAGATGAAGGAAGCAATCATTCACCGATCGATTTGGCAGCAAACCAAATGGAGGCAATTATCAAGGGAAATTAATTTAATAATATTTTCAAGTGATTCTACAATTAAGCGAACGATGTATGGTAATTAGTGTGCTGCGAATCGAATCAGTGCAGCTCCAGAGCGTGTGCAATGTCAATGCGAAATAGAAAGACAACCGACAATTGATCGAGAGACAGGCAGCAAGATCGAATGCTACCATCGCGCACTATAAAATTACTGCCACAAAAACCTCAATAACAGACGAATGGCCATCACATCGATTGTTGGAATTACTGCATCTGGGCCATTCCGAACGCACCAAACAAGCCTAAAAGGCTTATTACACTCTATATAAAGTAAGCCAAGCAAAACAAGATCACAGTAAGTTTATTGTCAATTTAATTGTCCGTCGTTGATTGCGTCGTTAGACAACCTCAGTATTCACCCATTAGTGCATGTGAGTCTGTTTGCTTGTCACTAGCGTTTTCATGGTCTTTTCAGTTCTGCATCATCGACTATGTGTTCGGAGTTGTGCCACAAATCACCCGCCTGACCGTGCAATCATAATTGCATTAGTTCAAGCAAACATCAATTTCCATTTGTGAATTCGAAATAATTGATGACTAAAAGATAATTCGTTAGTTGGCTCAACTAAAGTGATTTAGTTTGATTTGTTGGTTCGATCGATTTGTTTGTTTGTAGTACTGAAAGCGTTCTACTGAAGCATGCCAAAGCAAGCGTTGTTCATTGCCGATGGAGTGGTCAAATTTGCAGGTAAAGTCCCTTCTTGTCAATGCTTATCCGATTACCTTCTCCGTTACAGGACCGTACGATCGTATGGTGACCAGGCACTTGAGCATTGCCAATCCTACCACTCGTCCAATTGTGTTTCAGATGAAGAGCACCGTCCCAACTCAGTACAAGGTTAAGCCAACTGTAGGCATCATCACACCCAGTGGCAAAGTCTCCATTTCAATTACACTGCGCCCATTGACTGGAGCTGATGGCACTGTGACCGACAGTGAACAGTTCTATCAACAAAAGTTCATGATTCGGTCAATGTACGTCGAAGTGGCTGATGTCACTGCTGCCAAAGGGAAACAAATGGTTAGTTGCAATGTTGTTGAATTATTAATGACTTCAGTTCAATCTTTACATAGTTGAAAGAAGCCTCAAAGAACGATATTATGTTGTCTATTCTGCAATGCACCTTGGAGGACGTTTTCCTGAAGACGATCACTTCTGGCAAGACGAAGCAGCAGCAGCAGTCCATTAATCAAACTCGAGTCCACACAGACAAACTAACCACCAATGACACCGAAGACGAGCTGTTCAATCCGACCGTACTCTTGACACTCATCGTTCTGTTCGTTGGCATTGTTTTATAAACCTGCTCTTACAGTTTGGAGAAATGCCACTACATCCATGACCACGCCGGTGATCATTGACAAATTATTCAATTAAATTTTACGTCGCTTGATTGTCAAGTTTTCATTGCTGGTGCAATAGTGCAAAGTAATATAAATTGAATTTAAAATGAGATCAAACTGAATTAGAAGACAGTCACGGACTGCGCAGTGGAACAGGCTCTCAGGGATGCACCAGACGATTTAAATGTGACATTAAGCGGACATTGAGCACAATTTGCTCTCAATTCATTCAATCGATTAGCCATTGAATTTTCATTGCAATGCATCATCATTCTATTAAAATGCAATTTAGTTGTCAAACAAATCGCCATTTTACTACTTTTTTTTGGTGCAAGTGAATGCTTTATTTGAGAATGTTTCATTGAGAAGACGTGTGAGTGTGCAAATTAGATGTGCAAAGTGTATGTGGTGAGTGGTGAGCAGTCAGCCATCCAAGCGAAACATATTGAGCATGTCGTCATTGTAGTTGCGACAGATGTCGTCCACCACGGTAGCCAACTTTTTGCACCACAGTTTGTATTGGTTGAATCGCTTGCGGTCTAGCCGATTGTCGGCCTGTCGCTTGTACTCCTCCGGCATAAAGTTGCCCTTTGGGTCGAAGAATAGAGTCACTAGCTTTTTGGTTTGGTCCACCAGTTTGTCGCACTCGTCGAACAGTGCCTTGAATGTCTCCTCCCGGGTGACTGGATTGATGAATCGCTCCATGTCGTACTTGTCCACCTGATTGAGACACGACCCGTCCATCTCCATCTGTTTGGCCTGTTGCTTGCTAATCTCGGACAGTGTGGTCATCAGAGTGATCTGCTGTGGTCCTGACTGCTTGTCGGACTTCTTGTCTTGTCCACCACCTGTGCTTGCCTCAGTCTGTTTGGCTGACTTTTTCTTCAATCGTCGATTGTGCATGTGCACCAACGATTTGATGATACTCCCGTACGAGTGACGAAGCGTTTGAACGCCCGAGGTGAGGTCGTTGATCTATGGCAGTGATAAAGTTAGATAAGTTTACTTGGTTGTCATTGTGATTGATTACCTCGTCGTAGAGTGTTTCGAATTCGGTTGGCGTAATGATGGCAGCATAGCACATTGGACTGTCCTTCTTGCTTTTGGTCATCTGATTGATCGTTGGCTTGGTGAACTCGACTCCTTCTTGTGGCACTGGCTCGAGTTGATCCTCTTCTTCTTGTTCCTCTTCGTATTCTTCCTCGCTCGCTGGGGCTTCTTCTTGCTTTTTGTCTTTGTCTTTGTCTTTTTCAGTTTTTGCCTCTGGTTTCTTCTGCTTTGTCTGTACATCTTCTGTAGGGATGTTACTCTTGCCCTGGTCGGACTGTTCATCCTTGGTCAACGAGTCCGACACAACCGACTCGGCGGGTGAGGACTTTTCCGATTTGGGCGCTTCGGATTGATGCTTCGATTGGACACTCTGTTCATCTTCCTCCTCCTCGTCGGATGGCTCTTTCGAGGGTGGCGGTGGTTTCGACTTGTGCTGACCTTTCGCCTCTTTCTTGGGTGGCGAGGCTTTCTTGTCAGTCTTCTTTGTCGTAGGAACAGGCTTGCCAGTGGTCTTCTTCTTTTTCTTGTCTTTCTCTGCCTTTTTATCTTTCTTTGGTGATGGCGGAGGCTCTTTCTTCGAGGCTGGTGTTCCCTTCTTGGGTGGAGCCTTAGTTGGCACATGTGTCACAACCACCACCTCGGGAGACTTGTCGCTACTGTCAAAGTCATCGGTAATACTTTCGCTTGAGTCGTCCGACTGGCTAGTCTTGATTATCTTGGGTGGAGATGGAGGGGGTGGCGGTGGCACTGACACGCTTTTTGGCTTTTTCGCTAAAGAACATCGATTACTCTGTGAATAGACTTTTTCTTAAAGCTTCAACTTACCCTTTGACTTTCCCTTTCTGTCACTGGTATCTTTACTCTTGGGCTTACTTTTAACCCCATCAGCAGCACTCTTGGGTTCGACCTTGCTCTTCTTGGAACCTTCTGGGACTTTGGTAGACAGTTTGCCATTGTCTTTGCTTTTCGGTGTGGTCGTCTTAAGACAGTTGTCCGTGTTGGCTTGTTTCTTCTTGTCCGATTTGTCTTTGTTTTTGCCTTTGGTCACAGTGTCAGCAACTGGGGCCATGGTCGATGCGGGTGGTGGTGGTGCACTGCTTTTCTTCGAGCCACTTTTGTTCTTTGACTTTGGCTTGTCGGTCGTTTTGCCCTTGGCGTCCGTGTCTTTGGTCTTCTTACCACTGTCGCCATGTTCACCATCCTTGGTAGACTTGGCCTGTCGTGATTTGGCTTTCTCTTTGTTGCTCTTGTCCGTCGCCTTGTTCTTGTCTTTGTCCTTGTCTTTACCCATCAGTGGAAAGAGTGTAGACAAGAGGAACAAATGGAAGAGAGATGGAATATACCACTGAGGTGAGGTTCGAAGGGGCAAACGAGTTGAGAACCAAGAAGATGAAAACAAATTGGGACAGCTAACCATCGGTCTATTATATGTCCGTTTGAGGCATGCTTGACTTGTTCGGTTAGTTCCAACACCGAACAACTACACAATGAATTAAATTATATGAGCAATCACAATGCCATTTCATTCGTGCGCTGAAAATACAATTACAAATACAATTAAACTATTTCTATTAACAATTTTCTCTTGTCGATTTACCATTGTCATCGTTTAATCAGCCAAACATTCGTTAGTGCCTGTTAAAAAATCACTGCATCTTGTTATTACTTTTTTAAAAGTTAAATATTTTATTAGTTTGGTCACTTCTACAAAATTACTTGTTTCATTGTAGTATTAAGGAACATTTGACTGCAATTAGACACATTGATGGAGTGAGTGCTCACATAAATCATCGATCACCACCTCGCGACGTACACTTCAATCAATTGTTTCCTCGCTATAAGGCTCAATTCATCACAGATCTGACTGGCGAAATTAAAAATGAAACAGCCAAGATGGACACAAACCGAGGCAACTAATGGCAAATGCAAATAAGATTAAACAGCCAATGTCCATTAGCACTCGATAATGGACTAAATGAATCTAATTGTACCCAATGGTTGGCTCGACACAAGATGGTTCTGCCCAAAGTTCAAATTTGCCTTTTTGATAAGATTAGCAAGCCAATTGGCCGAGTAGTATCGGATATAAATAAATTAACTGCTTGGATGTCCATAGTAATCATTAATAGCGCAAACAATTGCATTTTGACAGCGCATAATGATAAAGACTCAAGTGTTCGGTGGTTGGTCGGTCGGTGGATACTCATTAGTAATTGCCAATGGTGCTGTTTATAGTAAATCGTTATGACAATACTGTGAGTAAGTCACATGCTTGATTGACGTCATCCTGAGTTCATTGACTTTCAATTAAAATTAATACCATTAACGAAAACACAGCAAAATAGAACAGGTGTGGGAAGATGCAATTATTTGCAATTAATAAAGGCGCGCGATAACCAAAAGAGTCAAAGCAAGCCAATTGCAGAACTTCCACCGTCAACAGACCAACAAGCAACACAAATGATTATTCAGTATATTCCACTAAATTAGTCAATGTTTGGTCAGTTACATCAATGTCAGTGATCACTGATCACTTTAGCACAGGTGAAACGGATTAGTAGCAATCGGTGGTCGTGGTTAGAATGTGCTATAAAGAGGTGATGATACGACAACTAATTGGGCCATTAGACAGATTGCCTGTATAGGCATAGTCCTGATCACTGAGTAAGCAAGTCAACGAGTGGACCAGTACATCATTGGTGATGGGCAGGTTGAATGGCACAAAAAAGCAATTACCACAGCATTACTGGCCTGAGCTGTCGGTAATTTAGTCGAGAAAAGTGGACAATGGAAACCCATCACGGACAATCAAATGGCCACAAATTAAGTTGTATTGAAAGCGTGAGCAAGAATCAAGTGGAACTAGACAGTGTTTTTGAGCAATGTTCAAATTGAACTTCAATGAACATGCCCATGCAACACAGCCCGAGCAAACGAAACGGTCAAGTGCAAATTGGACTTGTAAGTGCTCTGTGCACTAATGGCGATCATGTGCGCAAGACCTATAACTTGTAAGTGGCATTTGCCAACATCTTGTTGGCTGTGGCATCCTCGTGCCACACGAATCAAAGCTATTTATCAGATGATAATTGAAATGGCTCTTTAAAACGCCTTTAGTATTGTGGGTAGCATTTTTAAGATTGAACTTTTGTTTATATAATTATTGTCGATTTAAGGCGATTTGATTCTGGAAATACTAAATGAATTGTGCAAATCTGGAGATATGATTTGTTATCTGTGCAGCCCATTGATTCACATATTGAAAATATGATATCAAATACGAAGAAGAAATGGAGTTTAATTATGTTTAAATACAATTTGTCATAATGACATATAATTTGTCAGCCACAAAGCTATGTCGAATAATGTGGAGCAGTGAAGGGTGGCTGTTCACTTGGCCACACTGGTTACGGCGTCGACGGTCTTGCCAACTCCAGAAGCAGCGGTGCTCGCGACCGTATTGACTCCACTTGCGGCGGCTCCCACCACGGCAGTAGCTCCACCGGTCACTGTACCGACACTTCCAGTAATAACGTCTGCGATGGCCTGTCCAGCGGTGCGGGGACGTTGATAATTGTAATAGTAATAGCCGGCAGCAGCAACTGCTGCTCCACCAATGTAGCACATCATACGACTAGGCATCGCGAAGATTGTCTGCTTGTGAATGAAGAAACAGCTCGATTAAAACCAGACATTAGTGATCACATTAGAACACTTACTGAGAAAGGACGCAAAGGAGGGCTTCGAGACAATTGAACGAAACAAGCAAACCAATCTAATGCATTATTGCCAAAAAGGACTCATTCTTTATAGGGACAATTGCAATTATTGAGTGAACTTAACTTGACACAATATTATACAACTTAATGTTCTATTGAACGATCATTCAATACAATACAACGCCAGCAGCAGCACCACCACCAATGGCAATATCATCGCTACACTACAGTAATGAATATTCAAATGCACATTGGTCAATTGACACATTGTTGATCGGCAGTCTGTAAAGCGAGTGGTTTGTATTGATTCATTGTGCTGCAAGCGGAAGTATGGACTTAGTGGCGAGCAGGCAGTGGTCATGCCAGTCCACGATTATTAAGTTCATAAATACTGTCCATTGGTTGCATATTTATTATTTCACTTTATCTCCTCCAATTTGTGATTTCACAGTCGAATGAAGCGCACTGGCGTGTCGTGGAAATGTGTCCGATATTAGAATACAAAACAACTAATTGATGTCACAAATGAGACATAATCAACAAGTGAGCAATGCCTCAACAGGGCAAATTAATTGAATGCAGTCAGAGTGGCAAGGGTGATTCAATGAAACACTAGCGTAATGATACAAATTAATTAGCTCCATACAAGTCTGCACAATGGCCATATGACCACTTGTGTGCGGCCAAGCCATTAATTATGAAAGCATGCAGTGGATGCATGAAACACAATTACAGAAGATTTATGTAACCTATGAGAGTTGTCGGTTGGACTGGAATAGAGCTGCAAATGGATGGTTAGGTTTGTAAAGCCATTAAGGCTGAATAAGTAGCTGCAGAATATGAAGTGCAGATGAGCAACAGTTTGTGATTGGAAGAGTTACGAGCCTATGCTGACACCATTCATTGCACCACTGGATGGAATGCTTTAATACCGCCTTGTCGGAAAGCAAACACTTTCCAATTGCAATTGGATCTAATAGACAAGTTTCAAGGCATAATAGATAGGTCATTCGGCTCGTAAAGTAAAGCTTGACAAAGGCAGAGACAATCATTTGTAATATATTACAATTATATATAATCAGAGCAGGCAAGGGCAGTGCAACAAATGTCCTGGTTAGATGTCATTGTAACCATGCACTGCGCGGGTCTGAGGTCATGGCGAGACTGCACAATGTGCCCATCACAGTCATTAGCAGTGCGTAAATTGCCTAATGAAACGGGCTGACAAGTGTCGATCACAAAGATACTTGCCCGGTCTGATCAGTGGAGGGTCTAGCGCGGCCAACTCGACAGCATGAATGTGACAGAGCCGGCAATACCACAGCATCACTGGTTGCGACTCGCGGGTTGGTGGTGATGTTTGTTTAAGGCTTAAGCTTTAAGCTTGGTCAATCTTCATGTGAAAGCAACCACCAAAAGAACTGCATCATTATGGAGATGCAAAATTGCACTGCCAGCGATTGACAGAGGCAACACATGACAGACACCACAACACGACACAACTTGACCACTGTTTCGCTTTTGGTCTCAAGCAAAGACATCATTAGCAAGCAAATGCAATTTCCCATTGGAGAATGGACCGAAAATCGATCCGATCACATATTGGGCGAATGCATCGATGCTAGTGCTTGCACCGTAAGATACAACACGATGCATATATGCAACTGATCAGGCAAGGTGAACTGGTCGTCATCGTGGCAAGCAGAAGTGTAGAAAATGTCGGACATAAAGCGAGCCTCCACTTGACCATATCTGTTTAATTCTCTAGCTCAATACCTTAAGGTGCCACTTGTAGATGATAGATGAGAGTTGCCTAAGTTGCTAGTTTGTAGAACATCTCCACTCGGCACAGATAAGACCGAACGATTGGAGTATTCTATCTTTCTAACTCGCCTCTGCCATTTCTTATGAGATTACAAATTCAGTGGTTTGCTTCATCTCGTTTGTGCCAGCGTTTGTCTTGTCGTTTATCTTGCACTAGACAACGGTACACATGTATTAATAATAAACAAACAAACAAACAATTGCAAATTCAAAGGAAAAGTCAAGTCCGAGAGGTGCCTGGCACGGTCCACCGTGGACGACCAGATGAGGTAAGAAACTGTCGAGCGGACAGAAAGACCACAATGGCAACTGTGTCCTCATTGCCATAAATCAAGCAATGCGAGCAAAGCACAGCAGCAAGGCAACCACTCTACCTGGAGTAAGTGTGCCAATTGACCAGCGCCTTGGTTGGTGGTTTGTTACGGCTTGTTTACACCTTATCGCACAGAATCTATCGAATCACACCAAGACAGAACGGACTGCTTTCTTCACTTGTGTCATTTCAACAAAATAATTAAAACATGAAACGAGTTGCACTGACAACAGTCTCATGTTTGCTCAGAATTGTAGTGGCAGTCCAGTTGCTGGCTCGAGTGGTCAGTGATTGATAGTGAACTGGAGCAATCTCTGTTTCGAAGCAAATAATTGCCAAATGGCTCGAGCCAAGTTGTGAGTAAGCCAAGTGTGGAGCAGTGTCTCAATTGACCAGTAATTAATCAGCTTAGTGAATAAAACCCTCGAAGCAACACTAGAACAGTCAGTGGGCATTAGCACAGGTACTCGATGGCCACTGGCTAGTGTGTGACGATAACCGCTTCTGACCAGCTGTGTGCACCATGGTGCTCAATCTGTCAGCCTTGTGCGATTAATTCAGTGGAGCATAATTGATGCCAGCAGTTCCTTGGCAAATACCAATTGGGGCATGATTCGGTTCTCGCACACTTGTCAGCGCCAGTTTGTTATTGTTATCGCCAAAGTGAACACTTCTATTAGAGGGTTAATTAAGGACGCAGCAATGCAATGCACAGATGCGCCTGAGAAATGTCGAAAGAAAACAAGAAAGCACGCCGAGATTGCAAGGTCGCTAAGAGGCCGCTTAAAGTTTAAGTTAAACAAGTCCCATAGGGACCGATTCATGAATGATCATTAGGGCAGGTCGACATCTTTACCTAGTGAAAGGACTGAAAAATGACACTTGAATGGTGGCCTGCAGTGATCATTTTTATAATCGGATACAGACCCAACAAGACACTTTACGAGCGTTTCTTAATCAAATAAACTTTGCTCACACACTAATTAGTTATAACAGACACATGAGCTAGAGTGAGTTTTATTACTCGAGCCGAAATGAGTCGAATTGCACAATGGCCCACTAAACGGGGAGAAGAGCACAACTGTGGGCAAGTAAAGCGATAATTTGGCATGAGATCAAATGACATCCGCCAAACGAAACTCTAAAAAGTGGAAATGATGCTCAATGAGCAACGTGTAATTACACATTGTGTATGTAGAGTGCGAACTAAGCACAATCGAGTGCAATCTTTGCTCAATGACTCAGCCCGCAGTTTGGTGCCTCAAGTCAAAGAGAAATTAGATCAAAAAGAACACTTTGGTAATGCAAATCAAGTAATGCCAAGTGGCGCAATTAATGGCTCACTGAGTGTGACATTCGACCAGACAAAGCCATTCAGAGAAATAAATCACGAATTGCACTGAGAGAGCATTCAATCTGTTCACAACCGACTGTCCTCGCTCACTAGAAACAAGTCAGTGGTGATAGCAAGGAGGAACCTCGACTTGAAGCAAAATGAAGCTGCGATAGAAACCAATTGAGAAGTAAACAGACTAATGACGATTGGGGAGTGCACTGGTGGAGATGGCCTTGCCAATGAGACCGAGATCGGGTTCACATTATCGCTCGGTGAAAGTGAAAGGTAAAGGCTTTAGTGCTCATTTATTGGTAGCATCATTCGGGTCGAAGGTAACTCAAATAAGAAAAGGAAAATAATCGAATTATTGGGGAAAGAAATCAAATTAAAATAAAAAAATAATTAACATAAAATAAACGCGGACAGAAAATAAACAGGTATACCTGTATACAAGCAAAACTGAAGAGCAAGCAAAGATGGAAAGTGGCGAGACAACCCACTTTGAGGGGTAGTGCACCCACGCGGAACTAGTGCTATTCCGAGTGAAACTAGTCTCTGTCAACAATCCAACTGTCAATAAGCGAGTAATGTCAATAGTTATAACGCATTGCACTTGCTCTCCCACGTTTCGTTTACGTTGTGTTAGCCTTTGATTGGCTTCCACTCGGCTTTACCTTTCCAAGCAATTAATTAGACATGATTGTCAGAGAGGAGATAGAGCTCTAGGCTGCCTAATTGAGCTTGATGAATGACACTTTGCGAGATAACGTAGGCCAGTGGCTCACTTCACCTGGCAAGACCTACAAGTTCTAGTGCAATTTGCGGTGAATTGCCCACAATGAGTGATCACTGATCACTTTGCAATGGCTTTGTATTTCAATGCAACAAGTTCATTGCCAATGGACAATCGATAGAGGCAGAGGACAAGGAGACAGATAGAAGAAAATGGACGTGGTTGGTTGAAAGGGACAAAGCAACAATTAGTTCGGCCTAGCCTAGAGTGCCTTTCAGTCGTTTCTAATAGTGTGCCGCCACGTAGTCTGGTTACTGAATCACTGAACGTCTCCAATCTTTTAAAGAAATAAGTTTCGATTATTGCCAACTTACTCAACAAAGGTTAGTGTGCTGCATGATCCTAGAGTTAGAGATTGGTGGCTTCGGAAATACAAATGAAAATGCACGAATGCAATCAATGCCTTGGAAGTTGAGAATTCATTAAGGCCACTTTTTCTCTGCAAGAAAACAAATAAAAGTGAGATAGTGTGAATATTATTATAAGGTAGATTGTACAACACAAGTTATAACTTGTGTTCCATTGGTTTATTCAATTTGGCAATAAAGCGAACAGCATTTAATCATTAGGCTCGGGCAAATACAACTCGATCAAATCAATTTGGTGGTAAATAAATATAAGGAGCATTTTACAGCAGAAAATTTAACAACTGAAAAGTGCAAATAGATTTAAAGTCAATTTGAATGTTCAATCAAATTCGGTTTGGTTGAAGCAGTGAAAAAGCACTTACTTGGCGGAGAGTATGGATTGTTTCCATTTGGTGCCGAGTAAGTGTTTAATTTAAAGACGAACAAGATTTGGCTTCATCCTCCACTAATGACACTCTTACTGTTTTACTCTTACCGAAGACATTTCATGAGATTAGACATTTAAACTCCAAATTAAAGCCAACACAAAATGGCGCTAAATGTACATCGTTGCTGATGCTCATTCGAGACTACTGGTGCTGGCAGCATTGAATTAGACAAGCGAACAACTATTATATACAATATATAATGAAGCGGAAATAATGATGACCTTATGACGATAAGTTAACCCTGATAACGACGGAGACCGAAGTGAGAGCCCACAACAAACAACAGACGAACTGAAGCGAACTCGCCTGACTGACCTGACTGAATTCACTTAAGTCATGCTTTCGAACTATTTCGAGCTCGCAGGCCTTTCATGAGAGTGATCAGAGCTCAGAGCTCGTGAGTCACTTGGCCGTTTGGGTGGAAATTATGAATTAACCTCTGATTGAGTGAAGGTCGCCTTGCCGGCATGGCTAATGGCCGCCATCATAATGAATTTCAATGCAGACAATCTTAATATATACACCAGACAAGAACAGAATTATAATTTCATTGATAAACTCGGAATTTAATGCTATTGCAAACAATACAATCGATTCTTAGTAAAACTATATGGTATAATTATTGTGCCCATTACGAATCGCAATTTACGATTGAAGTAGACATAATTTATTTTAGTTTACATGTAAGAATTACACGAGTCTACGCAAGCATTAAATGATGTACAAATGTACTAATACAATTGACAAACTTTGACAAATGACTACTTCTTTTTGTTTGCTTTGGGACAATCACCAAGGATGTGTCCATTCTCAAGACAATGGAAACATGAGACATTGTATAATCATACGTGCGGAACAAAGGGCAAAAGAATGATTAGTGTAGCTGATGCAGTAAGAAGTCCAGGGGCTACAGGCTTGTTTTGCTCAACTTGTTCTTGGAGTGGGCCTTTTGGCACAACTCAGGCGCCAGCAGCGATCTCAGGTGCTATTATAGTCAGTCACCACATAAAAGCTACCTTTGCCCACAGCTTTCTGCACTTAGCACGTAGCCAAAATTCGACACGATCGACAGTGAACGATAAAATAGTTTTCAAACACACCGAACCAGTCTCTTCAGTCAATAACAGACATTCAATTAAATTGTTAGATGGAGACACGACTGGAGAAACAATTGATATAATACAATCATTTCGCCATACTTAGAAATAACTCATAATTGTATAGATGTAGTCTATAGACTAGCTAGTCTATGTTCCGCATAGCTAGGCAACATTCCACACTGCCTCCATGGCATTCTAATAACAAGGCAGAGGCAAAGGTTTACTTTGCCGATTATTTAAAGCAAAGAATATTTGTGAGTTACAATAGAGGGTTGCTTAATTATCGAATGCACTGTTACTAATTGACTGACAGCAGAGGGCACAAAGTTTGTCACTTAATTTAATAATTGATTCAAATATTTTATTGGCTACCAGTTGTGGTCACAATCATTGCGACATTATGTCTTGTAGTCTTTTAGCTAATAAGACGAATTGGTCGAAATTGGAGTTTGATGGCCGTTGTTGCCAGTAGCCACAGAAAACGTTGGTTCACTTGCGAAGTGAAGCCGAATTAGAAGCAGTCAAACTTGGACCACCACGATCAGCAGCAGCAGGGTTTGTTTCCTCGGTACGAAACTCGGAGAAAGTGGCAGTTCTTTGCAGAGCTTGGTCCTTGTGACGAATGAACCAGAAGACATCTGCGAGAGTGGCAAAATCGCTCATCACGGTGAGCAGATTCTTGTAGGTGGTGAGGAGTGATGAACGAATGCGAAAGCACCCCTCTTCTGTATCATAGTACATTGGTACGTGATAGGTTCGGGTTAGGTCGAGCACTTGCTTGCGCATTGAGCGAAGTTCGCCAAAAGAGTCGTAGACTAAGAGCGAGCATTTCCTGATGACATCTTCCTTGAATTCGCCCTCGAGCGCACTCATCTGCTTGACCACCTCGAGTATGTCTGCCATCAGCTTGATGAGCTTGTCCAGATTAGCCTCGATCAGGTCAATAAACACAAATATGAGTTCGCAGATGCAACTCTCAGTGTTGTAATTTTTGATACGATCCACAAGAGTGCGGCACTCGGCATCAGGCAAGTTTGACTTCAGATAGTCCAGTAAGATACTTTTGGTGTTCTCATAAGAGCGCAAGCTTCGATTGACAAACTTGAGTGCGTAACGTCGCGATTGGAAGATGGCACCATCTCGAGTTCGCATGTCCATTAGTTCACGTATGATGTCGGAAAATATTTCCAAGTTCGGCATTGGGTTGACCGCTTGAGTAGAGAGTTGGTTAGTCATCGTGAAGGCCAGTCAACAAGATGAAGTGGACAAATGAACATTAGAAAGTAGTATGTAGTTTTATGAAATTATTGTTTCTTTGAAAAGTCAATTTGTTCTATTTGATTCTAATTTTCCTTTTCAGTATTTGATACTTTTGATATGTTCGACAGTGGTTGCATTCGAAAGCATTCGTTAACTGCTTAGTTGAACTATTGAACATTTAAAAGGATTAGTTCAAATGACAGTTCGATCGATATCGGGTGATTGCCAATGGACCATATGGTTATATATTTAACTTTGTCGTTAGTCTCATCTATGTCGGCTGTATGCGTTAACGTTGTCAGCTTGGTCATTGGTTGAATCATTTTGCAAAATACCATGGTTACTGTTTTTATTACTTTCATTATTGGTTGTTTGTGTTTGTGGCCGGATTAACCAATCTTTATACTAAACAAGGCCAATACTTCTCATCCAATTTGCATAATTTGATTTAATTCTATGTCCGCTTTGTCCGATTATTTTTCTTTGGCCTTCTGGAATGTCTTTCTACACACAAAAATAAACAGGCTTTAGAACATCTCGATGATAGCGAAGTGATGAATTTTTGACAAAGCGAAATAAAGCTGAAAATAGCTGAATTATTCAAGTTAGTCATAAAGCAGGCATACCCATATGACGGACGATTGTAAAGTGATATTTTCATTGAAAACTTTTCAGCTACAGAAGTGCAATGACCAACGTAATGATAATTATTTAAATGACAAAATCTTTCAGCATATGTGATATATAAATTAATCATAAATTCTTTAGCAAATGACCAATGGCGAAATAAGTTTCGGCGATTAAATTATAATTTGGTGTATTGAAGCGACAGTTTCTGTAAGTTTTCATCGTGTTAAGTAATAGCAACAATTTTCAAATTAAACAAACGTAAAATAAACTTGATTTCGGCGAAAATTCTTTAATGTCACATTTTGACAAATAATGCAGATGATCTAGGAAGCAACATAAACATCTTGAGGAAGCAATGAGATAGAATTGGAAAATAAGTGTGAACTGCAAAAGCGACAGAAGAGTAGTTACCGTTATAGGTACAGCGCTGTATATTTTAAATTAATGCTTCGGAAGTATAACAATCTCTTTTTGAAGAAATGAAGATAGGTTTCTAAGTGTGGGTTGTGTTGTTTCCTGATTCTCTGACGATAGGAGGGAAAAAAGTGACAAAAAATCTCCCAGGAAACCTTTTATCCGGTAAAGGCGACACTCGAACTTTAGCAAACAACAAATAAGGCCAAAGAATCAACATCGTTCACGGGTTTCAACTTAACTAAATCGATTGCTTGTTCTGAAAGAGCAGATACTTGTGTCGATCCATTTTGGTTAGCGGAAGAGTTAATTTTCTAAAATTTTAGTTTATATGTCGATAGTGGCATTATAAATACTCGAATAACTGAGCCAAAGGATTGCGGTTTATTCTTTCCAATAGTTCGACAATTCTGAGTCATTTTCAGATATGTCAGAAATGTTTTGCTCAATTCAGGATAATTCTTCAGCCAATTCAAGCAATTTTACTTTGCAATTTCAAATAGATCAACTCTGTAATTATTTCGGAAGTATTTATCAAAAATTCTTGTTAACATTTTGTTAACATCTACACAAAAGAAAAAAAATATTAACAATCAAAATTAAATACAAACAAATCATAAATACGTAAACAGTTAGTTGTCACTTTTGGGGGCTTCCTTTGAAGAGTCCAGTTACACCACGGCAAAGGCAATGTTACATTGCCAATGTACAATGCAAGCTCCATAGTAGGTAAGTAAGTGGAATCAATTCTTGTGCTCCATCACAATTATCATATCGAAATATAGTTTCGAAGCTCATCAATGCCATCATTTTTGTTAATATCGGCAATAGATTCATTAAAGTTTTCCAACAAAAAATTGCAATACGGCTTCAGATTCAATTTCATCAATTCTGGAATAACATTCTCTAAATGCATAATTTTCTTAAAATTCTTTTGAAGATATCGCCCATGATGATGTTTATTAGATGTGGACATTTGAGGAAAAGGGTCAATAGAGCCATTTGAAAAAGTCCTTTTTCGTGGCCATCGCTAGGAAAGAGTGGTCCCAAATATTAAATGCACTTTTATGCAAGTTTAAGGATCTATTGAGACACTTCATTCTGAGTATAACGGATGTAAAATTTGTTGCACTGGAATTATCGAATTATTAGCTCACCACGAAGACAAACCACCAAATTGGGATAGTACAGATACAGTAATTTTCCATAAAACGAAGACATGGAATGATTTTGAAGTACTTTTCTTAATCAAAATAATTGATGAAAAATTAGAAAAATTGCACAGATAACAAAAGCCTCAATATCACATTTCAATGCGTTATAATAACAAGATTTGTTGGCAAATTGATATATCATTTATCATTATGATTGAAAAAATAGTAATCAATAATCAACAAATCGGCTACCGAAAATGATACGTCGTGACGAGAAAGAAAAAAATCATTCTCTTTGTGAATGGTCCATTAGGATGGCTTCAAACGCAAATTGCTTATTTGTTATTGATAATATCGCTGCGGCTGCATTTAAATGAATTTATAAGAATTCTTCAACAATCGTCGGATATCTAATGTTCTCTTTTTCGCCTCACCATTCCCTCGTCGATCATGTATTCTCAATGAAAGGTAAACTTCCTGACAGTTCTGGCAATATGTTAATTGTCATACTATTAAGTCACTTTTACAGAATCTAATTTCAAGGCATTAAAGTGAGCGTACGAACTTGACCTTGGCATTACAAATAATTGCAACCTAATTCAAAAAATTGATGTCACCGATTCATATACGTTTTTTATCATCACTACTATCATAGTAGTACTATGAAAGTGGCCACAGACAAATTATCAATAAACCAAACAAGAATCTAAAACTGTTTGATCGGATTTTGAGGAAAAATAAAAACTATCAAACGTTCTACCCTAAAACCACGAAGATGTTGGTCTCTTCTTGGCTGGCATTATAATTGTTCCGTATTTACTTATGGCATTAGTGGATCAGGAAAGACAGTGTTTTCTTTAAGACACAATGTTTAACACATCCGAAGGCGGAATTATTTCCTGTTTCAAAAAGACTATGAACATATTGAAAAGAATGAGAACTGGAATATTGATTTGTTGATTTCCTATTTGAAATATACAAAGAAATAATTTACGATCTAAATTCGTGTAAACGATTGACTGTTCAAGGCTCATCAGCAAAGAATTTGACAACTTATTAGCAAAACAATTTTAATCAATAATGCAACCCTATAGAAGTTAGCGCTCAACCGATTTGAACTCATTCATCACGTTCGCGTGCCATTACCGCACAAGAGGTCATAGCTAAAATAAAGAATGCACTTTTTAAAGACTCCGAAATGATTTTTATTGATATATTGACTAGCAGTAAAAAGGCTTAACTTAAGGACAGACGCGGAGTTACCATGTCCACAAGGCTAACCGATGAAAATAACTTGAAGTTGCTAATATGAACGAATCATTGTTGGCCATGGCCATGCATAGCAAATGTATTAACGCGTTGGCTATCAAAAAGAAGAAATTTGGCTTTATTCCATACCGTATTCGAAGCTAACTATGATACTTCGTGATAGTTTAGATGACAAATGCTCAGCAATTTAATTCATTAATTGAATTCATTTCTCCATCGGAATCTCATTATGAGAAACATACAAAACTCGCTAATGGAAAGTTGGCCAAAAGTAACTACAAAAAGGGTTCTTGAAGCATTGCCGTCTTTTTTGCTTTATCGGTCACTTTGCCAACGAATTCGACATTTGTCTTTGCATAATGATCAATTGTCAAATCAACAACTGCTATCTGAATATAATGATTTCTCAAATAATGCCAACTGGTAAAGTAAATTTTAATCTGACTGCATGAAAGCAAATTGAGAATAGTGGATTTAAACCAGGTCTGATGAAGTATCCTCATTCGGATGGACACTGTCGCTTAAATTGCCATTATCCTGAATCCAGAGCTTGTTGAGAAAAATCTGTTCGAAGCTTGGACGTAGGCTTGGATCCGGTTCGAGGTGAGCAGCGATCATCTCTACAGCAGCCTGAGAGAGTGTCTTGTTGCGTAATTCATACTGTCGTCTCATTTGTTGATCGAACAACGATTCAAAGTCATCTTTGTTGTCCTTGGAAGACAACACAAAGGTCACTTTTCCATTGAGCATCTGGTAGAACATCACTCCGGTGCTCCAAACATCTGCCTTGAGGGGACAGTAAGAGCCTTCGCCATTAATTTTAATGATCACCTCTTCAGGAGCACGAAAAAGTATTGATCCAATTTGAGCTTGGGAAAGTTGCTGTTCTCCAGTGGAAGGATCGTACACAGCTTTAGCGGAACCAAAGTCGGCCACCTTGCACACCTGCTTCGAACCATCCAGAAGAATGTTTGCCGGCTTTATATCTCGGTGAGCATATCCCAAGCGGTGCATGTGCCGGAAAGCTTTACCAAACTGGCGATAATAACGAATTGACTGTTCTTCCGAAAGGCAGTTGTTGTCAAGTTGTTCGAGATGACTCTGCAAATCGCCACCCTCAGCCAACTCCATAAAGATCAGCAGGTGAGACTTGTCATCGGTGATGAGCACTTTGTGCACGGGCAGAATGTGTGAATGAACCACTCGTTTGAGCATGCACAGTTGGCGCATTAGATTCTTCAGATTGACAGTCTTGAGTGGAATAGCCTTCACAGCGGAGGGCACATCTCCGTAGCTTGCACGATACACCGCACCAGAAGCACCACGTCCCAGTGGCGTTTGACCATCTTGCACCTGAAAGCCATAGACAAAGTCCAACTTGGATCGTTCTTGTTGGGACAGTTGCAATTGGGACATTTGTTGTTCAAAAGACATTTAGACAAAGTGTAATAAAAAGTCTAGAACGTTTATCGACTAACAGATCTGTTTATATCAAATACAGATTGCTACTGCGAATTGACGTTTAATTAGAACAGTCGCCTTTGCTGACAAACTCATTTTCAAAGGATTCGATGCCAATTCGAGGAAAAGAAATTTTTTAGCGCAAAACAAAACAAAATAGAACATTTAGTATCGATCGAGCGATCGTTCATTTGATAAGTGTGGCAAGCAAATTTTGCATTAAATATGATAATTTAACAACGAAATTAAGTCGCACTGTGCATCTCGATGATCGACGATCGTATTCGAATAGCGCAAAGCATTCTAAAGCATTTCTTGCTCAGCTGGACTAGTTCGAATACAGTCCCTTTTATCTATAAAGCAAATGTCCCTCTCTAAAGCTTCACTTGAGCTTTGCTTTTCTTCCGCTCAACTTTACTCTTCTCGCTCATCGAGTTGCCTAATGAACTTCACAAGTTATCATTGGTTCATCGTCATAGTCACCACGATACTGTTTGCTTCATCGCTCATTAGCACAGTCGACAGCGAGTACGATGTAAGTCCATTAATGGCAATTACCTTCTCCATTCTCACTAACCATTTATATCCTCATTAGCCAATATGCAAAGAGCTCGTGGACAAAAAGTTATTCATCCGAATGATTTCAATCACTTCGGGCTCGTTTGCATTGATCACCACGCAGGGTAACATCTTCATAGGGGACAAGGCCGAAATGTTCAACCCGGAAGAGCTACTGTTTCGTCTCAACACTAAATCAACTCTCGTAAGCGAGTCTTTTGTTGGCTTCAATGTCGATCTGAGAAAGTCCCTCCCACGCAAAAATGAAGTAGAGGTCTTTATGATGATCAATAAGCTTGCACATATGGTGGTGCTAAACAGGACTTCAGTACGATCAAAAGTTTGTATTCGAATGTACAAGTTCGGCGAGGACAAAGCCCCTCCTGAAGCAGATTGTTCATTGCCTATAACAAGTCGCTTCAACATGCTCCTGAACGATTACTCAGATGACAACGTTGTCGTTGCCTTCAATTTTGACAATGTCGAGTTTCAAGAACAATTTAAACTCAAATGGAACAACAAAAATGACAAATTTGAATACATTTCTTCGAGTGTTCAAAAGTAAGTGAACTTTGATTGTGGCTTTATTATCGTTATTATATTATATTCTAATATATTTGCTTCTTCGTTCACAGTGAAAAGACCATCCACAATAATCGATATTCTCCAAACACCGCATTCTATACTAATCATTCTCAAGTGGTCCTGGTCTGGGAGGTGAACACTGCACAAATATTCCACATCGGAAGCAAAGAAATTGGAAAATCTTCCACAAAAATCAATAACATTATCAAATGCGAACCGATCATACACGGCGCTGGAACTGGCACTCCTCCCCAAATTAATCCGCACATGAATGATTGGACTATTTATCGGATAATCATGATTTTGATGGGAATTGTTATTATCATTGGCTCGATCTACTTTGTGGTCAAGTGTCGACAGTGTGATCAGGGGGATAAGGAGAAAATGGATAAAAGAGAAACGACGAAAAAGAACAAAAAAGACAAGACAAAAATTAATAAAGACAAAATGAAACAAGCAAATATGAGCCCGACCAAAAAATCCAAGTCGCCAGAGTTGAAAAACATGAAATCATCGTCACCTTCATCGGATAACCGAACCAGTAGCTCGCCCTCGGAAGGTGCAAAGAAGAAGAAGAAGATAACCAAGAAGACAGACACTCTTGGATCTACTGAGAATAATTCGCAGTAATCTAACTCAACGACTAATCGCTTAGCAGCTCACAAAGTCATTGTTAATTCGGTACTCTCGGTAATTGACTGTGCCTAGCTTGCAATAAACATTCAAAACTAGGTATTCTCTAACAAATCTTTAACCTTATTTTGCCTTTTCGAAATTACAATGCGAATAAATCAATCGTCGATATCGAATTGCCAAATGAAGTGCTATAAATACCAATCCAATGGACACTTTTAAATTGTTCTCTTCTGGTTGCACTTTTCCGGTTGTCCTTTCTCTCGTTCAAGTGCCAACAATTTTCTCCTCGCAATGTCTAACGGGTGACTCAAGCAGTAGTAGTTCGAGCAGTTCAGGCAGCAAATCAAGCAACAGCATTGGTGGTGGTGGTGGAAGTACCTCAAAGAGCAAGTCTAGCTCCAGCAGACCGAGCGTTGGTGGCAAATCGCAGCCAAGCAAGTCCCAGTCAGCCTCCAAATCGGCAAGCAAATCGAGTACTTCAGCAATGAAGTTGAGCAAGATGAAATCAGTAAAGAGTGTAAGCAAGAGTCACTCAAAAGGAGGGCACTCAAACAAATCAGCCAGTCACACCAAGAGCAACAAAAGTAAGTGATAACTATTTCTGTTGAAGATTTAAGTTAATTTCATTTTGCATTTGATAGTGTCGAGCAAAAGTACGTCAAAGTACAAGTCTGGTTCAAAGTTGGCACATGGCAAGTCACAGGGAGGCAAATCGAGCAGTAAGGTCAAGTCCACTTCAGGCAGTCACCTCAAATCGTCATCGTCGCACGTCAAATCGAGTGCCAGTCATGCGAAATCGAGCACCAGTCAAGGCAAGTCAGGTTCCAAGCACTCGAAGTCCGCTGCAAGTATGACTCAGTCCAAATCGAGTGCTAGTCATGCGAAATCGAGCACCAGTCAAGGCAAGTCAGGTTCCAAGCACTCGAAGTCTGCTGCAAGTATGACTCAGTCCAAATCGAGTGCCAGTCATGCGAAATCGAGCACCAGTCAAGGAAAGTCTGGTTCCAAGCACTCGAAGTCCGCTGCAAGTATGACTCAGTCCAAGTCTAAGACGAGTGGCATCACCGGCCCAAAGTCAAAGGGCCATCCCTCGAAAGCTTCCGTTTCGTCTTCTAAGTCTGCTGTCTCTCACTCCAAATCTGCTACTCAGTCAAAGGTTAGCCATTCAAAATCGGCAAGCAAGTCAACGACTGCTCATCCAAAGTCAGCCAGTCACGAAGCAGCACCGAGCGTAGGCAATCCATTAGTCAAGACGGAACTGGTGAAAGGCATGACCGAAACAGATGACGATGGCTGGGAGTACGTGTACATGTGGAACTATGACGATGGCCACACGGAAGTTGCGGCCAACTTGCCCCCGGTGTCCATTCCACCTCAAGCACAGGCTCCTGTTATTGCTCCTTCAGGAACAGTTCCTGTTTCGATGCCAAATCAGCCAATTGCACCCCAATTTTCTCAAGCACCATCTTCAGGAATACGCGCCGTAGTCATGCCATCTACAACTACTCCCGGTTTTCCTGTGCAGAATGTTCCAATGCAACCTGACCCTATTATGATTTCTGCAAGTCAACAGGCGCCACCGTCAGCTTCTGTCATTCCTAGTATTACTAGTAGTAACCAATCGACAGACAGTGGTCATCCTTCAGCCAACTGACCACACCAACAACAAATGGCATTCAAGCGATGTTGCATTGCAATTTCCACATAGCTATTTATACAATCTTACTCAAATTAATAAAACTTCCGACAAAGCATTAAAAATTATAAATTAGCAACACTCGCGACCTTTGTGGAGTTGGCCATTGGTTATATTGGTTAGCTGAAATGAGGAGGAGACTGTTTGCAAGACAGGCAGCAACAACTTGTTGGCTATTATATATTTTACATTTCTACAAGACAGAGATGGCATTGCCATCATGGAAATCTTTAGTAGTACATGCCTACTAGTTAAATTGCTTTGCATGGCCAGTGGCCACTCAAATGGACGTGTTCTCAAGCATTAATGAAATTTCGAATGAACGGTCATTGGCACACGCCATTTTGATTGTTAGCTCTGGTCATTGTCAAAATTGAGTCAAATTTGGATGAACAAATTGGACGACAAAGCAATCCGAAGCCATTGATAGGACTGGTAGAAGGTTGTGCCGAAGAATGATCGAGTGAGGCCAACCGAACCATCTATGCACACACACATGCAGAAATTAAACAGGTTCAATGAGTGTTCATTTAGGATGCACTCATGAATATCAATATTGCCACCAAAGACGGCTGCCGACCGCGGTGAATTCACGTCGCGACGATGTAACCGTGACAAGCAATAGCTGCAGCTAGATTCAATCACTGACACACAATGTCAACAAAGTTAGTCGGGCTCGCAATGCGAGTCTCGCATCAGCAAGTAGCTTACTAATTATCGCGAGTGAACGATTGACCAAATAATCGACAGATAAAAACACAGGCTCAGATTAGGACCGAGGCGAAGACACTGATTTTTGCATGCATCTTACTGGGTACATTCATTAATGTAATTACTACAATTAGAGGTCATAAGCAAATTAGCACGGGCAAGTGGCAATTCACTGGTGTGCGAGTGGATTCGATTGCGACCTGTTGACACAAGCGATTACTCTACCAGCACTGTGCAGTGTAATGTGACTGTGTTAGATTTCGATTTTGCTTGCTCATGCACTGAGTTCAACTCAATGTTGTTCCAATTTTGCCAATCGAACTATAAGCACTGTTTGTGTCATATAATATATGTTTGTTATTGTCCACTTGTAAGTTGTTTTGTGTTTTACTTTTGAGTAGAGTCATTTGCACCCGATTGATCGCACGGGCTGAGCACTGTTTCGATGCCACAAGGTACTGGACACGGCTCCTCTAACTCTGTCGACGCTCAAGATGCAGGATCTGGCGGTCAGCCTGGTGAAGGAGCTCCCACTGGAAGACTCAATGGCGGTGCTGATCAAAGACATGGTTCAAATGGCAGTCAAGTTCCGCACCGAGTAAATCAAGCTCAACCGGCAGAGGAATCAACTGCTCGAGGACCTAATTCCGAGCAGGTTCGTCAACGAATTAACTCTCAAATGACTAGCTTGCGACGTCATCAGAATTGCCAACGTCAACGATTGCAGCACCATCAGCAGAAATCGCTTGTGCCACTTCGCACATCACAATCACAAGTCTCGATGCGTTCACTGCCATTACCGCCAGGTGTGGGCATGCCACGAGCCAATGAGCGTCGCCCAATTTCGAACGACACTTACGTGTATGACGACGAGGACGATGGAGTCATGTGGAATGCAGCCATTCCTGCCAACTCCTAGTCTCCTCAGCTGCACAAAATGATCTGGATTTTGATGCAAACGATGGACAGCAACAGTACCCGAGAGAAGACGACGACGAAGACATGCAGGACGACGATGGCCTAGAAGCACTGTTTGATCGTCACTTGCGCCACACTGAAGATGACAATGAGGTCAAGTTGGCACGACAAAATGCTAATCCTGGGGGCAAATCGTACCGTCATTAAAGACTAACAAGCCTATGCAAAGTAGAGCAGAGATTAAGATCACTTTCTATTGTATTTGAAAGTTGAACATTAAAATTGGCAACATTTATTTGACATGCACCTCTTTCTGCTCATAACACTTGCCCATTGTGACATTTTACTTTTTCTGCTTTGGCGGTTGCTTGTCAGATTTTGACTTTTCGCCCGGTTTTTGTTGTGCTGGAGATGCTTGAGGATTGCTTTCAGTGGATTCCTCTACGGAACTTGAGACCTCACTACTGCCAAGGCTCGAGCCGGTCGTACTTTTGGTAACCACCGGATCATGAATCAACACGAACGGAGGTGCCGATGGGTCGAGTTGTTTTGTTGGTTCGACTTTATGAGCCTGAGATGGAGTTGATTTTAGCTGAGGTAATGGGGGCAGAACACCAGTTGGGCGTGATGATGGGCAAGGGACAAGCATAGTTGGGTCTGCGTCGAACCCATTCTCGAATATGACTGGTGGTTGACTAGTGAGATTGGGTGAGCCTGGTAATGGACAAGGGATAAGCACAGTTGGTTCTTCGTCATATCCATTGTCGAAAATGATTGGTTGCTGATGGCGTGGTAAAGCAGTCAAATCGGGTTGCAGTATTGGAGCTTGCATTGAGGCTTCCAATTCTTTTCGAGACAACTCTTTCGGCTTCTTCGGCTCTTTCGATTCATGCTCTCGAGCTTGTTGGTTCTGACCGGTACTTGCTGAACCATTGTCGACAGTTTTGGTTGATTTCGGTAAGCTTATGTCAGTTGTTTCTTGGGTTTGCATTGGCAGTTCCTTTTGTACATGGTGCTGTGGGCTGACATCTCTTTGCTTGTTGAGTCGCTTGCTATGAGAGACGCTCTTCTGTGGCTGTGCAGGATAGTACTTTCCCTGGTGATAATGTGCATTATTAGTTAACCAGAGAGGTAGTGCGAAAAAGCATTACTTACAGTTGAGGTTGGACTTGTGCGTTGGTCAGAAGACGGCGAACGTCGTTTACAATGAGATTCGCGAGCTGGACTTTCATTACGAACATGGGAACCAGATGGACTTAGTTGGCTACCAGTTCTTCGCCTGTGGCGATCACCCGAAGAATGTCTTTTGCGTCTCCCCCGATGGCCATCATTAGGCTGGTCCCGATACTCGAAACGTCTTCGTCTATCTTTAGATGTTCTTCGATCACGGCGAGTATCACGGGATTCACGTCTTCGGTGATGACTCGATGATCGCCGACCATCACGATAGCGTTGGAAATAACTTCGCCTCAACTTGGACACTTCAAGCGAGTCTTCGTCGCCAAAAGAAGCTTCCACGTCACGTCTACTCTTCTTTCTCTTGGCCTCCGCTTCTCTGGCTACAGCATTCAGTTGCATTGCCTCTAAGAAACGTTGATACTGCAAGTAAAAGCAAATGCAACAAATCACCAAAAAGATGCCAAGCGCTACCAAAATGATTATGAGCACTGTAGAATTGAATGATTTAAAATAGTGAGACAAGCATGTACATTGTACTTACTCTTAATGAGGCTTGTGTCCGAATCCGACAGTTCTGCAATTGAAGACGAATTTAATTGTCGCTCATACTCGGAAGTCATCGTTTCGCAATGCGAACTTAAAACTTGCAAGTCTCGAAAATGCAAACTTCCTTCAGTTCACTGATTTAAATTATATAGGCTACATTTCTGCCAAAACTAATTAATTACAAAAGTTTAATCGAATAATATCTTTTCAGGAGCCATGTTGTTTATTCGATGTCAAAAATGGCTCATTCATTCAAAATTTCTTCGTCAACTCAACTCAAAAACTACTGCCGAGGCACTTGGAATTATTCGTTGAAGGCACAAAACATCTAACACTGGTTGGAAATTCAAATGCAAACATGACAATGTAAACAAGGCCATTTACCGTAATACCGACATATCCGAGCAGGACAATATTGGCGACCGGTCTGCATAATTTATGACATGGACTCGAGTCAGTCAGTACTTTCAGTTTTATCCGCATGCTACTGTGCCTTTGCATTGAAGTGCCAATCGAAATCAACAGTCAATGGCGAAAGTCATATGGTCAGTACTAGTAGAAAATGAGTGCCATTGCCATTTCGAACAACATTAGTCAACAACTACTGTTCGGGTATGAATTGAATCATCATTACTCGACAGGCATTTGTCAATTGTATCAGATAGATTGGCACAATTGATCAACAATGTGACTCAACATGCACTCTGTATAATTAAAACGAACCAATAAAGTCGAACTGACTGCTTGCTCACTTTGCGAATTTGTCAGCCTCTGCGTGTTTAATCAAACCATAATTATAAGTACTATTTAAGCAGTGCTCTCTGCTAGTGCCAATGTCGTCTGTTAGTTTTGTGACCTGTCTCTTTGCACCAATCTCCACCACCGCCAACGATGCCATACGCCACTCGGAAGATGATCGAGTTTATGAAGGAAAATGGCTTGAGCAGTGAAACCGACGATTCGTCCAGTGGATCGACCAGTGACTTTGTGTCAGCTGGCTCAAGTGCCTCCAACGATGGCCCTGGCCCCAAGAAGAAGAAAAAGATTCGTGAGCTGCCCAGTTCGGTGGACCCAATCGAGGAGGACGAATCGGGTGGCACAAATCAAGTCAAGTCAAGCAAGTCAAAGAAATCGGCAGAGCCCGTCAAGGACAGTACTTCTGGTGGTTCGAAAAAGTCGGTCTCGTCCAAGAAGAAGTCATCCTCTACTGACAGCAACAAGTCAAGCAAGCCCGACACTGGCAAATCCACTAGTAAAGCCAAGTCTGTCTCGTCTAAGAAGAAGTCTTCTTCCAGCAGTAGTGCCAAGTCAGGCAAGAGTCAAGACAAGGAAATTAATGCAAAAGTGATCAAAGCCACCACGATGGCATTGAAGCCAGTGGACGTTGACGGGATGGAAAACATTGACGAAACGATGACCTACGACGAGAAGAAAGTCAAATTCATTCAAAGTCTCCTCAAGTCGAACGTAAAGCGGCTCAAGTCGTTTGTTGCAGCCGATCCGATCAAGGAGAATCAGGAGGCATTCGACAAGTACAAGATCAACGAAAAGAAGCCGCTGGCGGCCAGGCCGCACTCTGCAAAAGCTTTGTACGAGAGCACCCACAATGATTTTCCCGAGGACTGTCTGATGGTGTGCAAGCTTTACGATAGCGACACAGTCGACCCCAAGGACTCGATTTATCTCAAGATTTTGCGTCACCTCGGCAAGAAACATCCTAACATCATCCAGACATGGGATGTTATGTGCAAGAGCAGCAAGATCTACGTGTTCCAGGAGTTGGCTCCGTACGGCAATATGCAAGACTACATCAGCAAGAAGGGTTCACTCACCGAGACTAAGACTCAGTCTGTGGCCAAGCAGATAAGGCTCGCAATGGATTTTCTCGGCGACATGGGCATCGCTCACCGTGCCATTAGTCCCTCTCACGTGCTGGTCATCCACTCGGATTTACGGGTCAAGCTGACTGGCTTCCGATCTGCGATCATTTACTACGACGAGGAGCGAGATGACCTCAACTTCCAACCGTGCATCGCTCTGGCCAAGAAAGGCAAATCTGCACTCGACTATCAGGCGCCCGAGGTGTATGGCAGTGCCACCAAGGAGCAATTCGATCCGGTCACCGCTGACGTCTGGTCTTTTGGGGCTTCTCTGTACTACTTGCTCAGTCAGAAGTATCCGTACAACGCCACCAAGAACGATTCCAAAGTTGGCGACGAAATTCAGAAGAACGTTCTCACTTTGAAGGTGTCCAAGAACGCGCACAGTGCCATTGGTCACATGTTGCGAATCGAGTCCACCAAACGAATTTCAGTGGACAAACTCAAAGATCATCCATGGCTCAAGGAGTAGTGACACACCTTGAGAATTAAAGCATTTCATGCAATCTGATTGATTGTTCCTAGTGATTGACTTGTCTTATAGCTTATAGCTTGATTTTATTGTTTGGTTTGAATGAAATGGTTGCTGATTATACAAATGACGCACAATGCAATGATTTGACTCGAGTTAGGTTATGCAGATTAGCAGATATTCCAATTGAACTCATCACGTTACTCACAGCTTTCATGGTATTTCTAAGTGAGTGTTATTATCGAATTGCAATGGTCAACATAAACCGGCCTGTCAAGAACATGACAACGTGTTCGATTGTGTCACATTCGTGTCATGATTTTTGTAACATCGCAGTTTCAGTGACAAATGATCGAGTTAAGAAGTAATTGATTCAAGTTCCATTGAACTTGTGCATAGTCACAGCTAACAAGTGAACAAGTCATTCGAGTGCCAACAATCAAGTATATCAGCTGTATGAGTTTGTACATTTTTGTTTGTTTTCTGATTATTGTTTCTGGGCCAATTCGAATTCCCTTTCTGTCATGTTGGCCCTTAACCTTTACTTTACGGTGCTCGTTCTGACTGAGTTTTTGCTTTTAGTTTGTTGCAGCACTACATTCTTCTCAACAAGCTCCACTACTCCACCCGAAGGTGATTTAACCGTGCTGATAGTAATTCTATCTATTGTGATGGTGATCGTGCTGATTGGTTTGGCCATTCTTCTCTACTGCTGCTACTTTCGATCCAAGCCGGTGACAGTTGAAGCCAAAGGCAAGAAGAATACAAGTCTCAAAGAAGGTGCTTCAATGGGCGGTGCACAAGGAGAGGAACAAGAAGAGCCGGTGGATGAAGAGGACAATGGCAACTTCGACCAGGATCCGGGAGACAGTAAGCAAGGTGGCGGTTCCAGTGCCAACAATGGCACTCTCACCAATACGAAAAAGAAGAAAAAGAAGAAGCCAAAGTTCTCCATGACCAGTGGGAGCAGCAGTAACCAAACTCTTCAGACGAAACAACGACGACCACTGAAGCAAAGCACTTTAAAGCAGAAACCGCTCAAAATCAAAGCAAAAGTCAAGCCCAGCCAGGACAAAGGTAGCCGAGTGAAGGAGCGGAAGGGTAGCAAGAAAGGAAAGAGTTCAGCTGGAAAAGGACAAAGCCGCCAGAAAGCAATCAACTCTAAAAAGGGACGCCAGGACAGTAGTAAAGATGGTGGTCGTAGTCAGCAAAAAGATGCCATGCCCACGGTCTACGGCGAGGGTGTCGACTTCTACAAGAATATCCTCAAGTCGTTGCGCTCGGTCAAGTCCGTGTCACAGTATTTTGCCAAGTAACACTGAGCCTAGTTTGATTGTTGCATATTAACTCGCTTATATCAATTTTGTGGTTCACTTATTTAGCACGTGCAGCTGCACATAATAGAGCAAACGAGCAAATTAAAGCTTTCAAGTTTATTGCCATTGCTGTCAACATTGAAATATAAGTCAGAATTATTTTCCGTGCTTTATTAGAATAGTTTAGGCATAACCGGTTAACCGTAATGAACACAACTATTGCTGTCTTGGCATGCCGCAATGCGATCAAACAATAATAAGAAGTTTTGCTTTTAATGATTTAAAGGCAGTAATATTGGCTGTTTGTCTGTTTAAATTATGTGCGATTGACAACAAGTGAATGAACATTTATTCATTGTCTTTGTTGTTTTCGGTTCTTTCTTTGTTCTTTTTATCGATATTTTTGCCAATCGACATTTGCAATGAGAAAAAACTACTGTTGGTTTTAGTGGCCCGCTTGGTGGGCAAACGACTGCTCTTGCCATCGCCACTTTTCATGGTTCGTGCCGAGCTATTTTGCGAACCACCACTGATCGACTTTTTGCTCGAGCTTACATGCATGACCATCATTTGTGTTTGTTTTGACTTTCTGACACTGCCAGTGAAGATTTTTTTCTTAATTTTAATTAACATAGAAAATAGTCAGGGCAAAATTGCTCTATGTGACTCTAGTTGCACAGTTGTCTTCTCTGCAGTGCATTAATGCAATGTTATTGCCAATGTGAATTCACCTATAGGCATTGGCTTATTGTGGCTGTGTGTGTGTATGGTCGACATGCACAAAGCCATCACTCTGAAGACTAAGTGCATCAGTGATACGCTGACTCATACATGGCCACTTTCTCTCCAGAAATACAATGAAGTAGTGTAGTAACCAAGACAATGTTATTGTAATGGTCGCTGGTCAGACTATTTGTTCATTTGCTTTCAGTGAACCGTCTTTGTGCTGCGCTAACTAATACATTGATGCAGACTCTCATGCTTAGCATGTTAAAAGAGGTTCTTTGACTATGGCTATTCCAAAGAAGCTAAACTATTTGTCTGCATTGAACATTGTCCATAATTAACGCCGGTTAAGCAAAAGTAATCTAATTGCTAATGTTTTTATCGATTTAACTTTGAATTTATTAAATCTTTTTGTTTAATCAATCAGTGAGTGTTGTTGTAATTGTTGGGTTGGGAATTCATGTCCACAGCATTGGAGTTTGGTTGCTCATTGTAGGTCGATTGTGGTGCCTGAGATTGAGCAGCTTGAGAATATCCAGGGTAGAGCTCTGATTGAACCTGAAATTGGCCTTCTGGGTTGTACGTATGGGGATATGCACCAAGTGGCACATTGCTGGATGGAGGCACTGCAACATTCGAATAGTCAACTGGAAGAGTACCGCCAGATTGAGGATAATGTTGCATGGCTGCTTGATATTGCTGACTGACATCCGGATAAGCTTGCACTGGGTTGTTGTTCTCAAACATTGAACTTGAACCACCAGAAGTGCTTTCTTCCCAATTGGTGTTCTGACTATTTTCTTGACCATTACCATCACTTGCATCTTCCATGAATTCTTCATCTCTCTTAGCCTCATTCTTTTTGACATTCTTAGGTGACTTCTTTCTGCGTTTTTTGCTTCCTGATTTACTCGGCGATCGAGTTCGCTTTCGTGCCGGTGGAAGTGCAGGCAAATTAGTGGGAAAGCACACTTCAAATGCTCCCAACAAGTAGGCGAATTCAAGCAGTAGAATTGAGCCAAATATAGTTAAGACGGCCATGAACATTATTTCTTTAGGCTCTGGCCAGAAGGAAAAAAGAAAGTTTAGTTTAGAAATCAACTGGACAGAAATGACACTTACCAAAATGTGCATCCTTCATCATTGGATCACATACAAACAAATCGTGCAGCGGGATTCGATTCACCAGAGTACTGCCATTGAGCACCATGTCCGACTCGGCAAAGATGTAAGCGAACTGAGTGTTGGTTATGATGACCGATCCACTGTGCACAAAGATTTGCTCTCGAGGGTCGTCGGGATTTGCGCGCCACTGCAAACGACAATCGAGTTCGCTTGGAAAGTTGACGGTCTTGTTGTCAAGGAAGGTCATTTGGAAAGCGCCATTGGGCATGAGTGTGGCCCGCTTCTGACAAAGAGTGAACTGCTGTAATTTGTTGTGAAATTCAGCTCCAGTTCGATTGTTGAGTAACTTTTGGTTAAAGTGCGGATGCACCTGTCCATTGAGCAGACTGTAACAGGTGCCAGTCATTTCCTCGGGATAGTTGTGCAGACAGAAGTAAGGTTGAGTGTCTTGGTCGAGTACGATGGCATCGTTGTGGCGAGTCACTGGCAGGCTGGCAAGTGTAGACCATCGCGATACGATTGTGCCATTCTTGGCACTTCGCAAATCTATCATTTTGCGGCCTGAATTGACCGACAGATCAATAGAGCTCGACTCGATTTCGTAGTACATGTTATTGAAGTCGAGTATGAGAAGCTTCTTTGGGTACGAAAAGATGTACGCAATTGGAATGCGAGTGTACGTTTCCACATTCGTTTGTGCATCTTTTTCTGGCTTAACGTTGAGGTAGTAACAAATGCTAAGTGGCTGCAGAATGGGACAAAAACATTTATTCAAAGATGACTCTTTATACAACACAACAACACAACTCACCTTGTGATCGTTGCATTGGACAGCAGTGGCCAGAGTAGTAACCATCAGCATCAAGGCGCACAACAAGCTAAGTTTGAGTTTGAGCTCGTGTTGAGCAATTGACGAACAAGCCATCAAAAGATACACCAAGAGGGTGACTCAATACTGAAAAGAAAAACTAGCAAGTTCAAAGTGACAAAGAGAAATAAAACCAAGTACACTCGAGATGAATTGCTAAGTACACAGCTCAAATCAAATTTGAAATAAAGAACTTTGATTGATTTGCACATTTCGAAATGGTTGTAGCGAACAAGAAGAAGCAAAATGCTGGCTGGCACAGTTTCTGTTTTGAAAAGCAAATATGCCACCGTGTTTTTCAGCTAATGAAGTTCGAAGGCCATTTCCCTTTATGGTTGTCTGGATTATCGTCATGCTGATTGGCAGTGCTTCCCAGTAAAGCCGAATAATACAAGAAACAACTTCATTTAGGCAAAATAGCGAATATTGAGCAGTTGCACCGATTTCTCCACTGATCAGTTCGTACCACTGAATGCACATGTCGTCAACACTAAACAGTGTGGCTCGCAATGTCTCTGCATTTGCCTTGTTTCTCAAAGCATTGATCATTGTTAATTATGTTCACTATTTTTGTGACGGTCCCCGCGTATCCAATCAATATGGACCAAGAACAAAGACTTTGAATCTAAGCCTGACGCGGAACAAGAAAACAACTCGAATAATCTGCTTTTGACAACTTTATGTTCTTCATCAATTGATTGTTTGCAAGCAGCAGCATCACCAAAACCAAGCCAAACCAAACCATCTCGTTTACAAACAACTAATTGAACATGTTCGCAATAAATAATTAAAAGTACCACGGCATTTTGTTTTGATCATTTGAAATACAGTTCGTCACATTGCAAATGAATTCTAATTGATTTGCCATCAGACATAAAGCAATTTTTAGCCGTGAAGTTTGCTCATTTTGAGAGTATTGAAAATTTTGAATTGTTATTAATTGCTTGTTTGCGTGCTACAAATGAAACTTCAAATCATCATTTCCACTGCACTGGTGGCAAGTGTGACAGTCATTTTGGTCACTTTCTGGACTTGGTTCGCTGGTGCTGGCGAGCCACGATGTGAGTTGCCCAGCGAGTTTATGGACTCGATCCACTGGATCAACGAAGTGATGAGCCTTGAGCCGAAGGAAAAGCTCAACTGCACTGGGAACAACTCTCAAGTGGCACCGATTGTGATGGAATATGATGAAAGCAGCAAGCAAGATCGACTTCGCAAGCAGCCTGGCTACGAACATCTCATTTGTCGCTATGACCAACTGCACTACGAGTCGGACAATGTCAACTATTATGACGAAAAATGGCATTTGCTCAGCGAGACTGACACTTTGACACGAGAGCTTCTTATAAATTGTTCCGAAGACGCGCCTAACGATGGCCTCACCAAGTTTGTCAAAGTGAAATGCCTCGACTCGGACAATGTCACTGTATACCAAAATGTGCATATGTTCATGCCTGATTTGCACGAGTTTCAAGCGCAAAAGGATGGCAACTCTGAGGACACTGCCTCTACGAAACCTTCGGTTCTGGTCCTCGCAATCGAGACGATGACTCGATTGAACTTTCTGCGAAGTATGCCCAAAACGGCTCAAGCACTTCGCGATATAGGCCCAGTGTTCTACATGAAAGGATTCACTCGTCTGGCGGACAACACCTTTCCAAACATGTTTGCACTGTTCACTGGCAGAAAGGTAGAGGACGAGGACGAAGGAGTGTCCGACCGGCCACTGGACAATTTGCCTACAATTTGGAAGATGTTTCAGCATCGTGGCTATCCTACAGCACTGATCGACGACAATCCCAACATCGTTGGTTCCATCATGAGCTATCGCAATGATGCTTTCCTCAAGCCACCGACCACCTTTTATCCTCAGCCATTTTGGACATATTCAAGCGATCCAGAAGATGGACAAGAAGGCTCCAACTGCATTGGCACTCAGCCTGTGCCTGAGCTACTTCTCAACCAAGTGGGACGATTCATGCGACACTCTGACATTCATGGTCTTGCTTATTTTACTTTGGCCATGTTGATCCGAACGACCCACTATGACTGGAGAAATGCAGAAATTTTAGATGATTTCTACGAGCCATTTATTCGTCGCATCTCTGGCCAATTGAACAACACCATTCTGATTGTGATGGGCGACCATGGTGATCGGTACTCGAGCGAGATGAAAGATTACGAGGCCGGAAAGATTGAGTCTCGACTGCCACTGATGGCCATTCGCCTGCCACCAACACTGCTGGAGAAGTGGCCTCAGATGGGCGATGTTTTGCTCAAAAACAAGAAACGCCTCACCACCATGTTGGATGTACACAAAACCTTGGTGGACATTGCTCGACTGACCAAGCCGGTGAATGAATCTGAGCAGACGGAACAAGTCTACACCGATTCTGCATATTCGCTTGTCACCGAATTGGTCCCACTCAACCGGGACTGCATTCAGGCACGCATTCCCGACCTGTTCTGCGTGTGTCGTATGAAGGGTGCTCGAGAGGCGAACATTTCACTTTTCGAGTCGGCAGCCGAACAATTTGTCACACAGCTCAACTCGATCTTACCCGAGGACAAGTGCCAACGTCTTCGTTTGGAACGAATCAACTCGGTCACTATGTTTGACAACAACTGGCTCGACAGTGTTGCTCAAAAAGAGAAAATCGAGTTGACCGTCACGGTGGCACCAAGCAACGCCCTGTTACGAACCAGGATGAGTCGAAGTGCGAAGACCTCGTGGAGTGCCATCACGGTCAATCACGAAATTGAACGACTCAACCTATATGGCAATCAGTCGCACTGCATTGAGCACCGAGTGCTGCGCAAGTATTGCATTTGCCAGGACATTTCCGTCACAAACAATGGCTTTTCCAATTCAAGCTCGACTCTTAGCTCTACTTGACAAGCAATGTATCGTCTACTGACAGTTGCTCGCAAATGACTAAGCAGAATATTGAATCAGCCAATTTGATATATTAAAATTAAACTTTATTAAACTGCTATTCTAATATCGGGTTTGTTTGACTACTGCTTCATCACTCGCAACCAACGTTGATGTAGTGTAGTGTCAGTCCCTTTATAGACTCATTAATTAATTAACATACGGACTCATTAAAATAACACAAAAGCGCAGATAAATGCTCTGGCAGTGTGATGCGAGTTTAATTGAATTTGAAAAAAGAGTAATAAACACGTTTTAATTGTTATTATTGTTATTATTTATAAAGGTATTCGAATAAGACACAGTGAGTGACTGTCAGTGACGCTTCAACGGATCTGATCGCTCTACCACAGTCAACCTTAATATATAGACATATCTTGAGTCAAACGCGGTTATCTGCCACTACCGCCACACTATTATAATAACATTTGAAGGCGCCAAGCCAGCAAACCATTCAGCAACTGCAATCGAATCTAATTATGCACAGCATTCTCATTAATGTCCATGCCAAACATTGATTTAATTTTGCAAGCGCGTGTTGTGTCCTTTCCCTGAAACAAACCAAATCAGGCGCAATAAACTCAAATCAATTGATTTAATTGCCAGTGGATGCAGTTTGTTAAGCAACACTTTCGTTGGCATTTGCATTGTTGTAAAATTGACTCAGAGTGAGCAAGCTCGAGCCATTGTCTGCACGAGCTGGACTCAATCGGCTTGCTTAATTTGCCTGTGCGCGTACCCAATGTCACTCTGATGGCCAATAAACGAGTGAAACTTGATGAGACATTATGCGCTTTTTCCTTTCTTTGCCATTAATGGCAATATTGACACAGATTTAGATGCCTGAGCAAACAAAACTTAAGTTTGACCTGTCTGTCCCTAGCTGAAGAGGATGATTCTTCGAAAGACAATTCGATTGAGCATTTGCATTTGCTGAACTATATGAACACTATGTGAACATGCAATATATTACTGTGCTCATGGCTTTCATTAGAGCAAACAAATTACAAATAGCCAACTCAATAGGAGGTACACACTAGATCAGTCCGCTAGTTTGTTTTTTACTTAGTCGGACAAAACAATACGACTGGAACGAGTTTCATCTCAAACAATATCAGATGTTATTTATTCTATTGGCACTTTGATTGTCACTTTCGCAAATTTAGTACTAAAGTAGTATTAAAGTGTACGCACATAACGTTAATAAGATTTGAGTAATTTTATTGTTTCTTTCGCAAGTTCTGTCGATCGAGTTCAATGAGCAGTAGATCGGGACATTGGCTGGGGTAAAAGTCAGGCACGGTCGCCGTTCGGTTAGTCTGCTCATCATTGTGTTCAACCATTTTGGTGCTCGATTCGCCGTAGAGTTTGCTTTCAAAGTCAATCAACTTGCGAAAGAAGCCCATGTTGGGTCGAATGCAGGTTCGAATGGACTTGCAGTGAACAAATGCCTCTTGAAGTGTGAGAGAGGTGTACTTGATGAGATAGGCCAACATGATGCTGGCCGAACGGGAAACTCCTGCCGTGCAGTGAACCACCGAATTGGCCAGCAGAATACGTCGGTTGTATTCGATTAGATCGGAAGCATCGTCAAAGTACAATTCAATCGGTTCCATGTCACTGTCAGCCATAGGAATTCGAAAGGAGAGAATAGCACTTGACTTGCTCTTGTACAGTGGCAACTCGCTGGTGACGTTTAGGATGAGGGTGATATTCTCCTTGTCGATTGTTTCATCGGTCATTGCGTAGAAGCCTGTGAGGTACAATCCTGGCACGATCAGGTTCACGTTGCTGTAGGGAGGCATTGCTTCAGTTTGAGAGAAACTTTTGAGATTGTTTCGAGTGTAATCGATCAACTCTTGAATCGTCTTGAATTGGTTGATGTATTTCAGGACTTCCTTCTCGTCGGTCATTGTTCGAGTTTGGTTTCGATACAAATATGTGTCTTTCAAGGCGATAAGCATTTGGTCTTGTGGCTTGGCAAACAATTCACACGAACGATCGTCACGAAAGTAAAAGTTCAATTTGGCCAGACTTGCAATGAGGGTCACTGAAGGACTGCCAAGTGAGCATTGTTTCAAAGGCACCGATGAAGAGTTTGGGTCTTGAGTTTGCGAGCCACAGCAACAGGAACCCATTGACAGGCGGGCAGAGAGTTTACGGAGAGTTTGCACAAAACAAGAGACTAGGCAACAATGGTGGAGCCAATGGGACGACCGACTGTGATATATCGGAGGGAATGAATTGGCGGGTCTCGACACTAATCATCGAATTCTAGAAATTTTCTCGAAGTGTTAACTGACAGTCGACTGTGCAATATGATGGAATAAAGTTAAGTTTTAGATTTCGATTTGGCTGAGTCAATCAAATGCTCATCAACTCAAACTGTTGGTGCCGACTCTTCGAACTCCATCGAACACACTTCAGAAACTTGCCAATTGCCAACTCTTTTGCAACTGACAACGATTTTTCTCTGTGAATGACTTGCTCAAATCTATGAACGCATAGAATATCTAAAGGGAGAAAAGTCATATCAATACATGTCTTAAGATGTGAGAGTAAATGTTGTATTTGGTTTATATAAATTATAATTGCTAAATCAAAAATCATGAAATCAAAAGTAATAAATCAAAATGCTCTGTTAAAATAGGCAGAAAATATTCTGTGACAACGTTGTTAACAGAAATAAATGCAAGTCTCATCGGGATAGAACAACTTGACTGTGTTGAGCACTTGCCGGCACTTCAATTGCTCCATCACAGCAGTAGCTCCATGCACAGTCTGACACCCCTCTGAAAACTGTTCATGTGGCTTCTTCAGCAGCGTCGAATACTAATTGGCACTTGTTTGCTATTGAAACTTTAACCTGACTTTAACCATTACCATGGAAATTAATAACGCTTTTTCAAAGAATGACATTTTGACAATTTTTTGTTGCAAAGTGTCATAGATCTATCGAGGGAGCATGATGCATTGATGATCTTCTCTCGAGATATCTTTCACACAGACAATCACTCAATCCATTTGTTAGGCTTGTTGTCATCAGGAATGGGCAGCTGGTTTGCTTTAGCTTTATTAGTTAATTTCTGTTTTCATTTTGGCGGTCGAGATAATAATAATAATAATTGCTATTGCAGAAATATGGCAAAAAGTAAATTTAATTTTGTTCAATATAACAATGAAGATTTAATTGCAATTATGTCCTCGAAAGCTGCTTGGCAGCGCTGGTAGGCTCAAAACAAGTGAACTTGCATCCCAAGTGGTGGTGGCTCGAGTTAGGCAAGTAGTGCGCGGTGTTGACAGAAACTTGTGACTTGTTGGTCGAAGCCATCCACCAAACGAACCAAAACAAACGACCAGCCTACTTGCCAATAACTTGCCAAAGTACTGCAGTGGCGTAAGGCAACCTTGTGACCACTTGACGGTTGAACGTGCTTGACACTACCACTTGTGATAAAGTCAGAATAAAGCAGTCTTTTGTCTCTTGCACAGGTCAAGGCGACAGATCGGCCATTTGAGTCACTTGAGTGTAACACCACCAACAGAGAGCACGAGTGCACTTGGAGCACTAAGAAACATTGTTTCGCTTATAACATCTTAGGTATTGATGATTGATGTGCACTCGGAAGACTGATTTTATATTGTATTGGCTGCAAAAAAAGAATTAGAAATGCAAATTAACTTAACAATTGTGCATGTCAGCATAATGTCATTCGAGTTGAATTATGTACAAATTCGGCATCATAAATACACCAATGACGAACAAAGTGCACTCATAATACTCAACTTGTCACATGCCTGCATCTCGATGCAAATTACAGAATTCAAGTAATCCCACCAATAGACACACAGACGAATTGGAAATAAATGGAGTGTTTCGAGTGGAGAATCAATATAGAATTCTATGCATTAATGCACAGGCAGACAAGCAATCTTTGTAGTGGTGCCCACGCTAGTTTCACTCGTTATTGAATGATGCAGACTCGCAATGCAATGCCTCGAGATGCCTTGAATATGAGTGCGATGACACTCGTCTGTCTACACGATTAACCTGTGGCAGTGACACTAGTGCTATGCATTGTCATCACTTGCCGTATTTTAAATATAGAGTCAATAGAATAATTACGAGGAAACATGATGTTGCTTGCAAATGTCCAGTGCAAGTTCACATATGGTTGTGCCATTGCTACATTTTGAAAAGGGTCGAATGTGAATACTAAATTAGAATTTAGCAGATATATTTAGTATGCAGCAGTGCACTTCAATTTTTTGTTGCCGACATGACGGACAGTGTTGCTGCCCGAGAAGAAATGCTCCGAGAAGCTATTGCTCAAGCAAACGTTCAACGTGAGGCAATGCAAGCCCAACTGGAATCGATTCGACTTCAATATGGCCAGCGCCTGTGTGCCATTTTGGCACAAATCCTAGGCGTGGTGTTTGGCATAATCTGTGTGCTCAATCTAAAGTATCACTTCTTTACATCACAAGTTCTAATGATGGCCATTGTGGTAACATTGATTTGCTGCTTTTGTGTCACTATCCTGGCCATGTGTATCAAGGTAAGTTTGAGGTGGTTCATTCATTCATTCACTTAATATCCTGTTACCTATGTGTTCTATTACAGTTTGATTTGACTGAACCATTTGGATATCCACAGCTGCAATCTTTCCTGGCAACTGTTGCACTGTTGACTGCACTGGAAATAATCTCCTGGTCACTCATTGCCGATCGACAGGTCAAAATGTTGGCCTTTGGAGGAATTATGCTTATATTTCTATTGCTGGTAAGAATTTGAATTGCAACAAAACAATCAGTCTCATTTGTCTCTTTCAGACTCTAGCCTCTACCATTCAGTACGTATTAGGTGGTCCTCGGCAGGCACTAGCTCCAATGTATTGCACTCGAGCCGCATCTCTACTCGCCGCCATTGTGGTCACCATTTTGCTCTACACCTTAATGCTGAGTGACATCATTTCTCAAATATATTCAAACGAGGACTGACTCACACATTCCAACAGTGCATTTACATATCAAAATCTCACCGTTTCGCTTTTCTCTATTAAACTAAAGTCGGTTGGCACGATGGTTGTTCGCAATTTGTTTTCACTGTTTCGAAATCACATCAACAGCATCGCTGTGCTAATGAACCGATTTGTGACATGTCTTTTGGTGCAATAAATATTTGCATTATTCCCTTAATTTATATCTGTTTTGATGATGTTTTGAGCTCGCAAGCAATGAATGAACTAACAGTCACAGAAATGTCAAAAGTTATTTGTACGGTTGCGAGAGCAGTGCATTGCTACAGTGACATGACATTTCAATTCAAGTGAAAAAGTTGCCCTGGCTAGATTGAGTGCACTGTGTTGAACGCAATTCGAATGCATACATTTCAGTTTAGTCAGTCAATGAAGAAGCAATTGCTTTAATAATGTCAATTGACATTAAGAATCGAGTGTTTCTCTACACTAAATTGATAAACGTCATTTGTGCCAATTATTAAATTTATTCGAGACAGTATTTATGTACTAATCATGTACTAATCATGCTCGTATAATTATGTATTACAATAAAGTTGTAAAATATTCGTACAGTGAGGCACTTGTCGAGAACAGCACGAGTTTCGTTGGGTTCTGTCACCGGTAGAGTAATATGGTTGGGCCAATTGAGCATCTGAACTCAACTTGTCAATACAGACAAGTGCTAATGTTGAACTGTTAAGACATTCAATTCAACTAAATGCTGTGCAGATGGGAGATAAAGAGAAGTTAAGCGCGTGACACAATGAAATCAATTTAGGAATTGATTGAGTGCACAAATGGCCAGGACCTTATGATTACGGTGCGGCATGTCCACTCAGTGCCATTCATGTAGCTTCACTCTGTCAATGGAGCGAAACTAATGGTGACCGGTTCGGCAACTCAACAAGCCGACACACAGAGCACTCACTTCCAGCAGAGCACCGCAACCCTTTTGTTGTTGCGTCCGTTGGTGACTGCAACTTGCCATTCCTATAGGAATATATGGTATACCAATCTCAGTCTCGCCTACTTGACCAACTTACTGTGTGCCGACTGTGAGCAATGAGCGAACAGTATCGGCGATAGACTGATTCGCAATTGCAAACTTTTAAAGGTAGTTGTTTCGATCGACCGCACAGTCCGCACTGGCCATCGTTTCATTCAACGGTAATGAAGCAGTGTATTGCAACTCAATCCACTACAAGGGTTATACCGTGGTGCACTCAGACAGTGCCAATCATCATTATTTTGAGTTCACAGATTATAAACCAGAATAGTTGATTTAGTAAATTTCAACTATTCCCGACCTGTTTCATAAAGTTGACCTGATTTGCAGAGTAGTGTAATCTTTGCCATCCTAATGACAAGTTTCAACGTTGTGTCCGAGTATGTTTGCTTGTTATTTTGTCATTACTCAAGTCTCCCTGCCTTTTCTGTCATGTTACTGCTGAATTAATTAGAAACAAATAAAAAACAGCTTAGACTCTAGCCTTAGCTTGTTAAGTAAATAAATAATTTACTTTAGCGAATCAAGTAGGGCCACAAAAAGGAGTGCACAGCTGCGTAATAAACTTGTTTCGTTATAGCGTTACTGCGCTCACTTGTTTGTGCAGTGTAATGACAGAAATAGTCTCCGCCTCTTTCTTTGTGTTTCTGGGCAGAAGTGCCATTTCTAGTGAAGCACAAATCAAGGCAAATGCTCATTTCTACTAATGGACTCTGAGTCCTACAGTCGCCTTACTGCTTTGTCCAATTTCGCCTTTTTCACAAACTTTTTGACTACCGAATCGTTTCATTTGACCACCTAAAGATACCGCTTACGACATCGACTTTGCTATTTTCGACAACATCATTTATCGAGATGGCTCGCACTAAGAAAAATGAGATTTCCAAATCTCGTATATCTCGACGTTCAGCATCGGATAACGAGAACGCTGCTCCGGATGACGATGGCAGTCAGTCGGACACTACCAATGTGTCCACCAATTCGGCTGCAGGACCTTCATCTCGAGCAAATGCTCAACCGGCACATCCACCAATTGCCCGTATTTTGGCCCGGAAGACTGCTCGTAATACTGCCAGCAAGATATCGTCGCCTAAGAAAAGGTCCAAAATAGTGGAACGCTTTAAGGCCAAAAAGAATGGCCGATATCGTCCGGGTGTGGTGGCTCTCCGCGAGATTCGTCGCTATCAACAGTCCACTCATTTGTTGATTCCACGACTGCCCTTCCAACGGGTGGTCCGTGAGATTGCCATCAACTTCAAGGAGGATGTCAAATTTCAGTCTGCGGCACTGGAAGCTCTGCATTCCGCTGGGGAGGCTTTTCTTATTGGCCTATTCGAGGACGCTAATCTTTGCTGTATTCACGCTCGTCGGGTCACCATAATGCCACGCGATATTCAACTGGCTCAGCGTATTCGTGGCGATGGCCTCAAGTGAGACGCTTTATCGGATAAAATTTAGTGAGCAGAAGTTGGAACACTGCCATTGCATTGTCATTCGTTTACTCTAATAAAGACTTGTCAAATTCGACTGAAAGTTCAATTTATTGATATAAATTTTCTAAAGAAGACGAGGCTTTTTGTGCCTTCTTATTTGTGCTTTTTTATTTGTGCCCTCTTATTTGTGCCCTCTAATTAGTGACCTCCTCCATTTCGACTCAATCGTTTTCGTCACAATAGAGTTGCTGTTTGATGGCCAAACCAAAAGCTAAAGCGAAAGGTAATGTTAAAGTTAAAGCTAAAGCTAAAGCACAATCTAAAGCCAAACCCCGAAGTAAATCGTTTCCCTTGGAGAAAGGTCCTACTCCGTCCAAAATGGAGCCAACCGACATCACTCGACTATACAAACTGCCGGATGGAAAGCTCAAGACAATAGACGATGTCATCAACAGTCGTGGTTACAAGCTAGAAGAGAAACTGGACGAGGGCGGATTTGGAGTGATTTTCTTTGCCCGTGACATCAAGAAGAACCTTAGAGTCGCTTGCAAGATGATGGAACTTGGGGTGGACATGAAGGACTCGCGCGTGGAAGACATGAAAAACGAACTCTTTATCATGGAAAAGGTGAAGCATCTCTATTTGGTGAAGCTATTTACCCACTTTATGACACAAACATCCGAAGGCAATCGATTGTACATCTTCATGGAGTTGGCCGATGGAGGCAACTTTGCCAAGTTTTGCCAGAAGAAAGGCACAATGACCGAAGCCGAGTGCAAACTGTACTTCGCTCAGATCGTCTGCGGCGTCAACCACATGCACTCACTCGGAATTGCACACCGAGACATCAAATTGCAAAATGTGCTTCTGCTCAAGAACGACAAATCAATCAGTGGCGACTTTATTCTGCTTATGTCCGACTTTGGTCTTAGTCGAATTCTGCACCACGATGTGGCAGTACGGCTCGGTCAGTGAAGCACTACCACATTAAATCAGTCTCGATTAAAAGCACTAAATAAAGTTTATTTCGTCAGAATGACGTTGTCGTTGGTGAGTGAGGGAAATATGATGACAAATGGCACAAGGCCGAGTAAAACACAGTAAAAGGGTATGGATGAGTGCGGGACCGAATGGCCCGGAGGGACGGGCGTTGGTGGGAGCGTTCGTTCCTGGAGCAGCTCGCCAGAGGATTTGAATATGTGCGGTAGTGAGAGCTAAAAGAAGAGCAGGACGATTAGTCGTGTCCGTGTGCAGCGCTGAGGGCTTACTCTGATTAGTCTGATTGTAACCTAGCCTCGCGGGCTGGTTAAATAGGAGGAAAAGTAGTGAGATGACGCCAGGCGTCGGTCACATCGAGGTAAAATCGGTCTCGAGTGATGAGACATGATGAAAGCGATGAAGAAATGACCACCATGCGGTGGATGAACGTGACGAAACGCGAGAGGCGCTGTTAGAGTGATGCTTGGGTGGCAATAGCGCCATGGAGCCCATGAGTGTCGAAATAGTCGGGCGCCAGCGTCTCGGTGGGCGGTACGACCACAACGACAAGGGTGGAGACGTCGCCCTTAACCGAACCGTCTGTGGCACTCCTCTGTTTATGGCGCCCGAAATACTGCTCAGAAAGCCTTACAATGCTTTTGGTGTGGACATTTGGGCATTGGGAGTGACAATCTTCATCATGATGACTCTGGAACTACCATTCGATTTCCGTGACCAGAACAAGGCCGTTACGGACATGGTCTCGCGCAACTGGTGTTGGCCAAGCTCCAAGATGAAGAGCTCTCCTTCGGCTGACTTGAAATTATTTACTTCTGGCATGATGGAGCCTGAGGGTGGAAAACGACTCACCATGCCACAACTATGTGACCACAAGTGGATGAGCAATGAGTTCAAGAAGGTGCAGGCAATGGCCAACAAAAAATGAACTACTGAGACATGAGTAAATAAACGAATAAACTCAATAATTCATTTGAATTGTTTCACTTAGTGTGACTTTTGTGACTTCTTCCACATGATTCTAACAAAATACATGTGTTTGAAGAATTGCTAATGAATGTATGTAATGTTAGAAACTAGTAAATCATATTTACCACCAGAAACATGACTGAAGTTTATTTTTAGTTGATGTTACACTAACTAAGACTTGAAAACATTATGTGTGCATAATTATTTAGACAGAGATGTTAAGATAAGGCACACAAGCAACTCAACTCGCATGTGTACTAGTTTGTTCGAACGTGTTTTGCTGATCGGCAATGGCATGCCACCGAAACAGGCATTGTGCTACAATGAGTCACTGAAGGAAATTGGCGTTTGTAATGAATTCCTGCATTCGAAATGCAAGCAGAAAAGTCTATTTGATTTGTTTGGTTTGATCACTGATCACACTTAACCACAGGAAAAATGGCAAAGTGCATGTGACAATTGTCTCAATGAATTTGGGACTCTGCAAAGATGTACGACTATATCGAGATATGAGTGACTTGTTCAGATCACTCAATTCGAGCTGTTCGACGTTTATTAATAGTGTTTATTTTATTTATCGTATTTACTGTGTGCGTTTGTATCTGTTCAGTGGCCACCACTTGACTTGTTCCAGTGGTGGAGATTGCAACAAGACTTGGCTGCAAAAGTCTCGAACTTTGTCATGTTTGCTCAGATGTTGATGCACAAATGTTTTTGAACGACTTGACCAATTGGTTAACGCTGACATAAGTCGCCGTCAAACAGTTGCGAATTGTGCCACAATTGAATGGCAAGTGGCCATAAATGCAATGAGATAGACAAAGATTGTGCGATTAACAGACAGTTTATTACTGCATTTGGTTGTCATTGGCTCATTGTGTAGAGTAGTCATTGGCATGGCATCCTGCTAATCAATACACACAGTCACTGTTCAGTGTTTGGTGGTGGTGGTGATGGTTCAGCATCTTTCACCACCTCATGAGGATCTGCCTTTTGATCGACAGTCTTGGCCGAGTTGCGCTTTTGTCTCAGTTCAGTGTTCTTGTCTTTCAGCTTGCGCACCACATCGGACAATGACTTCTCCTCCAATTGGTCACCTTTGGCACCTTTACCTTTCTTCTTCAATTTGCTTCGAGGTGGCTTCGGCTGGTCAGACGCTTTCTCGGAAGTGACCTGTCTGGGCTCCTTTTTTGAATCCTCCGGTTGGGCAGGAGATTTGGCCTTTTTGTCCTTTTTCGTGGACTTGGACTTGGAACTTTTTATATCTTTGTTCGACTTGAGATTCTCTTTCGTGTTTTTCTTTTTCGACTTTGAAGACACTTTCTCAGGTGTGGGAGACTTTGCCTTTTTGGAAGACTCAGAGGTCTCTTCTTGGTTCGTGTCGGCACTTGCATCCTTTCCATTGTCGTTTTTCGACTTTGACTCTTCACTGGGACTGGTGGTCTTTTCCTTTTGGGTCTTGCTAGTTGACTTTGACATTTCTCGAGTGTCTTTATTTGAGCTGCTCGAAGATGGTCGCTTCTTGTCGATTTTCTTTTTCTCCTTGTGCCGTTCACTTTTGCTCTTCGAATGCGACCGTGACTTGCTCTTAGACCTTTTGTCTCTTTTGCCCTTTTTCTTCTTATGGCCAACCACAAACTCCTCAGTCGACTTGTACTTGACTCGATTTCCTTTGTTCTTCTTGTTCTTCTTGGGAGTGTCTTCCACCATCGTTTGAATGCCCCGACGGAGTCGACCAAGACAGTCACCCATCAGTGTTAGGCTTGTGTGATGGCAAACTTCTCGGTGAAGATGGTTCGAACACTTGAAGCGAATTAGAGACAAAGGCGATCTGGACACTACAAACGAATAGTTATCAAGTAGAATGCAACTTGTCCCAAAACTGAGTGACAAATGACTGATTCGAACAACCCAATGTGATTACTCTACTTATAACGTGTCAGAGTATTGTTTGTTGGGAATTCGTTGGTTTTACTCGTGAGTCACGAGTTGTGATCAAGCGAAATCTCAAATTAACCGAACAAAATACACTTCACTTCCACCATGAACCATCGCGACAACCAAAAGATCACTGTTCGTTGCTTGTTTGTTTGTTTTATTCCTCAATTGACTCTTTTCAAGCATTATAATTACTTTACATTCGCTTTATTCGAGTTTGAATATGCAAAAGCAGCCAGATCACTGTTGTCTGTCACTCTCACAGGCCCATGTGCTTGATTAATGCCGACATAAATAAGTGTATCACACAACTGCACTGACAACACTCAATATTGATTCATTTTTGTGCACATTTCATATTGCAATTATTGACACTGCCGCTCTACCACTAATGGGTAAACAATTCGAATGGTCGAATGTGATTCAATCCAATCAGTGCAAAGTTAGTGCGCAAACAGTACGAACATTTACAAAGCAATGAAAAGTTAAGTGAATTCACTTTAGTCAAAGTGGAGTAGACCAGAAAAGTAGCTCCTTTGTGTAAGCTCAATCGCAGTGCATTTTTGAAAAAGTATGACAAAATGAACACAAATGGTGTTTAATAGGTTAATGGGATAATTGCAAATTTGAGTGCAATTGTGCATAGACTTTGTGCACATGTGCTCATTGTGATGCCAAGAGATGGCCTAGTTTGGTGGCAGTCGTGCCTTGAGTTGCTCCATGTCCTTGGCGAGTATTTCGTCCGACTTGGTGAAACGTGGCACGGTGAGAGCTTTGTCGATCACCTCACAGGCCTCGGCAAACTTCTTGCACTTGACCAGGAGATAGGCCAGGGTGATGTAACTGTCGAGCAGCTTTGGGTTGAGTTCGAGTGACTTGCGAAGCTTGGACTCAGCGGTGGCAAAGTCAAACACAGGCACTGGCAAATTGTGCGCATTCAAGTGCTGCTCGATGGCGGCTTTCTCTTCGGCGTTCAGCAACATCAAAGCCAGGTGAAGGCGACCTTCCATGAACAAGACCAAATGATCCTGAGCATTTAGCTTGACGCAAACAGACAAGTGCTTGAGGAAGGCAGTAAATGACCTAAAAATGAGATCAAATGTTACAATAGTGGCAGGTTAGCGTAAAAAGGAGAGTCAACTTACTTGAGTTTCAGCTGCAAGTCACTCTCCATGAGAGCCAGTTTGCCAAGAGCCGAGGCCAACCACAAATTCGCTTGGAAGTGACTTTCGTCCTGGTTGAGTGCCTTCTCCGCATAGCCAACCACTTCTTGGGTCTTTTCTTTGATCGCCTTCTGGTCAAGTACATTCAAACTGACCAAGTAAGTGACTTTGGCCAGGCGCCAGAGAATGTCCACAGTCTCCACTGATGACTCCTTGTTGGCTTTGAGCATCTCCTGGTAGAGCTTCTCGTAATCGGCATTGGTCAAGGCCAACTCGTCATCCCAGGCTTGCAAATTGATTGGAGACGCACTTTGGGCCATTTGCAGATTAATGTCAAAGGAAGTTAGAAGGCAATAAAAGATCAGTGGAAAGTCAAACACAACAGCACAACTAAATGGAGCATAGCTCCGAGTTAACTCCTTTATATGGCCACCGAGGGCATGCAAATTGTTCCACTCGAGCATTTAGAAATTCAAGATGCAAACGAATGATTGAATCACTACAATTTTAAGTTTCGAAAGAAAAGCTGATTCGAACAGTCCAGTTGACTCGATGTTTTCAATTTGGGCAAGTTGCAAATTAAGAACAGCATAATTATTCTAAAGCATCTATTAGTTGCCAATTGGCACATTTGGTGTTCTGTGCAGTGCCACTCAGTGTCACTAGTGATCCTCAATATGTCGACCGAACAATAAGTCACTTAAAAGAAACGTTTTAATTAAGCAAAAAGTGAAACACACTGTCTCGTTGTTGATTGACTCAGTGACTTTGTTCACTCAATTTACCACTGATCAGTGATCAGTGACAAATTAGAGTTTAAAACACAGGTTGAGTTGTTCATTTAATGTAAGACTCGTTTGCTAGTGATGCATAAATTGAGACGGCCATGCCAATGACATTGACTAGTGACGGTGTTTAGACAATCAAGCACTTGTTGCATTGCTCTTTGAGCATTTGCCCAAATAGCCAACAATGCACTGATGTGAGTGAGTTGCCACTATAGCCATTATTGTCTCTGCCCAACCAAAGTCATGTTTGTCAATCAATTAATTGTTGCACTAGTTTGTCCATTGGTCATTGCACTAGTGCTGCTCACGCCTGCTCAAGTCACAGCAAAGTAAAATTTCCTTTTCATGATTTGCTCGTTTGTTGACTTTTCACTTATCTTCTCACTTGTTCTATCCAGCAGTATTGGTCAAATGCAGTCATCGAGGCACTAAACGTGTCTCTTCTCAGCTGGACCTGTGTTGTTTTCGTTCGTTCAGATAAAGCCGGACATAGCCGAGCAAGTTCGGGCAAAGTGGTTTCGGGCAAGCAAAGCGGACCAACTGGCTCGAGCAAACAGCCGTCGAGTGCAAAGGCTCAAAATGTCAATGCACATACCACTCGATCAAGAGGTGGCTCAGCCAAACCGTTCGAAATTACTAACTGCTAGAAAAGGCGATGGAAAGAGTCGAAGCTCAAAGAGAGGCAAGGCATCTTCATCCCAAAAAGGAGGTTCGTTCAACAGTAGAGAAGTGAGCACTCGGATTATCAAGGAAACCAACTAACCGAACAAAGCCACAGCCAATCACGATGCCACAAAAAAGTATTTGAAGAAAGCGCTCAAGTGATGTTGTGCAATGATTTTTAGTCAATTACGACAGAAATAAATTAACTTTGGAAGCTAATTTTCAATAATTTATTTTGTCTTGTCGCGCAAAAAATACATATCACTTTGCACGAGACACTTTGTACGAGTGAATGGCCAGGCATGTGAGCAGTGATGCATTCGCCAAAATCAATGAATGCGCTCATAAGATCATTAATATAATAATAATAATTAGAGTAACGTGTCATTACCGCCACATTAGATAAATAAAGATTGCACTCAACATTGGTCTCAGTCGTGCAGCCGCAGTCAAGTTTGCATAAAGAGATGGCACAGCAGTAGCAGATCAAAATTGGAATGTCACATATGATGAAGGTATATTGTTGTACGTAAATGCCACCACCACCATACACTTGGCTCATCTAAATTGCACACGTCAATAAAACATTCTCAATTAGCATTCACTAAATTAGCATGCACCAAATCAAAGTATTCCGATTGAAGTAAAATGGACAATTCGTTTGACAAATAGATTGCATTTTAATAGACAGATTGCGTTGCGTTGCAAAGTAGATTGTTAGTTGGAGCGAATTGAGAGCAAACTGTGTTTAATGTCCGCTTATGCTTTGTTTGTCTTTGCTTCTTGCTTGGTGGCAGGCGGCTTTTGTTCTTTGGTGGTCTTTCCTGCTTTCTTTTCAGCGACACCCACTGCATCGTCTTTTGGCGAAGAGCCACAGCAACACAGCCACGAGGAGCAACCACCACCATCCGAACCAGAACAGCATGAAGAGAGGCGACAGCAGAAGCAGCAGATGCCACATATGCTCGTGGTGCCAAGTAGACTTGTCAACACCCAGAACCACCACAATGTGTAGAAAGGATTACCAAGAGGAACGCCCAACCCATTGACACCAACGAGGGGATTACTGCTGTAGGAACGGTTGAGTAATTGATTCGGCTTGTTGCTGGTGAACAATTGACCGGACATGGACCCCGCGCCGGAGACAGCAAACACATTCCACTGGGAGAGCATCAGCAAGAGCACCATCGAGAGACAGCATGCATCGATCTTTCTGGTAGAAGCACATTTACTTGAACACAAATCAAAGAGAGAAAGCTTGAAGCAACGCATCATGGAGTGGTCGTACTTGTTGAGCTGAAAGAAAATGCAAAGTACACAAGTAAAGGAAAAACTCAATTGGACTTTATTGAAGAATAAAGACCACTGCACCGAACTTAGATTAAAAATATTTTAATTATATGCAACCATTCGAAATCTGTGAAAGCATAATACAGTAACAAAGTTTTCTTATTGGGCCAACTAAATATCTGCCATCAATCAAGCACTGCCAAATTTACATTAACAGTCATTTTCATGTTTGTGCGAACACTTCGATGTTTTATGTTTATGTCTTTGCATTATTATAATACCGATTTCAATCTTATTAGAGAGACTATCACTGTTATGAGTTGCTTTATTTATAAGTATTGAAGTATTTGCTCAAGCAAGTTGGGTACAATTCAATGGCAATAGCTATTCAGTGGCTAGTCTTCCTTTCAGCAATACTTGATGACAAAAGCCAGAAGAGCAGGTAATTCAAGGTTTGATAATTACCTGTTAGTGATGGCCATTGCGAGTGGCCAATTGGAGTATGCATTATAGTTCGATGTATTTATGTGACATTACACTAGTATAATTTCTAGTAAACATGATTGATTCGATTCGATCGACCAGAGCACTACAAAAGTCGTTGTTTCCTTCACACAATTTGTTATTGGTTTAAGTGTCTGCCACTACTCTCTCACCAATGGTTCAAGTCAAGATCAAAAAGCCTAATGCGGTCTTGTTCGACGTGTCTGGCACTGCGGCCCGTGAGTCCTTTGTGGAGAAGGTACTATTTCCGTACTTCAAGGTGGCCATCAAGGCGTACTTCGACAACAACTGGACCACTCAACAGTGCAAAGACGATGTGCGGGCACTTCAAGCGACTTCGAATGCTCAAGAAGGGGCGCCCAAAATCGATTTGAGTGCAGCGAAACCAATGCAAATTCAGACACTTCAAAAGTACATCTTCTGGGCGTTGGAGAGTGGCAATGACCAAACTAGAGCCTTCTCGCTGTTCCGCTTTCACGTTTGGTTCGATGGTTACGACCGGGGCAAGTTGACCACTCCTGTGTACTCAGACGTGGCGGTGACCATGCAACGTTGGCGCTGTGACCTCAACGTCAAGCTCTATGTGCTCAGCAATGGATGGTCGGAGGCAACCAAGAAGTTCATGTCCAAGACCAGCCACGGCGATCTGAATCTGCTGATTGAGAATCACTACGACACCACTCTGGGCTCGCTCACCGAACCAGGCACCTATCAGAAAGTGATCGAAGCCATCAAAGAGACGGCCACCGATGTTGTATATCTCACCAAAAGTCCTGAGCAGGGTAAAGCGGCTCGTGATGCTGGCCTCAACGTCATTCTGGTGCTCACTCACCGACAGTCGGTCGACCAGGCCCTGTCCCTGTGCAAAGACATTCCCATTGCACGGACTTTCACTGAAATTGAATTCATCTAGCATTTGTCTACAGATAGATGCTCTATTGTCAATGTCTGGTGCTTTACTAAAAGATGTAATACTCAAAAATTAATTAAATTGATCATTAAATATATATATCTTTGTTTTGATATACTTCAACCATGGCTAATTAGTGTTGGGATGCAGGCTATTATTCATGGAAAGATATGACCAAATAGAACACTAAACAAGAGCAACAACTTGTCCAATGGCCGTTTCCTCGTAAACTCGATCGACTGGCCAAAGGATCAAAACAATAAAATTATTCGAATCGTATAATACTTTATTTGCAATCTTTGCAGAAGGGACAATCAAAGTGCAGAGAATGAATGGATAACATTTGACCCATTATGGTTTGTCGCCTTTTAAGTAAGTAAATATACATACACGTATAAATATACGTGCTTACAAGAAATGTTCTCAATTGTGGTATTGCAAAATATATCGAATAGGTCAACAAACTCAAATGTCATTGTGATAGCATTCGAATTGACCATCATAATTTGGCATCACTTTACAAAATGCATGTCATGTGACGCACTATAATTATCGCATACTATTCGACATCAGAAAGACTGAAAATGGAACTGGGCAAGCCGCTGTTCGAAACTGACAGAAGCAGCTCCACTCAGCAGCCATATAAACGATTTCAATGCAAGTCTTTGGACACTTTGTTTGCTTGCTCTTCCCTTTCTCTGCAACAATGTCCCGAAAGTCGTCTTCGAGTGTGACCTCATCTACAGACAAGTCTTCTATGGTTGCAAGCGTGCCTCTTGGGCCCAAGTTCTTTGCTCGTCCGTTGATGATCTTCTACCGCTTCCTGGACGTGATCAAGGAGAAGCACAACCTCGTGGTGGAGATGGTGAACTATGTTTCAGCCAACCTTCCTACCTTTCTCGATCAGCACTCGGCCAGCGCTGACTTAATCCGACTGATTAACACCATGCGAGACGAATCCCGCAAAGAAGGCGAAACCGATGAGCTGGTGCCCGTCATATTCGAAGGCCCACAGCAAGCTATTAACGACTCGGTCTTTCTCTACGCCATGTACAAGTGCATGCGACAGCACCAACGACTCGACATTGGCCACAACAACGAATCCATTCGAAATCTGGTTCACTGGGTGGTCTTGGAGGGCGTGCTCAATGGCACCTTTCGCATTGCCATCAATCCTGCCTTTGTGGACACTTTCCGATACTGGCAAGAACGACGTGTGCCCCAACTGGTGTTCTCTTCGGTCACTCACGACCTTGGCTCGTGCCGACTGCTCTCCAACACCCAGCAAGGCGATCTCACTCGCTACTTCCAATTTCTGGACTTGCCCATGGACACTCGTCGCAAGGAAACCTTCACCGAGCTGGCCAAAAATTTGAACATGTCCCCTGCCAACCTTCTGCTGGTGACTTTCAGCGAGACCGAGTCACAGAAGGCCGCACGTGCTGGTTTTAAAGTGGCCAAGATACGGCAGCGCCATCAGCCCAAGGCTGCATACACTTCGATCACCTTGGTCAACGATCTATCTGAGATCCGAATGACCTAACACTCGAATTCACTTTCATTTGAATTCGTTGTACTCAAACTCTTTGCAATTAAAGCAATTTTTAATCTTTAGTGTTTTTGTTTACTGCATGCAGTAGCTGCTGACTGTAATTACAACGTTATAACGATTGACAACTAACTAGCTAGTTTTTCTATTCAATGACCAGCAATTGGCGGTACTAAGCAAACCAACAAGACGAATGAACGTTTGTTCAACTGGCATGAACCAGACAATAAGATCACTAGTGCCGAGTGACATTGTGCGCCTTACACCACAAATGTGCAAACAGATGAAAGTGCACTGATGCACTGTGCACGATGAATGGTCGCTAGGTTTTGTGCTGGGCACTAAGCCCGACTTAATCGAAATTTGTTGACTGAATGACGAGATGCATTTGCAAGATGTCAGCAGACATCTCATTATTACAAAAGGTTACTTTTTGAGTAGAGTCATGCTGTTTCTCCATGTACCATTTGCAATTGTAATAGCTTGTGTGCAATCAATTATAAACACATTGTTTTGAGATCATTTTAATAATTAAAATTATTGACCAATAGTGTCAAATTGATAAATCCTCATGAGCAAATGGTTTCTAGCAGTAGAAGATGCGGTGTTTGATTCGATCGTGCAACTTGACCTTTTTGTTTAGGGTCTTGATAATGCCTCCCTCGTAGTCGGCCCCATTGCTGCCACTTCGGTGACTGACATCACTTCGACTATCGTCGAGGGCACGTTGGGCTTCGATGTGCAGTTTAGATCGATAGGCACACAAGTCAGCGTACCGAACTGTGGTTGGGATGAGATGAAATTGCGAGTTCGTATGCAGTTGAAGCACATCTTTTGGATGGCGTTCGGTGACATGTTCAGGTCGTCCACAAAATGACGTACTTGGTAGGCTTGGAGGTTCTCTGGAGAAATAAAAACATTGATTATTGCACATTAGATATTAGACGAGACATACCAGAGAGAAGTGGCTGTTTAAGTAGAACATCTTGAGTCGCGGGTCTACCATGTCCACCACAGTGCCACTTGGCACATTGTAGGTTGGCTTCCGAGCTGAAGTGTTCTGTTGGGATAGGGCGAACCGAGTGTGGTGTCGCTTTTGCACCACAATCACAGTCAGCTTGATCTCCATGCCAGTGTGCTTGAAGGAGCCAACGATGAGAGGAATCTCGGTTTGGACAATCTTGTCGAACTGACCTTTGGACACACTCGGAAGACAATCACTTTCCTGGGGTACGATCCGTTCTTTCGGTTGTACTCGGCCATCATCTCTTCGAGTTGTTTGACCATTTCGTCTCGTTCCTTCATCTGCACTCTAAAAGAGGCATTGTACCGAGAAAACATTTCGTCGAACGAGCCAACTGCGATAGCCACAGAAGAGAACACTCTTTCAGTTTGACCGGGATGGTTCACATCAACACCGACCAGCATGGTTTGTTTCGGGTCAAATGGCAATGAACTCAATTCGGACGAGTGCAGCGCACTGTTCTGGCCACCAATCTTGCCGTTTTAGCAGGAAAGTGTCGAAGTAGCCATTGTGAATTCGGGTTAGCTTGTCAGCATTGAAACATTGAGACATAATTCCGAATTTTTGATCACAGCAGTGTTTCGCCATGCCATACAAGTCCGAGCTTGGCATTGCGTCGTGTCCTAGAGTAACTAAAAAAACGTCAACAATGAGGCAAAAATGTACAATTGATCACACTTACTGGTTGGAATGCAAACAAAGACAAGTTCGGCATTGGTCTTCTTAGCCACACGGTCAAATCAAAAGCAGTCAAAGCAACTAAACTTCTTCAATGGTGCAATGGTGCAATGTGGTTTAAAGACTCACAAACACATTGTTGAATAGTCCAAATTGTTCGAGACTCTCACAAGCTACACTGAATGTATATGTGGAAAAGAAAAACTAACGTGAGTCATGTTAAGTGACTCGACAATTTTGAAAGCAGTCGAGTCAATCGATCACGAATTCATTCGAATGCACTGCAGATTTGGAACTTTTAAAACTTGTAAGCGAGTCGGAAAGGTAGTGGTGTCACGAGTCTTGTTTAATGGGACAAGGGTGGGCATGAATGAGCCTGCACAAACTCGAATTGTTATTTGACTGGTCGTTTGATTGTGCAAGCGCAGAAAGCATAAGACTGTTTGCTTGAGTAGTTCAGTGCACTTTAGTTGTCAGTAAACGATTCGATGCATCACAAGCTCATGCAAATATGGTCAAAAGCGACCAGCGTAATTGGAAATGAAGTAATGGTGATTTGCAGCCAATTGAATAAGTTTCAATTTCAAAAACAGCAAAAGCAAACATAAATAAAGAGACAACTCAGAGATCAATATTTATTGATCAGTCAAATGTCGCCTTTGGTCACACTGAACTAAAGTGACACGCGACTATCCTTCGTTTTCGTCAGTGTCTCCCTCTGACTCTCCTTCTTCAGTCTCTGTTTCGGTCTCTTCGCCTTCTTCCTCCTCTTGGGCTTCCTCGGCAACGGTTTCATCACCTTCCACCGGCTGAGCTTCGCCTTCTGCTTCTTCGGGAGCAGCATTTTCGGCCATCTGTGACTCGTCTTCTTGCGCCACCTCTTCAGCCCCAACTGTGCCTCCTTCATCGCCTGTGGCATTTTCATCCACTCCGCTTAGATCGTCGGTCGCCTGCTGGGTATAGTCTTGGTCCTCTGTTTCGGCTTCCTCTGGTTCAGGTTGAACAGCAGCGGTCTTTTTGGACGAATCCTTCACTTTTGGTCCTGGAGACTTGTCCATTTGTTGGCTGGTGAAATCGATCGCTGACATACCACCAACACGGGAGTCCTCGCGCATCGTCTTTAGATCGGCGGTGCAGTTGATCTTTGCCAATTTCTCCTCGGTCACAGTGAAGTACTTGTCCTTAAGAATGGTCTTGCTCGAGATTCGTCGTTTTGGGTCGATGATGAACAATTTGTGGCATAGATTGCGCACAAAAGTGTTCAGTTCGTGCTTCTTGACAAACTCGCGCCATTGCGATGAGAACTTGGTCTTGCCGTCACGGACGTTGAAGGGGTAACGTTTGGTGCACAAGGCCACGAGTATGATGCCGATCGACCAGATGTCCCCTTTGGATGGGTCATACGAGCCAAGGAAGGCCTCCGGTGGCATGTAGTAGTTGTGACGGACTCGGCGCTCCTTGCGTTGCATCAGGATTCGTTTCTTGTGGGAGTCATAGTAGAGGACCGACTTGCTCCAGCCACACAGCTTTGGGTTAGACTCTCGGTCGAGCAGGATGTGCTGCAACTTGATCCCTCGGTGGGCCACTCCAAGTCGTTGCAGATGGTCCACCCCAGAAGCGATAGCTTTGGTCCATTTTCGGATGTGCACATAGGACTGCTTGTCCTTGGACTTGACCAGGTCATACATGAGGCGGGAAGAGTCGCAGGCGGACATGAATACGAGCAGCTTGGCTCCACCAATCACGAACAGCTCGTAGATCTTGATGAAGAGAGAACAGATGGGCTGGCTCTCGAGTTGGTCACCACCGCCAGTGTAGCGCATGATGCGAGTGGCAGTTTGCAGCAAGTTGGTGCGCAGTCGAGGCGAGCACTCGGTGAGATTGATCATCTTCACAACCAACTGATCATCAATGGACTTGTTCTGGGCACGAAACACTTGTGAGTATTCGCTCTGGAAGAAGTGCTTGTTGGCTTGAATGACGTATCCGTTCGAACGAATGGTCTCCTCGGAGGTCACAGCAATGGCACCCTTGGTGGCTTCCACTTTGCGAACTTCGTGGCTGCTTGCTGGTTGGTTTGATGCTGGACAGGTCTCCAACTTTGACTTCTGACTCGATTTGCTTTGTTTCTTGTTTCGATCCTTGGAGCGCTTCTTTGACTTCTTCTCCTTCTTCTTGTGACCGCCTTTAGGCTTGGCCTTTTGGCTTGATCCAACAGAGGAACCGTCCGCAGACTTGGCTTTCTTTGACTTGCGATCTTCAGCTGACTTTTTGCTGTCTTTGCTCTTGCTTCTACCATGGCCATGACTGTCCTTTTGCTTGGACTTTTCTTGTGACATTGCGGCAGACTTGTCCATTGACTTCTCTTTCTCATACGTTGACTTCTCTTTCTTGTCCTTTGACTTGGATTCTTTACTTTTGGTACCGTCCGAACTCTTTGGTTTGGGCTTGGTAGCGATGGCACTTTGTGTGACGGCACTCTTTGGCTTGCTTTTCTTCTTGTCCTGGGCACCATCGGTCGAGGAGGCATCCACTTTGGAGATAATCGACTTGCCATCGTCCGAAGAACTTGACTTGCTCATCTTGGCACAAGTGAAGTCCTGAGAAGTAGTACCAAAAAAGTCAACTCAAAAACGACCAATTGAAGCAAGCAGCACCATGTTTTGTGTCTTCTGTGGCAATTGTTGAGCGTTCCTTTTCGAAATAGAAGTTCGGATTTGATGAATCACTTGTTTATTGTACTCTAAATGCAAACTCATGATACAATATTGCAAGTCATTGTGCACTTTTACTGACTGATAAATTAGAACATTAGACATATTCCTTTCAATGGAAAATGCTGTTCGACAGCTGATTTTCGCCGTGATATGTGCAGGCAAAAGTCACCAGTCACCACAACACCAGCATTGTGCCAAACTGAAGAAGATTGCCCAGTCAACATTATCTCCAATTGAACCCATTTAAGACCGGCAGTAGTCAGTCAGGCGACATACACTATTTAAATTAAACAAACAATGAAGTAATCTTGGATAGAAGTTATTTTGTGTGACAGAGATGGCGGGCAGAATGATAGAACGAATCTACACAACTTCCCAATATCGAAAGTTTTTCAACGCAATACAAATTGGGCCGAATGTAGCTTCAGTAATTTTAAATAACTCTGACAAATGGCTCATCAGCGGTACTGGACATTTCATCCATTTAGAAAGGACTGAAAAGGATATTTATTGGCTCGAGTTGCGATACGGTAATCGTTTAAATGAACGACGCCTCAAATCAATTTGTTGTTTTACGTTGAACGGAAAAGCAATGCAGTGAAGCACGAACGAGTACTGCTGCACCTTGCATGCATATTTCTTTCAACTTTCTCTCATTCGGCCTTTTCGGCTTGGTCCACTTCTTGAGAGGACTCGCTCGGAGAAATTAAAATGGCTGCCGTGTGATGCATTTAGTCTATGCGATGCTTGAGCTAGAGCTTGAGAGAAAGTGCACTCTTCAGTGTGACGATCTTCGAACAGAGGTGAGACTCACACAAAACTGTTTGATGCGAGTCGACTGGTCGAGAATTATTTTGCGCTCTGTTTGGTTTACAAGTAAAATCGTCAGGTCGGCTGGTGCGATGAATAATTATTTCTTCGCATCTGATAGATCGAGTAAGAGTAAATTTATAATTGATAAAAAACCACTTATAGGCTAAAACGATTTCTTTCTTCATTGCGATGCTGAATTCGGACAAAGATCATTTCGAAATATTTGGAGACGAAAGGTAATGTAAGGTACGAGCTTGTGGCCTCGAATAGGCACGTCAATTGTACAATCGTTGTCGAGATTGTTGTCAGAAATGTTGTCAAATCATTATCAAATACATAACTGGCCAGGCACAGTTGGCCATCACGGCAATTTTGCCTCTAGGAAGAAATCGCTCTGTATACAGAACGTTCGCACCACTTCTGGCCAAGTGAAGCATGACAATTATGAGCAAAGCAATGAGCTCATCACGCTGAGGTAGGGCCCGACAGTGAAAGACTCCCTTTGTGGGCTCAACCAGAGTCTCACTGTCGTCAATTTTAGTAATGCCTGGCCAGGGCAAGTCTTTCACGCAATAGAGCCACATTTACTCATTCGATTCAATCCAACCAACTTTTGGTCTCGCTTTTCTAGCCAGTGGCCACTTCTCAGAAACAGAGTCACTAGCATGATGAGTCGTTGCTGACCATATCGGCAATGACGTTTCCTTTAGCAAACAACTGGTCGTATAACTAAGTACACACAATTAGGCAATATATAATAAATAATATTGTGCCAAATTTCAATTTCCAGTTGTGCATTGCATGCGAAAGGAACCAAAAATGGACCAAGCAGAATAAACAGGGCAAGTGGTACGAGTGTATACTGACTAATTGGAGAAAGGTCACCAGTGCGAAACTACTGTACATGAGAGCTAATTAGAGAACCAATGGCGATGCTAAAAGAGGCCAACTAATCTAATTGTTTGAATCGTTTAATTTCAATTATTAGTCGACAACTTATGTTTTCATAAATTATCAAAACAATGAATCAATGATAATGGCGCCCAGCTTTTGGCCATTACTTCAATCTTGTACAGCAGCAATAGCAATAGTTAAATCGTTCGAAGTGTGCGGTTCATTGGACCGACAGATGTGTTAGGAATAAAATACACAAGTACCGGTCCTGTAATATTATTGTTATAACATTGTTTGATAACTCAATAAATGAAGACACTAAAAGCATTTAATAATTTGCTCAAATATATCTATGAACAGAGGCTGAACATTTCATTAATTAAATTATTCTAAGGTTTTTACTCGGGCATTGGATTGGTAGACGAGCGAACAATTTGGCTTGTGCCTTAAATCTAGATTTGCAGATATGCCAACTTTGAAGCGATCGTTTAGAAGCAATGAAGACAAGGCAAATTAGCTCGACAAATGTTATCGTAACTCGTGGTCTCTGTATGTGCCGCTCAAGAATAACAAGCAGATAAAAGCAAAACTAATTGAATTATAATTATACAAGTGATCATCGAGAATGTCTTGAGATTGCAAATGAATGAGAATTGAATCTGTCAATAGAAAAGAAGAATAGCAATGTTTGCATAACTATGTAAATAACTTATTTATATGATTTATCCATTTAGCAATCATTTGTTTGTTGGTGGAACAAAACCGTTGGCACAACATTGAAAAACAAGAATCGAATGCTAAAATTTAGTCTAAATGCCCTAAAGACAGAATAATCGATATATCGAAGCAGAAGTGAGTGAGACGTTGCTTGATACATTAATGTGAATGTGGGCAAAATCGCGGAGAACATAAAGCGAAACTACTTTGTTCATTAGCACGCTAAATAAACTTCAAAATTCAATTAGCATACAGGGAAAATGTCTAAATCAAATTGACAACTATACAAAAATAGTGCACACAGCGGGACAACTGTTGCGCTATAAGACATTAGAATATAAATTTAATAAATGCAATCAAGAATATGTGCAATGTTGAATGAATAATGTTGGCTAAGTTGTAGTTATAATATGCAACAATTTATACAAAGGGCAAAAGAATTTGCCAAAGAAAAAAAGAAGGCGTCTATACTAAATTCTACTGATTGTGACAAGTTGATTTGGACAATTACTAACATTCAAAGTATCAAAAGGCAAATGTTTAATTGGCACTAACCTTGTTGCTTGAAGGCACATTCGATCAAACATTAACATCGAAGAGGGCGATAATAACTTTCTAGGATGATAATTAGCATAAAATGTGCTGCTTATAAAAATACAATTTTAGTCGGAAAATTCAAATAAAAGTTGACAAAAGATATTGGTAAAATGATGACAACTTTCGCAGTTATTTAATATTCCAATGATTGGAAACAAACAATTTTGCATTATCAAAAGTTAAAAATGAATAAAAAATAAAAAATTTTCAAAATACGTATTATCAGCAACGACAACAAGAGATCCAAGCGATAATTTGAATAATCCAATTTCAGTATTGCACTAATCTAAACAAACATTATAGTTTTAATATTATTATTATTAAATGGCGATATTATTGAATACTTATCAATGAGAAATAATTCGGGTAATTATGCATTTCAAGTCATAACTAAAATAGACCTTAACACGACATTTAACGGGCAATCTACAAGCAAACAAATATATTTAATTTAAGTAATATTTTAATTTAAAGTTTCCAAACATACCCAGAATCGTCAAGTTATCAGTTACCAGTATTGTTTACATAACTTTGAGCCCTGCAAAAAATGTAAGTTTATGATATATTGTTTTAGTAAGTTATATTTTCAAATTAAATACCTTTTCTTCGATTGGTTAATTCAGCATTAACCAGCCAATAATATTGAAATAAAATATTTAGCAAAATAATCAACAAGAGTTGTGTTCCTAAAATAAATAATAAATAATATAGCAAATATTTTTGTAAATCGAGAAATTGGATAAATACCATTTCGTAATTTAATGCAATAAAGTTCAATCTACTTAGATGAATTGAAATGTTTCGACTGGAAGTAATAAAATTTGGTTCGGCTTGTGACTCAAAAAATTTGAAGCTCGAAGTCGACAGCTCAGGAAATGCAAATTATTTTTCAATGTTGCATCATCGGGATGAATCTGAATTTTCGAATCTAATAAGACAATAAATTAACAGAATCTTCACGAATGCCAAGCTCAACAAAGAATCCCGTTCCCGCGAGAAGACAAATTCCAAGTTGGTGAAACAAATAACGCAAATTCTGTTTTCAAATTGAGAATTATCGCGAATATGGAACGGATTTACAGTGAAATTATTGAGAGGATACAATTAAATATTGTTCTTTGTTTAGTTGATTGAATCTTTGGTTATTTTGCCGAAAGCCAAGTGATGGTGGAACATTCTAGGGAATTGATCAATGCCATAGCATCGTGCACGAACGGTTGAGAATAGCCGAAAAGCGAAAAATTCAATATCGTTTCGTGCAAAGAAATACTAAAATAAATAAATAAAATAATAAAAATAAAGTTTTTAGGATTGTTCGATTTGAATAGAAATACCATATGAGAAAAGTACAAAAATACAGCTACGGAATGGTAGAGAACATTTGGTTCAATAGTTGATTTTCCTCAAAAGTTCCAAATAACAAAAGCAAAGATATTCAACCAAATTATTTGGTCCAAATAAGAAGGCAGAGACAGACAGGGAACTCGGTGAAACAGGGAATTTTGAGGAAATATTGTTCACTCGACTGTAACGCATGCTTTGTTTACATATGTCAGCTGTTGCCGCTCTAGGAATTGTTGCACCTCGTTCACGAGTATTCTTGATTATTTTTGCTTTTTCCGATGTTTGCTTTGAATTGTTAAAAATATCGTATAATCTGAGTGTTGTTTGTAATTTCAGGTGCAAAAACGATGCTTTTCGCATTATCAGTAAAATGAAAATGAATCAATAATCAGTAAAGATTGTTTTATTTAATTTCAAAAGGACAGAATATCAAACAAATTCACATTGAGACGGACTCGAGTTATTCGAGACGCCGTTGAACCAAGTCATCGTCCACCTGAACGAACTGTTCCGGATCACGATCGTCCACCATGTTGAGACGTCGCTGTTTCTTGAGAGTTGTTGGCAAACCAAAGTGTCTCATACGAATGTGCTTGACAACATTGGGACGCACCTTAGAAGAGAAACCACAATTAGCCCAGGTACAGTTAAAGGGTTTGATGTTCAGATGAATACGTTCGTGTTTAGCCAATACGGCATCATAAGGAAATGATTTGCCGCATTCAGGGAATTTGCAGATATGTTGGTTTGAATTGCTAGCAGTTCGAGTCTTCTTTTGCCTGTTGCCAGTTTGATTTGCAGATTTACGCTTACGGCCAGTAGAAGTGGATGGCTGAATCGGACCCACACTATCAGGCAACAGATTCGCTTGTTGTTCCATAATTCGCTCAACCGAAACAGTGACCACCTTTGGATCATCATCGAATGCAGCTTGTTTCCCATTCACAGGACGATTGCCATCGAAACTTGCCTTAATCTTAGCAACCTCAGTGCGCACCAATGTGACACGTTGATCGATCCATTGGTTGATTTCCTGTTTCATTCGTTCACCACTCACCACCAGTTGAGAGTCAAATCGAGACAAAAACGAGCAAAATCGGTTCAGTAGAGCCATTTTAGTGTTGAATCGTGAAGGAATTGCTCAAACACATTTACACAACAGCTTTTGTAGTCTACTTGGCTGAGCCAAGTGAGCTAAGTTAACTAAGGACCATTCACAAAGAGAATGACTTTTTCTTTTGTTGGCAAATTGTTGTGTAGTGCAAGCGTGCATCAGGTTTGGTGATTTAGTAAATTTGGTAATTACGGCGTAATCGTGATTTACCACAATTTGAGCACAATATGTATTTTACATTCTCCAACCAAAGTATTACAAAAAAATCTCAAAATTCACTAAAAGTGCCTTCGTGTTTGATATTTGGTCACGATTTTCTTTGGCACCACTTTCGTTCTTAGTGAAAAGTATTCATTTTGACCACAAAAAGTTTGTGCCTTCTTTGAAATTAGTAATTCCGATTTGTAATATTTTTCTTTAATTTATTCTTAGTTTTGGCATTATTATGGGCGACATTTGGAGACGAATTTCAATTTCAAATTGTTCGTTACTGAGAATTATTGCTAAATTGTCGAAATTGAATCAAAAGCCGGGCCGCATTTTTTGTTTTGTTTTTTGTTGTTACACAACTTGAGTAAGCAGAAGAGATTATTCTAGCCGATGTTGATGAAAATGATGACATTGCCGAGCTGAAAGATGAAATATAATTTGTGGCACAAGTATGGAGAAGCAGCCATTTATGGAACCGAACCCTACCTCAGGTAGGCTTTGGAAGGAGGCCTGGAAAGAATTTCCAAAAGTGACAATTATCTGTAAATTTATCATTTGTTTGTATTTTGTTTTTGTTAATATTTTATTTTTTGTGTGTGTAGATAATCCATTATTGGCGAATTAATTAATTTGAAGACACGAAAAGCCAAATTGCTTATTTGGACGAAAAAATATTCATTATTATGATCACAATAGTTATTGAGGAAAACATTTCGAAAATGAATCAGAATTCTTGACTGGACAGAGCGAACCGTAACCATTTGGGCCAATTATTCGAGTACAACGAAAATGTGATATCTGAAATAGCCCAAATTAACTCTACCATTAATAAAAGAGTGACCCTAGCCATCTACTTCCGAATATTATTTGCTTATGCTTTCATCCAAATGAGCAATGCTGAGAGTGAAGAAGATGTCTATGTAATAGAGGATCTGATGGTCGTTATCTCTCGTACTATGGAATTTTTAAATACAAAACGAAGAGACTCCCTGGACTTTGGAATTGGAAATGTTACATTGCGCTCTCACGAAATTGCCCGAACATATTGCGAATGCATTTTGCTTACAACAAGAGAAACTAAGCTAAAAACTTTTCTACAAACAGCTATTGCGCGTTTTTATGATCTTGTCGAAGAAGGCAATTCAATTATTTATCAATTTATTTATCAACATTTACCATCTTCAAAATTTGAAGTTCAAATGCATCACAGTTGTCAAATTTTTACAAAATTAAGTTTTATTCAAGACAATATTTGAAGACATATTTAACACTTTCAGAAATCAATATGGCTTTATGGCTTGTTTGTTTTGATTCCTTTGCCTAGTTTATCAGAAAGATGTTCCACATGACAAAAAAGAAAAATTCAAGAAGGTAAACGAAATTATTGCTAAAATCTGCTAATTTCTTGTACATCTAGAATTACTTCACATAACTTGCGAGAAATTATAAATCTATTACATCAAATTGGTCAGTGGCCCGATGATCTCAAGATTGATTATTTGTTTCAAAAGACTGTCATACAAAGATTTAATCAAAGTTTCCGGTATTACCAGTTTGTCATTACAGCACTTTCAAAGCCGTTTTTCCATGACCCTTCTTTATGACTGAACTGAACCAATTGAGCCATTCTTATTTACATTTACTTAATTCGCTTAATAATCTACATCTATTTTAAACGGAGTGATAGCTTGAGGTGCTTGAAGAATAGCGACATTTCGAATTGCGCCTTTGTGAAATTATCAATTGAAACTTAAAAGTGAGCTAATCATTAATCAGTGATTATGTCAGATGGATCATACAGAGGTTTGTTTATTTATTTTTGCACAAGCAACAGATCAATCTCGGCTCTACCTTACCGGCGTCTCTTCTCGATGCGAAAATGACCAAGTTGGCCCAATCGGTGAACACTATCCCTCGAGAGCGCTCTCAAACGAAACGAAACAAACGATTAATCGATTTAGCAAAGAATACGTACCGGAGGTATTTGTAATAAATTTATGAATTATATTTTGGACAAAAGATCATTAGTCACGTGAGTGGTGTCTATGTGAATTCTAATTTGTTCTTCTCTCTTTTATTTTTTCTCATTTTTATTTGTTCATTACAAAATTCAATTTATCATTAAACCTTTCAAGGTCAATTTTTTTATTGATGAGTTGTGTTCATAATTTATTTCCTATCACTCATCAGTCATCATTCCAACTCTCGATGGGAGCCCAGTGGAGTGAACACTCGATTGGATCGTACTCATCGAACAATCCACCAATCACTGCAGTGACAACTGCCTGTGACAGAAGGCAACAGGCAAATTTAATGGCTACTAATTGTCCCAAATGACAAGTGTCCATTGACTCGTTCGCTTTTTGGTTGGTGTCTTTGCGATATTATAATTGCCAAGTGCTGGCCTGTGGTACACATTTCGTGATACATTACTATGGCAAAAACACTCCACACAAGTGAGCCTTCTCACACAAATCGTGTGATTAGTTGGCCAAATTGATCTGTGAGCGCATTGTGATTCGATTGTGTTCGGTGGCAGTGGAGTTCAATTAACGTATTTGATCACATTTTCAATGCACATCACTGAACTTTCGCGAGTTGCCAACAAACTGAGTACGTGCGAAAAAGGATTGCACTCAAAGACGCACTTTGTTTGCTCGATGGCCATTGGCCCATCACTCATCTGATCTGGTGGATCATCATCTCGATCATTATGCCTAACCGGCGTTAAATTAGCACTCACAAGTTGTCGGAAGCGAACATCGCCACAACTCGGGGAGATGACAATTAACCGACGATCGATGTCACTTGTGTTGTGTGCCTTTTTTGCATGCGTCATCTAAAGGTGGAACAGAAATGGATAGTCGACCAAAGCCTACCAGGCTCACAGGACAACAGCTCGTGGCTAAAGTCTCGTGTTGCACTAACAAGATAATAAGATTTGTTTGGCATTGATCAAGCGTGAATGTCATTCACTGAATGATCTCATTGAGACAAACGTGCCGAGACTATATAGATAGAGTCTAGATCAAACGTTCAGTGAATTCGATCGTCGATGTGATTAATTGCCTAACCGCTCGCATTATAATGATTATCCTCGATGTGAACGCATGCTAATGGAGCAGTGAAAGGCACAATCAAATAATTTAAATACTTCATTCTGATCTCTATTCGTTGGCTCACTATTAGCATACATAGTACACTAAGTACAGCATAGCAAGACAAACTGAGTCGAGGCCAAAGAGTCTAGGCACTAGTCTTTAGGCACTGCACATAGACTGATTGCTTAGAAGGAAAGCGTCTCATTAGACAAGTTGTGGAGCGAGTGTAATCGAAAGAAAGTGCAGCCACAGTATACTGAGAGGCAAGCACAGAATCTTGTAACAAATTCGATTGCCCACCGGGCCCGCGGTTCGTCTTTGTCTGATGGTAAGGCACGAGGCATAAGTTGCGATCAAGTTAATGACAAATATGCACCGAGTAGCCATTGTTTTGGCTTCTTTTCAGACATTGTCTTTTCATCTAACGGGCCGAGTTTGTTTGATAGAGTGTGACAAGCATTGCCATCGTTGTGCACTGTGGCAATGAATACTTCGGAACGATATTTGAACATTGAATGCCACTCGATATCAATTTGACATCCATCCGGTTGATGCATGCAGCCTTGCAAACACTTAATGCCAAGACAACAGAGCAATTTATACAGACATGAAAGAAATTAATCAAACCGTTCGGTAATTGGCGTGAGTAGACTCTATTTATGGAATGTTCCACAATGCGAGAGTTAATTAATTGGACCACTCGATCGGATCAAGACACTCGATTATGTCTGTGACACTCGTTTCGAGTGACACTTCTTATGGAGATTAGCCACCAAGCAGTGAGCATTGCGAATGAATGTTCAATGTGTGCCATAAGTGCCACTGACATTTACAGAATGCGTCGAAAGTTGACTCATTGACGAGAGCACAAATACAGAGAAATGACATCGATTCAGTTATGAATGCACTCGTCGAGGTATGTGATCAACACATTGCCATTCATAGCCAAATAAATTCGCATCTCGTTAACGAAAGTCAATACCAACAAAATCGTCTACTGCAATCGATCCACGTTTAAAGCTTTTAGTCAACATTGACGAGATTGACATGATTCAAAGTGCCGCAAAGGGAAACCTTTCAACTGGCCACACAAAGACAGGTTTGGTAGTGCATTTTCTGCTTGATTGGCTCTAATTCGAGCTGGCAATTTCCAATTATTTGTCCAAGAATTAAATTAAACTGAATTAGGCAATCATCGATTGAGATCAGAACACGATTGATTTGCTTGGCACATGTGCAAATATGTTGCGTTCATCTGCCACTTTTGTCCTCTTCATTCAGACTGGTCGAATCAATTGAAGTATTTCGAGACCATTTACAAATTGCAATGCCATCACCTCGGTTCAATCAACACACCCCAAATGTCTTCCTGGCTCCGATTGGGCCACAAAGCAGCAAATTTAAAATACTTCAACAAAGCAAACCTTACCCAAGCTCTAGAGAGGCTTCATCAATGGTTTGGCAGTTTATGCAAATGAATGTAATAACGAGAGGGCGATCACAGGCACAGACTGTTTCCAACTGATTGCCAATTGGCAATCGATCGAAATCATTTCCATTGCTGTACTCATAATTACATTGTTGCTTATACAAATGTGCTACTAAACAACAAAGGAAACAAACATAAATCCAACACAAACAAGGCCTCGAGTGGTACTGACTAGCTAACAGAAAGCCCGATAGAAGCACTGTTGAAATGGTGTGAGTTTGGTCACCAAACTTTGGTGGCAAGTGAAAAGGTGACATGTCTGTTGGAGGCGCCCAGTCGGTGCATAAAAGAAGTGTGTGCTGTGGGCTGGTAGCTAATGACACTATCTGTCACCCTACCATCAACACCACCACAATCGCAACCACTCTGAGAGACGGACAAAAGTAAAAGTGAGTAAAAGTGAAACTCGAGTGGCACAGTTGGCTTTGCTGCAGTGCATTATGGATGAAATGTTTTGGTTTAGCTTTGTTGGGCCCAAGTGCATAGTGACACTGAGGCACTAATGGCGATTGATTTGTTCAGGAATGAACATTTGTCAAATCACTTTGATATGCTTAGATGACTAATGTCAAGTGGCACTGCACCGAACAGCACAAATGTGCACTATCGCTTGCAACTATTGCCTAGTGCGACAACACAAATCAAAGGACACATCTGCCCGACCGCATCGTATGACTTGTGCCACTCGGAATCGAGATAACCGATAAAGCTTGTCTTGATAAGTAAATGTACCAGATATGGGCCAGATTGTATCAAATCGGACAAACAAGTAAGATAAGAATGGGGGCTCAATAATCGGCCGTTGCCGTCCACTTTGCATTGCCCCCAATTTTATTAACTCGTTGAACAAGTCAAATGATTGGTAGTGGCAATTGCACTCAACTTGCTTTCGGTTTGTTCTCTCTCGCTCTAATGGCTTTAATAATTAATAAATAAAAGAGCAAGACAGGCAAGTAAATGAAGTTTATTTAGAAGATAACTTCCATCTTGTACGTCTTGGGGTCGATGACTACTCGGAACATATTGAAGTTTCGGTAGTGAGCGCTTTCTTCAATGTTGCGCAGCACACGAGCCTCCACCTGGCAGTCTTGTCCAGTGACCACAGCACATCCAGTCACGTTACTTTCTGTTCCACAGCAGTTTGAGCTGAACACGGTCAGGCAGCGGCCATTGAAGTCGTAGCTGTATCCAGTGGCGCGGGTGTGTCGAATCTGATGGCCACGAATCAGTATTGCCAAGTGATTTGCCTCGAGAAAAGCCTGTTTGGCCGGTTCGGTTAAGAGGCAACCACCACGATTGATGCTTCGATAGAATGCTCGCTTGACCTTGTTTGGCTGGTATTGGACACTTTTAGGTAGAGGGTCATTCCACAAGAGCTGGTTGAGGACCATCAATTCAGCTGGAGCGTGCACACTTGGAGTGAGAATGGTTGGCTTCTGGGTTAGAGCGTTCAGTTGGTCGATTTGCCACGGCTGGTCTTGGCTGTCATCACAGTGTTCAGCCTCGAAAGCGGCACTGAATGTCTGGCTTGAACTGGAGTTCGAATGCTTGTGAGCTTGACTGCTAGATCGCACGGTTGGCAAGTGCTTGACAGTACTTCGATTGAGAGTCACTTGAAGACTGCTTGCCACCTCGTCCACCATCAGAAGAGAAATTCGATAAAGAGGAGGCAACAGCTTTCTTGGCTTGCTTCCCTTTCAAAGCCTTGTGCTTGCTTTTGCTGAGAGTCATTCACAAGTTAGAGCGGGACTGAAGTACAACATTTGACAGTGCGACCGGTCCGCGGTTTAATGTCCACCGAAGGCATTGTTTCCATGAAAGTATCGAATTCATTCATTCTACTACTTCAATTCGAATGTATGCCTTTTCGCTATTCAGTACGAGCTGGAGCAAACGTTGCTTAGTTGTGCTTTCGGACATTTGTGTTCTCAATTGAGATTAATTCTAGTGACAGTTCGACCAATGATTCAGCCAGTGCAGTTCCATTGATTCGAATGAGCCAATTCGAATATACTAGAACGGCCTCAATAGATCAATTGTTGTGTTGATTGCCAACTTTAACAACAAAATTAGTCTGTTGGTCACGTTGATTTTCATTGCAGATTGTTTGGTGTCAACCAGTTAAACAGTCAAATACATTGACCGAGGTGCGTTCGCTCTGCTTGCTACAATCGTTTTGCGCTTCATTAGAAAACTCTGCTCGAACAAATGACTCACACTAAAAGTCCATTTTTGTGCCAACATTTGCTCAGCTCACTGAAACCAGCACACAAACAAAGACTGCGAAATAAACAAAGACAAATTAATTAATAAAGTTTAATCATTAAATGAATGTGCAGTTATGGTGATGTGAGGATTGACTAAGTGCGAGCTTTAGTTTCCTCCTGCACAGAGCGGCCACTGGTGACTTTTTGCACGTTTCGGTCGTATCGCAAGAAGCGAATCTTGGAACGGTTGGGCGCACCGTCAATCAGCATAATGGAGGTAGAGTTCAGTTCGGTGTGACTCTGCTTGTGGCACGAGAAGATGGTCAGGCACCGATTTTGAAAGCAGAGTGCGTATGCGTCCAGGGTTGGGTTGTGCGACCGAATGTGGTAGTCCAAGCCGTTCTGCCCCATGAACTTGCTAAAGGCCTTTTGGTTAAAGTAGTGGAATGGCTTGCCCTTTCGGTGCGCAGTGAATTCCTTGCACAGAGCTTGCTTCAGTTGGTCATCGTCCGCGTATCGAGCCGGAATGTTGACCACCATTTCATAGCCCATTGGGATCGTCTTCTTCAGGTCGGGCACTTCGGCGAATTGACTTGTGGCGTACTTTGCGAAGGCCGAAATGAGCTTTGAGTTTGGGGCCATGTTGGGAATGCCAGAGTGGGTGGCCAGTACGGTCTGGTCTATCACGGCGCCCAGTGGGAGATGGTCAAACACTCGGTTGATGTGCTCATACATCTTGTGGCCATGGCTGGCGCCGTACTTGTTGACTAGTTCAACTTTGAGGTGGCTCTCGTTGAATTGTCGCAGCTCCGATTTACCACGTAGCAGATAGACCTTGTTGGGCAGTGACACTTTCAGTGCAAACAGATAGACAATGCACTCGAAGCCAAAAGGGAAGGTTGCGCCCGAGTAGTTGCCCAGAAAGAGGAGCGAGTGTGGAGTGGTTGGAGCTGAGCGGAACACCGAATGGTCGTACTTGAACAAGTCCACCAGGCTGCCTTGAAGGTCCCCGAAGATGTACAGTGGCCCGGCCAGACGAAGTAGTTTCGGCTCGTGACGAAGAAGACGAATGAGCTGGTTGCACAGTTGCTCCACCGACTCGAACAATGCTGGCAATTCTTCATGGCCGATGAGCAGTCCTTTTGGGTGATGCTTCTCCTTGAGTTCTTTCTCCTTGAAGTCTCTGATGAGGCTGATCAAGTTGTTGGCGATGGAGCCTGACTGGAAGACATTCTCCATGGAATAGCGTTGTCGGGTCATTTCATTGTCGGGCCAGGACCAGGTGTCCGCGATGATTCGTGGATCGACACAGCGTCCACTGTTGTCCAAAGTGGCCGAGTGCATGGCATAGTCGTACTTGGCCAGCTGGTGATAGGTGCAGCTGGTGCCTTCATTGCTCTGGCCAGTGCACTTGGAGGTTGATTTGGCACTGCCTCTTTGATCGGATCCACTTTTGCTGTCACTCTTTGATGCACTTTTGTTCTTCTTTTTGTTGAGCTTTGCCACAAAGTAGGATTGCTCTAGTCGAAGCCATTTCTCGGGGAAGTTGTTGCTTCGGTCTCGAAGTAGACCCACAAAGTGCTCCTGAGTGGCCTTGTCGCGGAGTGACTTGATCAACTTGTCCGTCTTCTTACTGTCACCACCAAGGTCGGCTGCCAGTTGTTTGATTTCCGTGACAGACAGAAGGCTTTTGTTCTGTTGGGCATAGTAGTTGAAGGCAAACTTGGCTCGAGCTTGTGAATGGTTCGGTGCTTTGGGGTCCATGCACGCCAAGCCGACCAACAGGTGAGAGAAGGACACAGTCCCTTTGTCAGCAGAGAATGCCTTGAACAGACGCTCAAATGGTGTGCCATCCTTGGACAAAAGTTCGTTCTTCACCAGGAAAGCTCGCAGCGAGTTGACGGTCATTTGGCGTGCCGGGTAAAGGTGACTGGCGTAGTCGAGACCCAGTTCGAGCACTTGTTCCTCTGACCAGTTGATTTGTCTGATCAGTTGGGCCTCGTCAGTGTCGCCATCATAGAAATTTTTGACATCGTCAATGGTGAACTCGGACAAGAAGACACGGTCCACGCTGGTCAAGGCCTGACACATGGTGACCACTTCGTCGCCCCACAGTTGGTCCATCTTCACTCGCTGGACGATGTCGCTCAGGTTGACCCATTGGATTCGGTCAATTGGTTGGCAGCACTGGCGCTCGTTTGATGAATGTAAGGTGACCACTTGAGTGAGTCGAGTGTAGAAGCGCTTCGTGTCGGGCATTTGCAGTCGCAACATATTCATCCAGACGCGACAATTCTCGGGCAGTGTGGCCATGGTTGGGTCCATCTCGCCGGCTATGTCCTTCTTGTTGTGGCCAAGAATGATTGCCAGTCCATCGCGAGACACACGAGCCCAGGTGGAGACATCTTGAAGCGGGATAAACGGAAACCAGGAATAGCTTCGCTTCGCGGGATCGGTCAAGGCCACGGTGTTGTGCTTCTCGCAAATGATCACAAACACCACACAATCGAACACACGATGCTCGTAGATGTTCATCAGATTGGTGCCGAGACCTTCGGGCATTAGGCGAAACCGAAGTTGGGCATCGGGCGATGGTGGCTTGTCCTTGGAGGTGGGACCAATGCCGATGCTGCAAGTAGAGTCCAGGCTCGTATTAGACTTGGTCGATTTGACGCTGACCGACTTCTTCGAAGACCCCTTGGACTTGTCTTGAACTCGGCTGCCTGAGGACGAACTTGCGGCCTTGGTTTGAGACTTGCTTTGGCACTTCACACTTTTCGACGGGGGGTGCTTGCCCTTGGCACTTACATCGCGGGATACCGACTTCATGGGAGATGTTGGGCCAGGCACTTGTCCAGTTGGCGATGTAGGTTCAGTACGGGCTTTGGACTTGGACTTTGAAGAACGGTCCTCCATTGTGAGAAAGTGACACACGCAGAGAGAGAGAGTAAAGCAGAGTAGAGAAGCAAAAACGAGAAAGTCCGACGGTCAATGATGGAGACAAATGATGGTGCTGCCTTTATAGTAACTGAGTACATTAGTTCATTCGAAAAAAGTTCAGCTAGAAGTCATCGAATAATGTAAGTTTCGAAAATCGACTCACATTTGTCAGTAGTCAAATCATCAAATGCAAATTAGAAGTTTCTAGTGCAAACAGCAATTCTAAATCAAAACACTGTCACGACCAAAGGCTTTCAATACGTTGTGTTCGAATCATTAGATGAAAAAGTCACAAAAGTGGCTCTCATCAATTGACCAGCAGAAAAGCTTCTCAAGGACAAATGATGAGATGAACACTTAGCATATCGAAATATGGTTGTTTCATGTCGATTGATGCACTCACTACTTGCTACAATTGCAGTCCTCAATTGTCAGTTACATATGCTCTAGATGACAAAATAAATGAATAGCGTTTCACAATAAACGAGCCAGTCAATTCAAATGTCACTTCAGTTTATTTCAGTAATAATTTATTCAGTCTATTCGGTTATTTACTTACTATGTCCAAGTAAATTGAAGTTCATTTATTGTTGGCCACTGCGCGATACCATCTTATTGACTGCCTTGTTCTGGTCTGAATCGACTGTAGTTCCATAGTTATCGTGATGGAAATAAGCTTTTCGCTTCATTGGACAAATGTCTCGGGCGGCAGAGGCATCAATGGCACAAGCTTCGAGTGTTTCAAAGTCTATTTGAAATTACATGCTGTAAATGGTCAATGAAGCAATGAAGTTCGCAAATCGTATAGCCACTTTTTCTTACCTCGGTCCAGCTAACGGTACATCACACGAAGCTCTTTGGGCAGTTTACTAAAGGCCTATCCAAAAATCTCCGACATCAGATCAATGTTCTTCCATTCGGGCATGGTGATTGCGGAGACTTTGATAATCATCAAAAGGGGCTCCTTTGTTGCCTCGAAATTGGCTTCCACACTTTCAATACGATCTAACTGGTCTGCTTAAGGCTTAACCGCAACATGGATTTCGTCTGAAGGCGGCGGAAGTGAAACAAAACAATAAGGCCAAGACGTAAAGACATTGCTTCTTGAAGGACGGCGAAATGGAGGAAGAGGAGGTAGCGAGCAAGGTGCAACTTTTGCTTGACCTCGTTTAGGAGATTCTAGGACTAACTGTTGATCACCAATGGATTTGAGGACGGACACCTCGAAGACTTGCTTGACTGCGACTGAGTGTGCACAGCAGTTTGGTTCTTCTCAAATCGTAGACCAGAAGTGGACCACGATGTCCCGGCACTGGCCCACCATCTTGACCCAGCTTTGTTCATCGGACAATTTCACAATCAAATCTTCCTGTTGGGCAATGTGTTGCTTGAGAGAAGTTGCAGGTTTGCATCAAACATTCTCTCGATGATGATGTACACTGTACATTGTACAGATTGTCCATGCCATTGTGGTCAACATAGAAGTCATCGCACAAGTTAGGACAGAGTACTACGAATGTTTGAGATAAGCAAATCAATGAATTCATCATTCTACTCATTCAACGCGGCTTGACATTTAATGCTGGTGGCGAGTGCATCATGACGAAGAAGTGAAACGAAATTGAAATTTGAAGAAAAAGATCATTTTAATAATAAGTTCACTTTGAATGTCGACTTACCCAATTCGAGATTGTTCTGTTGGTAGTTTGCGAGCAACCATCACAGTGGATAATTCATTGTTTGTCAAGTAGAGCAGAAAGCGAGCTTAAATTGGACAAGTCATTGACGAAAATGTCGTGACAAATGCAATACATAGTAATCAATAGTTTACACAAACGGGCTCGATTTGAGTTCATCCAGTCGATCCAAAAGAATAATGTTTTCTCCATTGTCTCAATGATGGGATTCCTTTTCTTTGCGACAGTCTTAAAAGAAAGTATGTTCATTAATTTAAATGTTTTTAAAATAAGAAAAATATACCGTTGCTTTAGAAAAGGGATTTTTAGATAAATGATTCAAATAAAGATATCGATTTTGATACATTTCCGAAAGCGACTGTCGAGAAATTCCATATTTCCTAGCAATTTCGCTAATCTTTTTTGTTTCCCATCCAAACTCTCACGCGCTGATTTGATACACATTTCGAGGACCTCCTTCTTGAGTGGCAAAGGTAAACGTCCTTTCACTGTGCCACAGTGACTATTGGTTCTCGTTGATAGAATTTGACTTTTTCTTGGTTGCCTTCTTTGTTTTCTTCGCCGTGGTCTTCTGTTTGCTGCCATCAAAAAGACTAAATTGATCAGCAAATTTGTGTTGAGGAGGAAAACATGAATAGAGGTCAAGAAATTCTGATTCAAAAGCAAAAGTAGAGTTCAGTTCAGATTATTAGGCTGCCCCGAAGTTGACTGACTTGTGAGGCAGTCTTCTCGTTTGGAAAGTTCTCATTTTGGAAAATTGTGTCCACATTCGGTGATACATTGTGACTTTGAGGTGAGTCATTTGAGATAGTGTTGGCAACTTTATTCGAAATTGTCTGCAGAGGAAGAGATCTTCGTGAGATTTGACTTCACTGATCGAGCTTTAAAGTCTGATTGCCCAACGGTGGCGAATTTTCGTTATTTGACTTTTTCTTCTTGTTCGTTGATTTTTTCTTTGATCTACTCTGATTTGAGTTATCAGACGATCGTTTGGGAGGCATTTTGGCGATTAAACGAAGAAAATTGATGCAAAACGAGCAGCTGCTGCTGCCAAAACAAACCATTGGAAATTGCTTGAACAGCACGCGCACTAGATGGCACTACAGTAGCCAGGCAGAGTCTGTGGCACTTTGTCAGGCAATTAAAGCGGCGCGGTACTTGCACTTGATGTTGCACCCGGTACCTCAACCCGGTAATTCAATTCAGTGCAGATTGATTGTCATACAAATTGAGTGGTCAAATCCAGTAATTGCCCGTTGCACCCCATGAGATCTTCGCACTTTGACTCTCGCTGGTTAGTAACAGAGCGTTGCATGGTGACAGTCAACTCGAATTTTTGAGAAAAGCTGTAAAACCAGTTGTTGTCAAACAGAGTGACCGAGTTGATTAGGTCCAAACTGAGGCGATAACAGTTATCCTCGGGTAGGATTGATTCATCGACCTGGTCAGTCGGGCAATATCTTCCAATGTCTTGCACATCCAACATGGTGGCGATTTCTTAAGCGTTTCTTGTTTTTGAGCAAAACATCACCCATCTGAGGCCATTTCTCTGGCTGTATTGGGGGCAGGAGAATATCCATTAATAGCCGTCGAGACTCAATCTTGCCGGTCTCATCTCTATTCCTTGTCAAGTGTTGGTTGCAATGTTGCGGTTAATTTGGCTGTAAAAAACAGTGCGATAAAATCCTAAATAGCCAAGTTGTTTTGATTAGAACTGGTGTGACATTAAAGTGTACATTCGCTTGGCGTACATTGCCATAGTGAGTTTGTATTTGTCAATAACAAATTGTCATGGATGAGAGTGCCCGTGGTGGAACTAGCCGAACATGAGAATGTTTCCACACTTGTATCGTCATTAGTCCGTACCCATCGGCGATCCATCATTGTCCATAACACATAAAATTTTCAACTCAAAAGGGTAGTCTTTGCCATAGCGCTTGGTTACATTCAAAGTTGCACTTGTATAGCGAGTTTCCGTGTCTAGATATTAAAATACAAATACATTACTTAATATACAAATAATTCATTAACAGTGGCTTAAGCTTAATTGGTAATTACCAAGCAAAAGGCCATCCATGTCAAAGATGACATGAGTGATTTGAGTTGATTCCATTTTGGACAATTTAGCTATTAGACAAAATAACCGAAACAGATCAACACAACTATAGTTAACTAACCAACTGGCTTGAACAACCAATGACGACAATAATGTACAATGTATCAATTTCGTGTATCTAATGTATTTGTGCACTTATCAAATGATTTGATAAGTGCACAAATATTTGATTCAAATGACATTCAATTATTGATAAAAGGATGATAAAAAGGCATTGATCAATTTGCCTGTTGAATGATATATTTTGACAAAAAGGTTTATTTGGTAGTTTTGCTGTACAATGATGATAAATGATGATATCGATATAAATGTTTCGGTTCAGGAAAAATAACGTTTATTAAATTAACTGATTGCGAGTTGGGCAAGATTTTGCAGGTTGTTGCAATTGATAACAAACAGCGATAACAGAATAAGATCCCTTATTATATCAAATGTTATTAGAAGAGATATTCAGGTGCGTGTCGAAGGTCTCGATTCGAAACTATGGACAAAGAAGAAGCTCGCCAGCAAAATCACTATGAAGATATAACAGTTATATTATAACTGTGTAAGAAAATGAGTCATAACATTTGTGAATGATTCATTCCAACTGTTTTTCAAACTGAACTTTTAAGTTGATTGTTATTGTTATTATATTGACAATAACAAAATATTGTATCCAACCATCGTTGTATGTTCTGCGGTATCTTCTCTTGCCTTCTCATGTAAGTGTCCTCGGTGAATCTTCCAGGATGCTCAATTCATTTGAAAAGTGCCTCTTCGGTTGTTCAATTCATTTGAAAAGTGCTCTTGCCTTCTCATGTAAATGTCCTCGTTGAATCTTTCAGGTTGTTCAATTCATTTGAAAAGTGCTCTTGCCTTCTCATGTAAATGTCCTCGGTGAATCTTTCAGGTTGTTCAATTCGTTTTGAAAAGTGCTCTTGCCTTCTCATGTAAATGTCCTCGTTCAATCTTTCAGGTTGTTCAATTCATTTGAAAAGTGCTCTTGCCTTCTCATGTAAATGTCCTCGTTGAATCTTTCAGGTTGTTCAATTCATTTGAAAAGTGCTCTTGCCTTCTCATGTAAATGTCCTCGTTGAATCTTCCAGGTTGTTCAATTCGTTTGAAAAGTGCTCTTGCCTTCTCATGTAAATGTCCTCGTTGAATCTTTCAGGTTGTTCAATTCATTTGAAAAGTGCTCTTGCCTTCTCATGTAAATGTCCTCGTTGAATCTTTCAGGTTGTTCAATTCATTTGAAAAGTGCTCTTGCCTTCTCATGTAAATGTCCTCGGTGAATCTTCCAGGATGTTCAATTCATTTGAAAAGTGCCTCTTCGGTTGTTCAATTCATTTGAAAAGTGCTCTTGCCTTCTCATGTAAATGTCCTCGGTGAATCTTCCAGGTTGTTCAATTCATTTGAAAAGTGCTCTTGCCTTCTCATGTAAATGTCCTCGTTGAATCTTTCAGGTTGTTCAATTCATTTGAAAAGTGCTCTTGCCTTCTCATGTAAATGTCCTCGTTGAATCTTTCAGGTTGTTCAATTCATTTGAAAAGTGCTCTTGCCTTCTCATGTAAATGTCCTCGTTGAATCTTGCAGGTTGTTCAATTCATTTGAAAAGTGCTCTTGCCTTCTTTTATGTAAATGTTTCCTCGTTCAATCTTGCAGGTTGTTCAATTCTATTTGAAAAGTGCTCTTGCCTTCTCATGTAAATGTCCTCGTTCAATCTTTCAGGTTGTTCAATTCGTTTGAAAAGTGCTCTTGCCTTCTCATGTAAATGTCCTCGGTGAATCTTCCAGGTTGTTCAATTCATTTGAAAAGTGCTCTTGCCTTCTCATGTAAATGTCCTCGGTGAATCTTCCAGGTTGTTCAATTCATTTGAAAAGTGCTCTTGCCTTCTCATGTAAATGTCCTCGGTGAATCTTCCAGGTTGTTCAATTCATTTGAAAAGTGCTCTTGCCTTCTCATGTAAATGTCCTCGGTGAATCTTTCAGGTTGTTCAATTCATTTGAAAAGTGCCTCTTCGGTTGTTCAATTCATTTGAAAAGTGCTCTTGCCTTCTCATGTAAATGTCCTCGTTCAATCTTTCAGGTTGTTCAATTCATTTGAAAAGTGCTCTTGCCTTCTCATGTAAATGTCCTCGTTCAATCTTCCAGGTTGTTCAATTCATTTGAAAAGTGCTCTTGCCTTCTCATGTAAATGTTCTCGGTGAATCTTCCAGGTTGTTCAATTCATTTGAAAAGTGCTCTTGCCTTCTCATGTAAATGTCCTCGGTGAATCTTCCAGGTTGTTCAATTCATTTGAAAAGTGCTCTTGCCTTCTCATGTAAATGTCCTCGTTGAATCTTTCAGGTTGTTCAATTCATTTGAAAAGTGCTCTTGCCTTCTCATGTAAATATCCTCGTTGAATCTTTCAGGTTGTTAATTTGTGGTTGTTCAATTCATTTGAAAAGTGCTCTTGCCTTCTCATGTAAATGTCCTCGTTGAATCTTTCAGGTTGTTCAATTCGTTTGAAAAGTGCTCTTGCCTTCTCATGTAAATGTCCTCGTTGAATCTTTCAGGTTGTTCAATTCATTTGAAAAGTGCTCTTGCCTTCTCATGTAAATGTCCTCGTTGAATCTTCCAGGTTGTTCAATTCATTTGAAAAGTGCTCTTGCCTTCTCATGTAAATGTCCTCGGTGAATCTTCCAGGATGTTCAATTCATTTGAAAAGTGCCTCTTCGGTTGTTCAATTCATTTGAAAAGTGCTCTTGCCTTCTCATGTAAATGTCCTCGTTGAATCTTTCAGGTTGTTCAATTCGTTTGAAAAGTGCTCTTGCCTTCTCATGTAAATGTCCTCGTTGAATCTTTCAGGTTGTTCAATTCATTTGAAAAGTGCTCTTGCCTTCTCATGTAAATGTCCTCGTTGAATCTTGCAGGTTGTTCAATTCATTTGAAAAGTGCTCTTGCCTCAATCTTTCAGGTTGTTCAATTCATTTGAAAAGTGCTCTTGCCTTCTCATGTAAATGTCCTCGTTGAATCTTTCAGGTTGTTCAATTCATTTGAAAAGTGCTCTTGCCTTCTCATGTAAATGTCCTCGTTCAATCTTCCAGGTTGTTCAATTCATTTGAAAAGTGCTCTTGCCTTCTCATGTAAATGTCCTCGTTGAATCTTCCAGGTTGTTCAATTCATTTGAAAAGTGCTCTTGCCTTCTCATGTAAATGTCCTCGTTCAATCTTCCAGGTTGTTCAATTCATTTGAAAAGTGCTCTTGCCTTCTCATGTAAATGTCCTCGTTCAATCTTCCAGGTTGTTCAATTCATTTGAAAAGTGCTCTTGCCTTCTCATGTAAATGTCCTCGTTCAATCTTCCAGGTTGTTCAATTCATTTGAAAAGTGCTCTTGCCTTCTCATGTAAATGTCCTCGTTGAATCTTTCAGGTTGTTCAATTCATTTGAAAAGTGCTCTTGCCTTCTCATGTAAATGTCCTCGTTGAATCTTTCAGGTTGTTCAATTCATTTGAAAAGTGCTCTTGCCTTCTCATGTAAATGTCCTCGTTGAATCTTTCAGGTTGTTCAATTCATTTGAAAAGTGCCTCTTCGGTTGTTCAATTCATTTGAAAAGTGCTCTTGCCTTCTCATGTAAATGTCCTCGTTCAATCTTTCAGGTTGTTCAATTCATTTGAAAAGTGCTCTTGCCTTCTCATGTAAATGGCCTCGTTCAATCTTCCAGGTTGTTCAATTCATTTGAAAAGTGCTCTTGCCTTCTCATGTAAATGTCCTCGTTGAATCTTCCAGGTTGTTCAATTCATTTGAAAAGTGCTCTTGCCTTCTCATGTAAATGTCCTCGTTCAATCTTCCAGGTTGTTCAATTCATTTGAAAAGTGCTCTTGCCTTCTCATGTAAATGTCCTCGTTGAATCTTCCAGGATGTTCAATTCATTTGAAAAGTGCTCTTGCCTTCTCATGTAAATGTCCTCGTTGAATCTTTCAGGTTGTTCAATTCATTTGAAAAGTGCTCTTGCCTTCTCATGTAAATGTGCTCGTTCAATCTTTCAGGTTGTTCAATTCATTTGAAAAGTGCTCTTGCCTTCTCATGTAAATGTCCTCGTTCAATCTTTCAGGATGTTCAATTCATTTGAAAAGTGCTCTTGCCTTCTCATGTAAATGTCCTCGTTCAATCTTTCAGGTTGTTCAATTCATTTGAAAAGTGCTCTTGCCTTCTCATGTAAATGTCCTCGTTGAATCTTTCAGGTTGTTCAATTCATTTGAAAAGTGCTCTTGCCTTCTCATGTAAATGTCCTCGTTGAATCTTTCAGGTTGTTCAATTCATTTGAAAAGTGCTCTTGCCTTTCATGTAAATGTCCTCGTTGAATCTTCCAGGTTGTTCAATTCATTTGAAAAGTGCTCTTGCCTTCTCATGTAAATGTCCTCGTTCAATCTTCCAGGTTGTTCAATTCATTTGAAAAGTGCTCTTGCCTTCTCATGTAAATGTCCTCGTTCAATCTTCCAGGTTGTTCAATTCATTTGAAAAGTGCTCTTGCCTTCTCATGTAAATGTCCTCGTTCAATCTTCCAGGTTGTTCAATTCATTTGAAAAGTGCTCTTGCCTTCTCATGTAAATGTCCTCGTTCAATCTTCCAGGTTGTTCAATTCATTTGAAAAGTGCTCTTGCCTTCTCATGTAAATGTCCTCGTTGAATCTTCCAGGTTGTTCAATTCATTTGAAAAGTGCTCTTGCCTTCTCATGTAAATGTCCTCGTTCAATCTTCCAGGTTGTTCAATTCATTTGAAAAGTGCTCTTGCCTTCTCATGTAAATGTCCTCGTTGAATCTTCCAGGTTGTTCAATTCATTTGAAAAGTGCTCTTGCCTTCTCATGTAAATGTCCTCGTTGAATCTTTCAGGTTGTTCAATTCATTTGAAAAGTGCTCTTGCCTTCTCATGTAAATGTCCTCGTTGAATCTTTCAGGTTGTTCAATTCATTTGAAAAGTGCTCTTGCCTTCTCATGTAAATGTCCTCGTTGAATCTTTCAGGTTGTTCAATTCATTTGAAAAGTGCTCTTGCCTTCTCATGTAAATGTCCTCGTTCAATCTTTCAGGTTGTTCAATTCATTTGAAAAGTGCTCTTGCCTTCTCATGTAAATGTCCTCGTTGAATCTTTCAGGTTGTTCAATTCATTTGAAAAGTGCTCTTGCCTTCTCATGTAAATGTCCTCGTTCAATCTTCCAGGTTGTTCAATTCATTTGAAAAGTGCTCTTGCCTTCTCATGTAAATGTCCTCGTTCAATCTTCCAGGTTGTTCAATTCATTTGAAAAGTGCTCTTGCCTTCTCATGTAAATGTCCTCGTTCAATCTTCCAGGTTGTTCAATTCATTTGAAAAGTGCTCTTGCCTTCTCATGTAAATGTCCTCGTTCAATCTTCCAGGTTGTTCAATTCATTTGAAAAGTGCTCTTGCCTTCTCATGTAAATGTCCTCGTTCAATCTTCCAGGTTGTTCAATTCATTTGAAAAGTGCTCTTGCCTTCTCATGTAAATGTCCTCGTTCAATCTTCCAGGTTGTTCAATTCATTTGAAAAGTGCTCTTGCCTTCTCATGTAAATGTCCTCGTTGAATCTTTCAGGTTGTTCAATTCATTTGAAAAGTGCTCTTGCCTTCTCATGTAAATGTCCTCGTTCAATCTTTCAGGTTGTTCAATTCGTTTGAAAAGTGCTCTTGCCTTCTCATGTAAATGTCCTCGTTGAATCTTTCAGGTTGTTCAATTCATTTGAAAAGTGCTCTTGCCTTCTCATGTAAATGTCCTCGTTCAATCTTTCAGGTTGTTAATCATTTAAAAGTCTCTTCGGTTGTTCAATTCATTTGAAAAGTGCTCTTGCCTTCTCATGTAAATGTCCTCGTTCAATCTTTCAGGTTGTTCAATTCATTTGAAAAGTGCTCTTGCCTTCTCATGTAAATGTCCTCGTTGAATCTTCCAGGTTGTTCAATTCATTTGAAAAGTGCTCTTGCCTTCTCATGTAAATGTCCTCGGTGAATCTTCCAGGTTGTTCAATTCATCTGAAAAGTGCTCTTGCCTTCTCATGTAAATGTCCTCGTTCAATCTTTCAGGTTGTTCAATTCATTTGAAAAGTCTCTTCTGTCCATTTGAAAGTGCTCTTGCCTTCTCATGTAAATGTCCTCGTTCAATCTTTCAGGTTGTTCAATTCATTTGAAAAGTGCTCTTGCCTTCTCATGTAAATGTCCTCGTTGAATCTTCCAGGTTGTTCAATTCATTTGAAAAGTGCTCTTGCCTTCTCATGTAACTGTCCTAGTTAAATCTTCCAGGTTGTTCAATTCATTTGAAAAGTGCTCTTGCCTTCTCATGTAAATGTCCTCGTTCAATCTTTCAGGTTGTTCAATTCGTTTGAAAAGTGCTCTTGCCTTCTCATGTAAATGTCCTCGTTGAATCTTTCAGGTTGTTCAATTCATTTGAAAAGTGCTCTTGCCTTCTCATGTAAATGTCCTCGTTCAATCTTCCAGGTTGTTCAATTCATTTGAAAAGTGCCTCTTCGGTTGTTCAATTCATTTGAAAAGTGCTCTTGCCTTCTCATGTAAATGTCCTCGTTGAATCTTGCAGGTTGTTCAATTCATTTGAAAATGTTTGCCTTCTCATGTAAATGTCCTCGTTCAATCTTGCGGTTGTTCAATTCGATTTGAAAGTTGTTCATGTAAGCTCGTTGTCTTTCAGGTTGTTCAATTCGTTTGAAAAGTGCTCTTGCCTTCTCATGTAAATGTCCTCGTTGAATCTTTCAGGTTGTTCAATTCGTTTGAAAAGTGCTCTTGCCTTCTCATGTAAATGTCCTCGTTGAATCTTTCAGGTTGTTCAATTCATTTGAAAAGTGCTCTTGCCTTCTCATGTAAATGTCCTCGTTGAATCTTTCAGGTTGTTCAATTCATTTGAAAAGTGCTCTTGCCTTCTCATGTAAATGTCCTCGTTCAATCTTTCAGGTTGTTCAATTCATTTGAAAAGTGCCTCTTCGGTTGTTCAATTCATTTGAAAAGTGCTCTTGCCTTCTCATGTAAATGTCCTCGTTGAATCTTTCAGGTTGTTCAATTCGTTTGAAAAGTGCTCTTGCCTTCTCATGTAAATGTCCTCGTTGAATCTTTCAGGTTGTTCAATTCATTTGAAAAGTGCTCTTGCCTTCTCATGTAAATGTTCTCGGTGAATCTTCAGGTTGTTCAATTCATTTGAAAAGTGCTCTTGCCTTCTCATGTAAATGTCCTCGTTCAATCTTCCAGGTTGTTCAATTCGTTTGAAAAGTGCTCTTGCCTTCTCATGTAAATGTCCTCGTTGAATCTTGCAGGTTGTTCAATTCATTTGAAAAGTGCTCTTGCCTTCTCATGTAAATGTCCTCGTTGAATCTTTCAGGTTGTTCAATTCATTTGAAAAGTGCTCTTGCCTTCTCATGTAAATGTCCTCGTTGAATCTTTCAGGTTGTTCAATTCGTTTGAAAAGTGCTCTTGCCTTCTCATGTAAATGTCCTCGTTGAATCTTTCAGGTTGTTCAATTCATTTGAAAAGTGCCTCTTCGGTTGTTCAATTCATTTGAAAAGTGCTCTTGCCTTCTCATGTAAATGTCCTCGTTGAATCTTTCAGGTTGTTCAATTCATTTGAAAAGTGCTCTTGCCTTCTCATGTAAATGTCCTCGTTGAATCTTTCAGGTTGTTCAATTCATTTGAAAAGTGCTCTTGCCTTCTCATGTAAATGTCCTCGTTCAATCTTTCAGGTTGTTCAATTCGTTTGAAAAGTGCTCTTGCCTTCTCATGTAAATGTCCTCGTTGAATCTTTCAGGTTGTTCAATTCGTTTGAAAAGTGCTCTTGCCTTCTCATGTAAATGTCCTCGTTGAATCTTTCAGGTTGTTCAATTCATTTGAAAAGTGCTCTTGCCTTCTCATGTAAATGTCCTCGTTGAATCTTTCAGGTTGTTCAATTCATTTGAAAAGTGCTCTTGCCTTCTCATGTAAATGTCCTCGTTCAATCTTTCAGGTTGTTCAATTCATTTGAAAAGTGCTCTTGCCTTCTCATGTAAATGTCCTCGTTGAATCTTTCAGGTTGTTCAATTCGTTTGAAAAGTGCTCTTGCCTTCTCATGTAAATGTCCTCGTTCAATCTTTCAGGTTGTTCAATTCATTTGGTTGTTCATTCATTTGAAAAGTGCTCTTGCCTTCTCATGTAAATGTCCTCGTTGAATCTTTCAGGTTGTTCAATTTATTTGAAAAGTGCTCTTGCCTTCTCATGTAAATGTCCTCGTTGAATCTTTCAGGTTGTTCAATTCATTTGAAAAGTGCTCTTGCCTTCTCATGTAAATGTCCTCGTTCAATCTTCCAGGTTGTTCAATTCATTTGAAAAGTGCTCTTGCCTTCTCATGTAAATGTCCTCGTTGAATCTTTCAGGTTGTTCAATTCATTTGAAAAGTGCTCTTGCCTTCTCATGTAAATGTCCTCGTTCAATCTTCCAGGTTGTTCAATTCATTTGAAAAGTGCTCTTGCCTTCTCATGTAAATGTCCTCGTTGAATCTTTCAGGTTGTTCAATTCATTTATGTTGTTAATTCATTTGAAAAGTGCTCTTGCCTTCTCATGTAAATGTCCTCGTTGAATCTTTCAGGTTGTTCAATTCATTTGAAAAGTGCTCTTGCCTTCTCATGTAAATGTCCTCGTTGAATCTTTCAGGTTGTTCAATTCATTTGAAAAGTGCTCTTGCCTTCTCATGTAAATGTCCTCGTTGAATCTTTCAGGTTGTTCAATTCGTTTGAAAAGTGCTCTTGCCTTCTCATGTAAATGTCCTCGTTGAATCTTTCAGGTTGTTCAATTCATTTGAAAGTTTGTCAATTCATTTGAAAAGTGCTCTTGCCTTCTCATGTAAATGTTCTCGGTGAATCTTCCAGGTTGTTCAATTCATTTGAAAAGTGCTCTTGCCTTCTCATGTAAATGTTCTCGGTGAATCTTCCAGGTTGTTCAATTCATCTGAAAAGTGCTCTTGCCTTCTCATGTAAATGTCCTCGTTGAATCTTTCAGGTTGTTCAATTCATTTGAAAAGTGCTCTTGCCTTCTCATGTAAATGTTCTCGGTGAATCTTCCAGGTTGTTCAATTCATTTGAAAAGTGCTCTTGCCTTCTCATGTAAATGTTCTCGGTGAATCTTCCAGGTTGTTCAATTCATTTGAAAAGTGCTCTTGCCTTCTCATGTAAATGTCCTCGTTGAATCTTTCAGGTTGTTCAATTCGTTTGAAAAGTGCTCTTGCCTTCTCATGTAAATGTCCTCGTTGAATCTTGCAGGTTGTTCAATTCATTTGAAAAGTGCTCTTGCCTTCTCATGTAAATGTCCTCGTTGAATCTTCCAGGTTGTTCAATTCATTTGAAAAGTGCCATCAATTTTTTCTTCGGTTGTTCAATTCAGTTTGAAAAGTGCTCTTGCCTTCTCATGTAAATGTCCTCGGTGAATCTTCCAGGTTGTTCAATTCATCTGAAAAGTGCTCTTGCCTTCTCATGTAAATGTCCTCGGTGAATCTTCCAGGTTGTTCAATTCATCTGAAAAGTGCTCTTGCCTTCTCATGTAAATGTTCTCGGTGAATCTTCCAGGTTGTTCAATTCATTTGAAAAGTGCTCTTGCCTTCTCATGTAAATGTCCTCGTTGAATCTTTCAGGTTGTTCAATTCATTTGAAAAGTGCTCTTGCCTTCTCATGTAAATGTCCTCGTTGAATCTTTCAGGTTGTTCAATTCGTTTGAAAAGTGCTCTTGCCTTCTCATGTAAATGTCCTCGGTGAATCTTCCAGGTTGTTCAATTCATTTGAAAAGTGCTCTTGCCTTCTCATGTAAATGTCCTCGGTGAATCTTCCAGGATGTTCAATTCATTTGAAAAGTGCCTCTTCGGTTGTTCAATTCATTTGAAAAGTGCTCTTGCCTTCTCATGTAAATGTCCTCGTTGAATCTTCCAGGTTGTTCAATTCATTTGAAAAGTGCTCTTGCCTTCTCATGTAAATGTCCTCGTTGAATCTTTCAGGTTGTTCAATTCATTTGAAAAGGCTTTTGCCCTTCATGTAAATGTCTCTCGTTGAATCTTGCAGGTTGTTTAATTTTTGTTTGATTAAAGTGTCTTTGCTTTCTTTTCATGTAAATGTCCTCGTTTTGAATCTTTTTCAGGCTGTTCATATTCATTTGATAAAGTGCTTTTGCCTTCATGTAAATGTCCTCGTTGAATTTTGCATATTCACCTGTTTGCAAGTGCTTTGCCTTCATGTAAAATGTCCTCGTTGAATCTTTTCAGGTTTTTGTTTTTTTAATTCATTTGTAAAAGTGCCTCGGTTTCTCATTAGCAGTTAGCAGTAGGGCCAGTCTCGGGAATAGATTACTGACGAGAGTCGATAACACTCACCGGTGTGCCATTAATCAAATTGTGCAGTCAGTGCAGTCACTGTGGTGGGATGATGCACCGGCCGATGGATCATGCAAGCGAGCCAATTACGATCAGGCTAACGAGTTCAAGGTGTAATTATGTGCGAGAGCATGTAAAGTGATGCACTGAGGAGTGAGTGGCCACTGGCCAGTGCAGAGCGCTCTGCTCACACAGTGACCCATTCCCTTGCTTTCACACTGTACACGTGTCACAATGTCATTAATTGGGACCATTTTGCTTCTGTCACACAACAACTGAAACAGTAACCGTCCAGTGTACATATTTATCTCCACCCACTCACGACCACATACAAACACAAATCCATTGGTCCAGTGAGTTATCTGGTCAATGAATTCCTAACATTAGAAATAAGTGCAAATAGAGCAACATATATGATATATCGACGCACCGTTGGAGTGGAGCAGTCAATTGAGTACTGTCAAATTGACATTCAATGGCCACATACAAAGGCACAAGAATCCAAGTCCAAAGAGAATTGACTGCAGATACCAATCAACAAAGTGAATGTGCGTTTATTCAATTCAATGCGAATCATTTGATTGATATCGGACAATGTGACAAGGCCACACTTGCCCACTCACCATGCGGCATTGCCTCCTTCATCAAACGAACTCCCCCAACACTAATCACAATTAACCGTGCAATATTAGACCCTAATTTTCAATCTCCGAATCTATTGAATATGCCGACAAAGCCTAATGCATTGTCCCTTGTTGCGGTACTGTCCACTAGGCCGAGAATTGACGGTTCACCGATTAATCTGAAAGATTCACTCACTAGTCAACGATGCCTATTGAGTACAGCTCGCTTGGGTGTCCTGGGATCTGACAAACATAATTAGCTGGGCGGAGTTAACATGTCAACACAATAGACAAGTCTTCTTCTCTCTAAGCAATGGACATTGTTTATGAGGCACCATCTTCGATAAAGACTCTAAGGGAGATTAATTCGTTATTTATTTCCCAAATTACAAGTGTAGTCCATTGTAGCAGTGAGCTTCACTTTGATTACTGTTTGACCGTTTGTCATTGGCTTAACCGCGAGGAAACATGCTTTTTATCACCGAGTGTATTAAGGTCTCACAATGCAATGGTTTTCCAGCCATAC